>SJYT01043693.1:549920-582424 GCA_006410635.1 Cephalophus harveyi
TTTGAAATAGCTCAACTGGAATTCCATCACCTCCACTAGCTTTGTTTGTAGTGATGCTTTCTAAGGCCCACTTGACTTCACATTGCAGGATGTCTGGCTCTAGGTGAGTGATCATGCCATTGTGATTATCTGGGTTGTGAAGATCTTTTCTGTACAGTTCTTCTGCATATTCTTGCCACCTCTTCTTAATATCTTCTGCCTCTGTTAGGTCCATACCATTTCTGTCCTTTATCGAGCCCATCTTTGCATAAACAGTATATAGTTGGGTCATTTTTTTTTTTAATCCACTTCATCAAGTCTGCATTTTCCTTGGCATGTGTTATATTTTCTGGCCATTATTTAAATATTTTTTTGGCTACAACACACAGCATGTGGGATCTTAGTTCCCCAACTAGGGATTGAACTCATGCCCCCTGCAGTGGAAGTTTGGACTCGTAACCACTGCACCCGCAGGGAAGTCCACCACTTGGCATACATTATTGAACCTTGAACAACGAGGGGGTTAGAGGCACCAACCTCTGTGCAGTTGAGAATCCAAGCATAACTTACAGTCCATCGTCCTATTTCTGTGGTTCCATTGTATTTGTGGTTCCTCATCTGAGGATTCAACCAACTGCGGATTGTATGGTACTGTAGCATTTATTCTTGGAAGAAATCCACCAATAACCAGATTCAGGAAGTTCAAATTCATGTTGGCCGGGGATCAACAGTGTCTTGCCCATTACACATTTAAGGTGATTATTAGTATGTTAGGGCTTGTGTGCCGCTCCGTCGTGTCCGACTCCATGGACTGTCGCCCGTCCGGCTCCCCTGTCCGTGGGCTTTACACTGGAGTGGGTTGCCATTTCTTTCTCCAGGAGATCTTCCCCACCCAGGGATCTCAGTGTGCCCTGCACTGCAGGCGGATTCTTTGCCACTGAGTCATCAGAGCTTGAGCCTGCCATTTTATTACTTGTTTTCTGTTTGTTTCCCCATTTTCTTTTTCCTGTGTCTCTTACTCTGCCCTTCCTGTGGGTTATGTAAGCATGTTTTAGGATTCTGTCTTGATTTATTGGTGGTCTTTTGGGATGTATTGCTTTGCATAGTCTTCTAAGTGGTTTCTCTGGATTCTGTCATAGAAACCTGTGACATACCAGTATCTTTTACTACTTTGAGGGAAGTGTGGAAATCTTTCGCGCATTTACATTCCTCTATACTCACTGCGTTGAGTGTCAGACGGTGTCTTGATTTCTGTCATCATATATGACTTAGAAAATGCACAAAGAACATAATCTACTCTACATACCCGTGTTTCTGCCATTTCTGTTGTCTGACTTCCTTTTTCCTCCCAGATGCCTTCCTTTGTAATTTTGTATCTACTTGAAGAACTTTCCTTCATTACTCTATAAAGGAGTATCAGCTAGCAACATTCTTTTAATTTTCCTTCACCTGAGAATGTAACCACCCCATTAAATTGAGGTAATTCCCAAGCATCGAATCATTGTGTCTGTTAATACTTTTGAGTATATTTCTTTAAAATGACTCTTTTACAGAAACAGTTTTAATGCTATTATTACACCAGAAAATTTAATTTCTTAACATCTATCCAGTCATTGTTCTGTCTGCCAGTTGGCTCACATTTAGAAAAAAGTAATTTGTTTGTTTAAGCTCTAAGTAATGTCCACAGATTTCAGTTAAGTTGGTAGATCTGTTTCTTTTAAAAATATTTGTATTTGCTTATTTCGTTGGGCTGTGCCAGGCCGTAGTTGTGGCATGTGAGCTCTTAGTTGCAGCAGGCGGGATCTTTAGTTGCGGCATGTGGAATCTAGTTCCCTGACCGGGGATGGAACCTGGCCCCCCCTGCTTTGGGAGCTTGGAGTCTTGGCCACTGGACCACCAGGGAAATCCTCAGTAGATCTTTCAGTCTCCTTTATCTTAGATTTCCTGTCCTTTTGTTTTTCCCTCCTTTTCCTTGTTTGTTGGGGAGGCTGGGTTGTTCGTCACATAAAATCTGCACCATCTGGATTCCCCGCCAGCATCCTCCTGGTGTCATTTCCTCTGTTCCTCTGTCCCCGCGTTCCCCGTGAACTGGTGGGTAGATCTGGACATGTGCCATCTAGTCTTGCAGGCATGAGTCACATGCTGCCAAGCGCTTGAAATGTGGCCAGGACACACTGAGATATGCTGTGAGTGTAAAATACACCCAAGATTTCAAAAACGTAGTGCTGAAAAAGAGTGTAAACTAGGGATTGTAAGTCATTCCTTAACATTCACTGCACATTGAAATGGTATTTTGTATACACTGGGTTACATTTGTTGTTGTTCACCTGCTCAGTCACGTCTGCCACTGCAGCACACCAGGCTCCTCTGTCCTTCACTATCTCTTGGAGTTTGCTCAAACTCATGTCGGTTGAGTCAGTGATGCTATCTAACCATCTCATCTTCTGCCCTCTTCTCCTTTTTGCCTTTAGTCTTTCCCAGCATCAGGGTCTTTCCCAATGAGTCGGGTCTTTGCATCAGGTGTTCAAAGTATTGGCGCTTCAGCTTCAACGTCGGTCCTTCCAATGAATATTCAGGGTTGATTTCCTTTAGGATTGACTGGTTTGATCTCCTTGCAGTCCAAGGCACTCTCAAGAGTCTTCTCCACACAATTCAAAAGCATCAGTTCTTCAGTGCTCAGCCTTCTTTGTGGTCCAGCTCTCACATTTGTACATGACTATGGGAAAACCTGTCACTTTGACTAAATGGACCTCTGTCGGCAAAGTGATGTCTCTGCTTTTAAATACGATGTCTTGGTTTGTCATAGCTTTCCTTCCAAGGAGCACATTCAAACTGATGCCATCTACTTTTTTACTATTTAAATGTGGTTCTCGGAAAGTGTGAAATTATACAGAACTCACATTTGCTTTCCCTAGGTTGTTGATGTAGTGGTGGGATGATCTGATGGAGGCAGTCAGATGGTCTGATGGAAGCAGTGAGATGATCCCTGGGGTCGTTTTAACCTAGAGGAGTTTTTGTAATTTTTTAAAAATTTTCTTATTTTGATCAGAACTTGCTTTATAGTTTTTGCCTGTTGAGCCTTGTTTAGTGGGCCTTGCCTCTTAGTGGGCCTCACCTCTCAAAGGTTAAAAATTATTCTCTCAAATGCATCACATAATGAAATTCTGGCTTGTTTGCTGTTATCACCTTGTTCTTGATTTGGTAGGACTTGAATTTGCGAGGGTAGTAGCTAGGCGAGTTCACAGGGCCCTGCGAAAGCCTCTTCTCCGATATAATTAGAATCAGAGCCATTTGTGGGCTCTGAGAACATGTCCAAGTGGCCAGGTCTTTTGGGGTCTTTGGTGGGACCAGCCCGCGGGTCGTCCTAACAGGCCCGTTCTCTCGTAGGGGTGATTCTCTCAACGATTGTCGGATTGTCTTCGTGGACGAAGTTTTCAAGATCGAGCGTCCGGGCGAGGGGAACCCCATGGTAGAAAACCCGATGAGAAGTGAGTTCTGATCCAGCCCCTCTGTGCTGGTTGAGGGTTGGTGCAGGGGTGGGAGTCATGCCTGAGCTGACACCCCAGCCTACATCCAGGGAAGAGCAGGCCCTCCCGCAAACACTGTAAAGCCCCTCCGTGCTGTGTGTGTGATGGGGTGTAGGGTGGGGGGGTTGGGCGCTCCAGAGCTGATTCCATCCCCTGCTTCCCGGAATGCAGGGAAGAGCGGGCCCTCCTGCAAACACTGTAAGGACGATGAGCAGAAGCTATGCCGCATGTGTGCCTGCCACATGTGTGGGGGCAAGCAGGACCCTGACAAGCAGCTGATGTGCGACGAGTGCGACATATCTTCTCCACACAATTCAAAAGCATCAGTTCTTTAGTGCTCAGCCTTCTTTGTGGTCCAGCTCTCACATTTGTACATGACTATGGGAAAACCTGTCACTTTGACTAAATGGACCTCTGTCGGCAAAGTGATGTCTCTGCTTTTAAATACGATGTCTTGGTTTGTCATAGCTTTCCTTCCAAGGAGCACATTCAAACTGATGCCATCTACTTTTTTACTATTTAAATGTGGTTCTCGGAAAGTGTGAAATTATACAGAACTCACATTTGCTTTCCCTAGGTTGTTGATGTAGTGGTGGGATGATCTGATGGAGGCAGTCAGATGGTCTGATGGAAGCAGTGAGATGATCCCTGGGGTCGTTTTAACCTAGAGGAGTTTTTGTAATTTTTTAAAAATTTTCTTATTTTGATCAGAACTTGCTTTATAGTTTTTGCCTGTTGAGCCTTGTTTAGTGGGCCTTGCCTCTTAGTGGGCCTCACCTCTCAAAGGTTAAAAATTATTCTCTCAAATGCATCACATAATGAAATTCTGGCTTGTTTGCTGTTATCACCTTGTTCTTGATTTGGTAGGACTTGAATTTGCGAGGGTAGTAGCTAGGCGAGTTCACAGGGCCCTGCGAAAGCCTCTTCTCCGATATAATTAGAATCAGAGCCATTTGTGGGCTCTGAGAACATGTCCAAGTGGCCAGGTCTTTTGGGGTCTTTGGTGGGACCAGCCCGCGGGTCGTCCTAACAGGCCCGTTCTCTCGTAGGGGTGATTCTCTCAACGATTGTCGGATTGTCTTCGTGGACGAAGTTTTCAAGATCGAGCGTCCGGGCGAGGGGAACCCCATGGTAGAAAACCCGATGAGAAGTGAGTTCTGATCCAGCCCCTCTGTGCTGGTTGAGGGTTGGTGCAGGGGTGGGAGTCATGCCTGAGCTGACACCCCAGCCTACATCCAGGGAAGAGCAGGCCCTCCCGCAAACACTGTAAAGCCCCTCCGTGCTGTGTGTGTGATGGGGTGTAGGGTGGGGGGGTTGGGCGCTCCAGAGCTGATTCCATCCCCTGCTTCCCGGAATGCAGGGAAGAGCGGGCCCTCCTGCAAACACTGTAAGGACGATGAGCAGAAGCTATGCCGCATGTGTGCCTGCCACATGTGTGGGGGCAAGCAGGACCCTGACAAGCAGCTGATGTGCGACGAGTGCGACATGGCCTTCCACATCTACTGCCTGCGCCCACCGCTCAGCAGCGTGCCCCCTGAGGAAGAGTGGTGAGTGCCCCTGGGTGGCCGAAGTGACGGAGATGTGGGATCCTTCCCATGTGGCCCGGCCCTGGCTCACTGCGGGGAGGGAGGCACTGTGGGCCAGAGGCGGGAGCGGGCGTCTCCGGCCTGGAGTGGGAGAGTCGTGATGCGCAGCTCTGGTGTGAGAGCCTGGGAGTGCTAACAGAGGTGGCTGTTGTTTGCCCCACCCCTGCCCTCCTGGGAGACAGGGAACTGAGTCTTTGGCAGTGAGTAGGGGCCGTTGAACCGCCCTTCATGTTGGCCGCGTGGGGGCTGGTCTTGGCTTCACCGTGGGGGGCACTGCTGTTCCCAGTGGGAGGGGTCAGCGTCTGCTGCCCACCAAGGGGGCCACTCGCCCCACGTGGCCACCGAGCTCTTCAGATGTGGCCCGTGGGACCGAGGGACTGGATTTCTTATGTCAAGTTAATGAATTTAAGTTGAAGCCGTTCCCTGCCTCCCCACTTCTGTGCAGTCTTGGCTGTGCAGGAAGGCAGGGGGCTGGGCATGCGGCCTCGGGCAGGGGGTGATGTCCCTATGGTCACAGGTACTGCCCCGACTGCCGGATCGACTCCAGCGAGGTGGTGCAGGCAGGCGAGAAGCTGAAGGAGAGTAAGAAGAAGGCGAAGATGGCGTCAGCCACATCGTCCTCGCAGCGGGATTGGGGCAAGGTGAGGGGGCCCTGGGCTCCTGGAGGGCCCCGCTGCCCTCCGCCCTCCCGTGGCCACTCACGCTGCTCTCCCCTCTGTTTCACAATGGACAGGGCATGGCGTGTGTGGGCCGCACCAAGGAGTGCACCATCGTGCCGTCCAACCACTTTGGTCCCATCCCGGGCATCCCCGTGGGCACCATGTGGAGGTTCCGAGTCCAGGTACGTGTGGATGTCAGGCTCTGCGGCTCAGCCAGCGGGCGCTGGCCTTCCAGCAGCCCCTCTGCCGGGGAGGGCCACCCCAAGGGCAGGAGGCTAGGCTGGGATTCACACCAGCTCCTTCCCTGGTATGGCTTGGACTCTGGCCTTCAGGGGCTGAGGGTTCGCTTAACAGGACTGAAGCGTTTGGATCGAAGGGTCAGACTCTGGCTCTGAAGGCGGGAGTGAGGGCATTTGAGCTTATCTGTAGTGTCTGGTCCACGGGGTGCCACTTACCTCTCGGTGGGTTCACAGGTCAGCGAGTCGGGGGTCCATCGACCTCACGTGGCGGGTATCCATGGCCGGAGCAATCATGGGGCCTACTCCTTGGTCCTGGCTGGAGGGTATGAGGACGATGTGGTGAGTGTGGGGAGCTGGTTTCATTTGTGTGTAACTGTGGCAAATACACGTAGCAGAAAACTTAACCAGCGTAACTGTTTTTAAGTGCACCACTCAGTGGCATTAAGCATATTGACACTGTCATGCGACTATCACTACCATCCATCCACAGAAATTTTTCCATCTTTCGAAACCAAGACTCTGTCCCCACTAAACACTTGAGTCCCCATCCCCTCCCCCAGCTTCAGACCTCTACCATCTGCTTTCTGTGTCTGTAGATCTGATATATAAGTAGAATCATATATTTATCCTTCTGTGTCTGGCTTATCTCCCTGAGCATCTTGTCCTTAAGAGTTCATCCACGCTGTAACAGGTTTCAGTATCTCCTTCCTTTTTTTAAGACTGGGTAATATTCTGATGTGTGGCTGGACCACATTTTGTTTATCCAGTCACTCATCCGTGGATGCCTGGGTTGTCTCCACATTCTAGCCACTATGAATAATGCCGCTATGAACCTGGGTCTGCACAGATCTCTTGATGTCCCTGTTTTCAGTTCTTTTGGGTATAAACTCAGAAATGGGATTGCTAGCCTACGGTGATTCCGTTTGTAATTTGTGAGGAACGTCCATACCGTTTTCCACAGCACCATGCCAGTTTCCATCCTCACTAGCTACGCACAGGGTTTCAGTCTCTCCACATCCTCACCTGCTCTTGGTGTTATCTGTTTCTTTGGTCGCTGGTCCTGACGCCTTGGTTCTTTGGCAGCTGGCATCCTCATGGGCGTGCGTGGCTTTGTTTTGAGGATGTCTCCTTTCCCGTGCATGCAGGGTTTAGCCTGCCCTCTGTGTCATTTTCAGGACCATGGGAACTCATTCACATACACAGGTAGCGGCGGACGAGACCTTTCTGGAAACAAGCGGACTGCGGAACAGTCTTGTGATCAGAAACTCACCAACACCAACAGGTTTGCAAAGCAGAGTGTTCCTGTTTCTCAAGCGCATGTCTGCCTCGTCCTCGGCTGGCTACACAGGGGAGGGGCTTGTTCTGTTTTGGAGACATTACATGTAGGAAGTTAGGTTCCCCATTAAGGGTGTGGTGGTGGGATCTTCCTATCAGTGCAGTGTTAAGACTCTGCCCTCCCACTGCAGTGCACTCGAGTTTCATCCCTGGTCGGGGAACTAAGATCCCATATGCCACATATCATGGCCAAAAACCAATGTGGTGGTACATAGGGTCCATCTCTTCCCTGCTCTGTCCGCCTGTGAGTCAGTTAGTCACAGCAAAGCAAACTTTCCCACATAAGGCCAGATAATAAACATATTTGACTCTGCATGCTCTCTGTGGCAGCCATTCGACTCCGCTCTTATAGCACATAAGCAGCCACAGAGCCCACGGAAGAGGGTATGCATGGCTCTGTTCCAATAAAACTTTATTTGCAACATCAGTACGTGGGCAGGAGTTTCCTGAGCCCCGATTACAGGATGGGATAAAGCATAAACATAGAGCACAAACGAAAAGATAGAGATCTGATAACCTTTAAATATTATAAATCACACAAAAGCCTTAAGTGTGCAGAAAAGGCAGGTGACTCTTGGGGGAAAAGTCTGCCATAAACAGAATACCTGACGGTTACGCCTTTCTATGTAAAGAGCTGTTGCAAATCAAAAAGAAAAACTAACAGAATAAAGCAAACAATGTGCAAATCATTCCACAATGTAATGAGATCCCCAGTGACCATGAAAATTTATTCATCTGTAGTGAGCAAAGAAATACACATTGAAGCAATGATGAGTTCCTATTTATTTATCCTGTAAAGCTGCCCAGATTCTCCAGTGTTGAGAAAGGCCAAGGCATAGGCTAGCATTCCATTGTTAGTAGAAATCTAAATTGATATTTCTTGCTTTCCAGAAAACTCTTTGCCTAAATAATCTTTGTTTTAAAAAGGAGGGCAGCTGAGCTGACCTCTCACGCCCCAGCTCCCAGGCCTCTGTGTCCTCCGTTGGGACACGCCTGTTGGCCTGGCCCACATTTGTGGGTTTTTTTTTCCCAGTTTGGCTGTGCTGGGTCTTTAGTTGTGGCATGGGAAATGTGTGTTTTATTGTCTGTTTTTAATGTGAGGCATGTAAACTCTTAGTTACGGCATGTGGGATCTAGTTCCCTGAACAGTGAGAGTGTGGAGTTCTAACCGCTGGACCACCAGGGAAGTCCCTCAGTTTCCCTTTCCTTACAAGGTCATTGGATTCAGGGCCTACCCTAGTCCTTTCTGACCGCTGCCAAACTTGACTCCATCGTCAAGCACCCTCTTTCAAAAGAAGGTCATACATTCATGTGACTGGGGGCTTGGGACCCGATCAGCCCCCCTCTCTCAGGGGGACACTGTCCAGAGCATGGGCCTGCCTTGCCCCGCAGGGCTCTGGCTCTCAACTGCTTTGCCCCCATCAACGACCTCAAAGGGGCCGAGGCCAAGGACTGGCGATCGGGGAAGCCAGTCCGTGTGGTGCGGAACGTCAAGGGCCGCAAGCACAGCAAGTACGCGCCCATCGAGGGCAACCGGTACGACGGCATCTATAAGGTGAGCGGGGCCCCTGTGGCTGCACCCGCCTGCCCCCCACCATACTAGCATGATCCCCTCTGACCCCCGCTCCACTTCCTCCATAGGTTGTCAGGTACTGGCCCGAGAAGGGCAAGTCCGGCTTCCTGGTGTGGCGCTTCCTCTTACGTCGAGATGACGTGGAGCCAGGACCCTGGACCAAGGAGGGCAAGGACCGGATCAAGAAGCTGGGGCTGACCATGCAGGTGCGTCCAGGCCAGCACTCGTGGCCAGATCAGAGCCAGCCGGGGGCCCGGGCAGGGAGCATCTGGCTGGCAGGGCCATGCTCTCCAGGGTTTCTCTCATCCTGGATGATTTCCAGGTTGCGAACGGGTGGTACCTCCCTGGCTTTCCCCCGCCTCGTCCTTTAACCAGGGGATGTTGAGGGGGTGGAGGCTCAGGTGTGCAGGCGGCTTTGCCTTTTTTTTTTTTTTCTTAAATAATGTTTTTAAAGATTTATTTATTTGTTATCTTTTGGCTGTGCTGGGTCTTGGTTGCTGCACTCAGGCTTTCTCTAGTTGCAGCAAGTGGGGGCTGCTCTCCTCTCTGGTGCCTGGGCTTCTCACTGCGATGGCTTCTCTCGTTGCGGAGCATGGGCTTTAGGGCGTTCGGACTTCAGCAGCTGCAGCTCCCAGAGTCTCGAGCACAGGCTCAATAGCTGTCGTGCATGGACTGTTGCTCTGCAGCACACGGGATCTTCCTGGACCAGGGATTAAACAGGTGTCCCCTGTGTTGGCACCTGAATTCTTAAGCACTGGAGCCCCGAGGCTTTGCTTTTGTGGTTAGAACTGAGAGCTGGGCTTCCTCGTTGGTGCTGTGTTAGAGGCGCTTATCCGAAGTCAATCTGGAGTCTGATCTCTTCTCTTGGCCAGTCCCCTCCCCGCTTTCTTCTCCTCTCCTCTTCCATTTGTCTCTCTCTCTCTTTATTTTTTTTGACTGCACCATGTGGCATGTGGGATCTCTTAGTTCCCTGACCAGGTATGGAACCCTGCAGTGGAAGCAGAGCCCTAACCACTGAACCACCAGGGAAGTTCCCGTCTCTCTTCTTCCTCTCTGTCACCCCTTCCTAACCCCAAAGCTGACAAACCAACACAATTGGTCTAAATATATTAATATTAATAGGTAGTGCATGTGTGCTAAGTCACTTTAGTCATACCCGACTCTGCAACCCCATGGACTGTAGCCCCCCAGGCCCCTCTGTCCATGGGATTCTCCAGGCAAGACTACTGGAGTGGGTTGCCATGTGCTCCTCCAGGGGACCTTCCAACCCAGAGTGGAACCCAGGTCTCTTATGTCTGCTGTGTTGGCAGGCAGGTTCTTAACCACTAGTACCACCTGGGAAGCCCATAGTAGATGGAGAGAAGTCTAAATGTAGAGAGAAGGTAGATCGCTCCCCTGGACCAACTGCTCACCTCTATGGCTGCAGAAGCTTCCTTTTCCAAGAGTTTACCCCGTTCCTGGGGAACACTGCCTGTTTGCACTATAATTATGGTGTTTTCTGTTCCTCACGGTGAGCGGCTTTACAGCTGATATGTCGTGGTGGGGTTATTTCAGGAATCTTAATTGCTGTTGAGAGTCTGATAGCGCCTGCCCCCTGGGGGAGCCACAAAGAGTTGTCTTTTGAAGCAGTGTTTATACCGCAGGGAATTCAGAAGCTGAGGAACTGAGGAGGCAGACAGCTGAGGGTCAGGAACTGTTCAGTGGGAGGAAGATTTTTATTTAGGACTTAAGTCTTCACTGTACGTTCACATTGCTAGAAAAGCTTGAGGGTTTATTGATGGAATATTGGAGAATTGGATGTGATTGTAGGTGCCTTAGAGATGGGGTTCTAGGGGCTTCCCTGGCGATCCAGAGGTTACGATTCCGAGCTTCCCCTGCAAGGGGTGTGGGTTCAATCCTTGGTCAGGGAACTTAGATCCCACATGCCTCTCAGGCCAAACTGAAACAAACAAAAAAGAAGTGGGGTTCTAATAAAGCCTTCTGGGGCTTGGAGGAACACAAGACCCATCAGAATAGGGTCCTGGAGCTAAGGCCTGGGGCTGGCGGTTAGTAAATGAGTTCATCTTGGGGGCCAGCCATGCCCATCATCCCCACGGGAGTTGGGCTGGCTCTTGGCAGCACAGAGCCTGAAATTCTTACTGCCTGGCCCCTGGCTGGAAAAGGTTTGCCTACTTCTCTTAGAAATGGAAAACTGTTAAGACCGTCTTGGAGTTCCCTGGCAGTCCAATGGTTAACATTCTGAGCTTTCACTGCTGAGGGCCCTAGTTTAATCCCTGGTCAGGGAACTAAGATCCCACAAGCCTTGGGGTATGCGGCAAAATAAATAAATTAGTAAAGGCTATCTTGGGAATTCCCCAGCAGTTCAGTGGTTAGGACTCAGGCCTTGGGTTCAGTCCGTGGTTGGGAAACTTTAAGATCCCCCATGCTGTGTGGGTTTACAGCCTAAACGACAACAGCAACAACACAAGACTGTCTCTTTTGCTGCCTCTAATGTGGGGATCTCACTCTGCCTCCTTCCCTGCCACCCCCACCCCGAGGTGCAGGCTGTGTGTCTGTGTGTTTGCTACTGTGAGTCTCTGTGCTCAGTCACTGCTCCAGAGTCGGGTCGGTGGAGACCTCTGGGTTGAGGCTGAGTGAGCATGGAGTCTGTCTCTGGAGCTGGACTGGGGAGGGATGACCAGCCTGTCTTCTCCCACTCGCAGTACCCAGAGGGCTACCTGGAAGCCCTGGCCAGAAAGGAGAAGGAGAACAGCAAGCGGGCAGCCCTGGACAAGGAGGAGGAGGACGGGGAGGAGGGCTTCACATCTCCCAGGAAGGGCAAGCGGAAGAATAAGTCGGCTGGTGGGTGTCTCTGCGGTCACCCTCGCGCCCAGGGGCTGGGGCCCCCCTCCACTCTCCATCCTCACCCCGCCCCCCGCTCTGCCCCAGAAGGTGATGGGTCCTCGCGAGGGACACCCAAAAAGACCAAGGTGGAGCCCTACAGCCTCACCACCCAGCAGAGCAGCCTCATCAAGGAGGACAAAAGCAACATGAAGCTGTGGACCGAGATCCTGAAGTCGCTTAAGGACGGGCCGGTGAGCTCTCCTGCCTGGCCGGGGCCTCTCTTCTTCATTGTCATAAGATGGAGATGACGTGACAGTGAGCATCTTCACTCTTTAAACTGCACAACTCGGTGGCATTGAGCACATTCACATTGTGGTGTAACTATTGCCGCCATCATCTGCAGATGATGACTCCTCCAGGGGCCTCCTGTGAGTGGGATTGGACAGCGTGTGTCCTTCTGGGTCTGGCTTCTCTCTCTGAGCATCACGTTCTCAAGGTCCATCCATGTAGGAACCCTCTTTCCTTTCTAAGGCTGAGTAATATTCCACCACATGAATGGAATTTGCTTACTCATTGTCTCTCATTAGACACTTGGGGTGCTTCTGGCTTTGGCTGTTGTGAAGGGGCTGCTGTGAACACGGGTGGGCAGGTGACTCTAGGACCCTGCCTTCAGTTCTGTTGGGTATAAACCTAGAAGTGGGATTGCTGGATCCTGGGTCATTCTGTTTTCAAATTTCCCAGAAACCGCCAAACCAGGTCTATTTTTTCCTTCTTTTTGGTCCTCCCGCCTTGGGGGGTAGAGTGACGTGGATGGGTCACTGCAGGCGAGTGTCTTGGCCTTGGTGTCCTCTGTCCTTGCCTGGTGGGGACCACTTCTCCTTGGCTCACGGTCAGGATCAAACCCAAACCCTCCTGAGCCCTAGGCCAGCTGCCTGTTACTGCTGACATCCTCTGCTTCTGGTCTCTTCCTCCCTGTCATCCTGTCTCACAGCCTTCTCTCTCATGGGTGTCTCTGCCCAGAGTACCTTCCCTCACAGGCTTCCTGGCTCAGCCTCTTTCCTGTGTGAAATCACTGTGGCTGCCCTAACAAATGAGCCTTTAGGGGTAGAACCCAGGCCTGGGCAAGTCTGGTCCCTCTGGAGGCTCCTGGGGAGTTTCGACTCCTACCTCTTCCAGCTTCTAGAGGCGCAGCATCCCTGGTTCGTGGCCCCTCCCTCCATCCTCAAGCCAGCAGCTCAGCATCTTCTGTCTCTCTGCCTCTGACCCTCCCCTTTCTTCTTATAAGGACCCTGTGATGACACTGGGACCCCTGGGAATCTGGGGTCATCCCCATCTCAGGGGCCTTAACTTAATCCCTCTTGCCAAGTCCCCTCTGCTGTGTGTGGTGGGTGACAGGCCCGCAGGTCCCAGGATCCTGACTGGAGGTCTCAGGAGGCCTGAGGCTCAGGCGGCTCATTCCTTCAGGTCTGTCTGTTGGCAGGCCAGCTTCTCCGTGGAGGGCTCTCGGGGCCCCCGCCCTGTCCTTCCGGGGCAGCCCGCCTCGCTCCCTGCTGTCCCCCAGCGCTGCTGTGCTCTGTCTTCACCTGCCTATCCTCGGTCTTCCCCGCTGGGCCCCAGGCTCCAGGAAAGCAGGTGTTTCTCCATTTTGCCCCCTGCTGGACCTGAGTGTCTGAGCGGCGGGCAGGTGGCGCTGCGTGTCACAGGACTGGGCTCTGCACCGAGACAGGCAGTGACGGAGCCTGGTCTTGACCTCGAGCCTGCATGCACTCGCCCGGCTCCAGGCCCCCTGTCTTCTGGTCCTCAGACAGGGTCACAGCGACTCCTGTCCTCCCAGGGCAGGGGCAGGAAGATGAGATTCAGGACCCGGGGACGGGGGCCGAGCAGGGCGTCTGGAGACCTGTCGTGCTCTTCGTCCTGGGGAACCGAGCCTTTGCTGGACTCACACACCTGCTCTCCCGCTTTCAGAAATTCCTGAGCAAAGTGGAGGAGACGTTCCAGTGCATTTGCTGCCAGGAGCTGGTGTTCCGCCCGATCACGACCGTGTGCCAGCACAACGTCTGCAAGGTGAGGGGGCGGCTGCAGGAGCTGGCAGGGGTCCCAAAGGGCGCTCTGACCCCGCCAGCACCCTGTGATTGCTGGCTTCACTCAGACCTCCTGCCCCTTGCCCTTCCGGGGCCTCAGGGTCTGTTTCCCGGGCTGCCTGGGTTACAGTTGCTCTCCCCTCCCCCACCAGCCTTCATCACAGTTGTCCATTGCCCCGCCACCACCCTGCGCCTCCAGCCACACTGGCTCTCTGCTGGGCCCTCAACAGGCCGGCGCGTGCCTACCTTCCTTGGGGGTCACACACTAGTCTTCTCCAGCATCTTCCCGCCTGGGGGTCCAGGGTGGGAGAGGATGGGCTGCTGTCCTGCTCCTGCCGTCTGGTCCTACTGAATGATTTAAGTGGGCCTCAGGCAGGGCTGGAGAGGCGTGAGGCCCTTATCACCTAGCGGACGGGAGGAAGACTTCCTGGAGGATGCGGTGGCACTAACCTGCCCCCTGAGAGGGGCCTCAGGGCAGCATCCCGGCCCATGGGAGTAGCCAGGGCCTGTCAGGGAATGAGGGCTGGTGAGTGGGGCTGGAGCCTCCAGCCAGCGGTCAGTCCTAGGAGGGAAGCGGTCTCCAGTCTGATGCTTTTGAAAGAGAGATTGGGAGAGGCTGAGATGGGTCCCAGACCAGGGTCTCTCCCCGCTTTGGGGCTGGATCGTTCTCTATCGTGGGGGTGTCCTGGGAGCTGAGCAGCATCCCTGGCCCCATCTATTTGGTCCCAGGAGTCCCCAGAGTTGGGAAGCACTGGGCTGCATGCACGGCATCCTTGCCATGCCTTCTGGCCAGAGTCAGCCTATAGGAATTTACAGACAGTGCAGGCAGGCAGCTCAGAAGCGACCGTCCCTGCCACCTGCTCATTCTAGGTCACCGAGCTGTGTCCAGGGCATTGGGTCAGTTGTCAGACCAGTGGAGGGACCCTGAGAATGTGGAGCACTCAGGCAGTGCTCATGTGGCCTGATGGAGGCTGGGAAAGATACCCCCTGGTGCCCCAGGCCACATGGGGCCCAAGTTCAGAGGCTTGGCGGAGTGGCATAGAGAGCACATCTTTGGGATCAGCTGCCTGGGTTTGACCTTCAACTCTCTCCTTTCTGGCTGTGTGACTCTAAAAAGCCCCATAACCAGATCTTTCCCATCTTCTCAAACTGAAACCCTGTCCCCGTTAAAGACTCCCAGCCCCTGACCCCACCCTCTACTGATACTTACTGTCTCTGTGGATCTGACTCCTCCAGGGAACTCCTGTGGGTGGCATCAGACAGTCTGTGTCCTGGGTCTGGCTTCTCTCCCGAAGCATCAGGTTCAGGGCTCACCCATGTGGTCCCGTGGGTGAGAATCGCCTTCTGTGTGAAGGCTGAGTCGCACTGCAGCATGCAGATGGCCCACGCTGTGTTGATCCATCATCTGTGAGTGAGCTCTAGGTGTTTCCACCTCTTGGCCACTGTGCAGCTCGAAGTGGTCCAGCACCTGATTTTGAACCCGAGTCAGCACACTGAGCACAAAGTACTGTCTCTTGTGTCTGCGATCAGCTATAGACTTTATACTGGAAAAGAATGCAGGGATTTTTAAATATAGAAAGCAAAAGCCACTGCCCTCCTCCAGTGGCAGCAGGTTTCCACCTGCTTGGCATTGCCCCTCATGCAGCTGCCTTGTGCCACCCTTCAGGTGTGCATACCTGTGCAGGTGTCTGCCCCTGTGGGCATCATCTCCGGCCTGTTCCTCTCATGGGGAGGTCAGCTCTCCAGAGCCCCTCAGGCTTGCAGCTCAGTCTCCACCTGACTCTTCCTCCACACACTGCCCCCTGCATTGTTTGGTTGACAGCTGGGTTCGAACCCAGAAGTGTGGCTCAGAATCCAAACTCCATCCTTCCCTGCTTTTCCTTCTGTCTTCTCACTGACACATCTTTATTGAGCCTGTGCTCTGTGCTGGGTCCTATGCTTGGCATGGGGAATATCAGGGAGACACAACCCCTGATAGTGGGGAGCGTCTGCTCCGTTAACACACAGCACATCAGTCCATCAGACAGTTCCAGAAGGAGGAAGATGCTGTTTTGAAAGCAGACAGGGTGTGGTGAGGCGGGGCCATCCTGATGTTCCAGGGCACCTTGGGGAAGGATCCTCTGAGCAGGGGACTCCAGCACCAGTGATGAGAGAGCTGGAGTAGACCTGTCAGGTGGTGTGACCTCCAGGTGCAGGAGCCTGGCAGCCGGGATGACCTGGGAGTCTCTCTTTTTTTTTTTGGCCACAGTGATTGATCAGCTTGTAGGATCTTAGTTCCCTGACCAGAGATCGAACGTGGGCCCTTGGGAGTGAAAGCGCAGAGTCCTGACCACTGGACCACTGGGAAGTTCGACCTTGGTGTCTTTGATGAGCCTGGGGCAGCCGGGCCGGTCATGGGCTGCCAGCAGTGGAAAATGAGACTGAGGGTCAGGAGGGTCCTCTGGGTGCCTGGTGGTGCCCCAGGGGACCACGGGTGGCCAGGATCACCTCTCACCCGCCCCACTTTCCCACAGGACTGCCTGGACAGGTCCTTCAAGGCCCAGGTGTTCAGCTGCCCGGCCTGTCGCTATGACCTGGGCCGGAGCTACACCATGACCGTGAACCAGCCGCTGCAGGCCGTCCTCACCCAGCTCTTCCCCGGCTATGGCAGCGGGCGGTGATCTTCAAGCACTTCTCGCCAAGTTTTTTTTTTTTTAAAACACGTTATCAGAGGGGTCCGTGGCCCCCATTTCGTTTTTAGTGGGCTTAACTTAAACATGTAGTTTTTTCCTCCACTCCCTAAAACTGCCTCGTCTTCCCGTTGTTTTTTTTTTTTAATCTATGAATTTTTTCAGGAATTTGTATTATGGCTCAAAGGAAGGAACAAAGTTGGACTTCTCAGTGTTTTTATTTTGGTTTTTAACAAAAAGCCTGCAATTTTATCAGCAAAAAAAACAAAACAGTTTTTAAAAAAATGGTTTTTCTTCTGAGGATGGGATTAGAAACGAGTTGGTGTGAAGGCTGCTTAAGTTCCCAGGGTTGAGTTCTCAGCCATCCCCGCCGCCGACTCGCAAGAAGGCACCGGGCTGCCTAGAACAATCTTTTCAAGGTTGGTGGGTCGAGCCCCCAGAGGAAGTTCCATCGCCTAAGGCCCAGCAAGGCTGTGCTCCTGCGTGTCACCGCACCCAGGTGTTGGCCCCGCATCAGCAGCAGGAAACTGTTCCAAGGAAACGCGGAGAAGTCCCGCTGGGGCCAGTTGAAACCCTCACCTCCAAGCCATCCCCCACCGGGCTGCCTCCGCATCCCCACCGCACACAGAGGCCACGGGCCACCCGAGCAGAAACCTGGGGCCACACCGAAGCTACCTCCACCGGACCCTCACCTCCGTGGGGGCCGATGCTCGGCCCAGCGCCGTCCCAACCTGACGCCACGGAAGCCACGCCCGGGGCCACGTTCAAGTGCCTTTGGTCCCTCCTTCCTTTTCAACCCGGGGCTCTTTCTCAGCACTGAATTACTGACACTGCCAACCGGATTCTCAAACTGGGGTCCTCCATTGCCTCCCTGGGGACCCCAGGTGAGCAAGTGGGGACAATCAGGGTTTTGTGGATCCTTGAAATTGAATTTTCAGCTTACCAATTGGGAATTACAAGAGGGAAACCTTTTAAAATGAATAAACACCTTTTCCAAATGAAATTATTATTTTTTTTTGTAGTTACTGTATATGTACCAAGGAAGCTAATAACTTTAGGGTTTGGTTGTGTTTTTTTTTTTTGTCGGGGGGAGTTTTGTATTTGGGGAATGATTCGTTAATGTTTCTAACTTTACCAAAGTTTGCAGCTTATACCTCAACGGAACAGGGATATTTTTAAGTCACATAACTGCAGACAAACTGGAGCAATACTGTTTTAAAAGTTTCTCTTTTTTACTTCATTATTAGGTGGTTTAATGTATTAGGAATAAACACCGAAATCCTGTGTAGGGTTTTTTTTTTTTTTACAAAGTTCAATATTCTCTGTCCAGGTTTTAGATTCTCAGAATAAATGCTTTTTACAGATGCATTTGGTGGTGTCTTTCGTTTGCCCTGTAGCCTATTAGGCACTTCTGTAACTTGTAACATGTTTTCTCTATCCAGAAAAACCCAGGATGCTAGACAAGTAGCATCATTTCCACTTTGCAGGTGCGAAAACAGGCCCAGAAGATCCAAGTGATGGGCAGTGATCCAGAGGGGCCAAACTGGGCCTTTCAGCTTGGAACCAGAGGTCATTTAGTGTCGCTAATGGGGGTGACACTGTCCCCATTGACACTTGAAGAAACAGAGGCTGTCATGGGACCCCCACGAGAAGACTGGCTCTGCCTTAACTGGGCGTCAGCAGCCTGGACCATCAGCTAGGGAACTGCTTTACCCTGGGGGGCCCTCTGCAGGCTTTGGGGGATGGGTGCACGTGGGGCGTGGAGACAGATGACCTGAAATGCTATTTCCAGTGGGAGTCAAGGGTCCAAGGATGAGGCACATTTTGCAGGTTTTGTCCTGTTTTTGGCTGTGCCTTCATGGCTTGGCTTTCAGGATCAATTCCCCCACCAGGGATTGAATCCATGTCCCCTGCAATAGAAGGATGGAATCTTAACCACTAGACCAGAGAATTCGCCAACAATGAGGCAAGTTTAACAGTTCCAGGGAAGTTAACAGTGGTGAGTTGTGCAGATGCCAACCTACCACTGATACCTTGTACTGATGGTTCTATAAATGCCGTGGGTGGATGTAAGAAAGAAAGCTCTGCCTCTTCAGGACCTTCAAGTGTGTCCTTGAAAACATCATGCTATGTAAAAGTAGTGCTAGTGGTGCTCAGCAATGTCCAACTCTTTGTGACCCCATGGATTATAGTCCCCCAGGCTCTTCTGTCTACGGACTTCTCCAGGCAAGAATACTGGAATCAATTGCCATGTCTTTCTCCAGGGGATCTAATTACAAAAGATCATGTATTTTCTCATTCATATGAAATGCCAAACAGGGATCTGTAGAGACAGAAGGCAGATTCATGTAGTGATGACAGGATGTGGTGAGGGATGGAGGAGGTGGGGAGCTAAAGGGTGCAGGGTTCTTTTGCAGGTGATAAAAACGTCCTAAATTTGGTGATGATTGCAATACCTGTGAATGCATTAGAATCCTTTGAATTGTGTGGTATGTGAGTTATATCTCAAGTCAAAGTGTGAACATGAAATAGGAAAGAGGCCCTCCTACGAGGAGCCAAGAAATAATGTCCCCAAGTGGGCTTATGTGTCTGCAGGGGGGCCACATGGGAACAAGACACACCGAGGTAGTCAAGATTGTAGAATATTTTTTGTTTCTCAAAAGTTAAAGCTGTCACTGTTAGAAGTGAGCAAACCCGATGGACTTCCCTGGTCGACCAGTGGCTAAGACTTTGTGCTTCCAGTGCAAGGGAGCTAGATCCCATGTGCTGCAACGAAGACCCAATGTAGCCAATTAAATATTTTAAAAGATATTATTTAAAAATGCCTAAAAATGAACAAACCCTAGAAAAGTGTATATGAACTGCTATGCAGAAAATAATTCCAATATTAGGTGTATTGGGTTCCTGGTTGACTTCTGGTAGTTTTAATTTTATAGCAGTTTTATTGAGATCTATTGCCCGTGCCATAACACCCACTTAAAGTATACAGTGGGTTTTAGTATATTTGCACAGTTGTGTAATCATCTCTCTCTAGTTCCAGAATTTCATTCCCCCCCGAAGATACCCAGTCCCAATTAGCAGTCATTTCCCACCCCTCCCCCAACCCCTGGAAACCATCAACCCACTTTCTGTCTGCCAATTTGCCTGTTCTTGATATTTCACGTAATTAAATTCATAAGACACAGTTTTTTGTGTCTGGCATCTCACTGAGCATCATGTTCTCAAGGCCCATCCACACTGTAGCAAGTGTTAGGGCTTCACTCTTCATGGCTGAGTAATACTCCAGTTTGAGATTGGACCACCTTTTAAAATGTATGTGGTTGCTTTTTTCTTTTCATAACGTAAATCTTCCTTTTCTCCCTCCACTCCATACTATAAAATTAATAACCCTTGAAAAAGGCTGAGAACCAAAGGATTGATGCCTTTGAGCTGTGGTGTTGGAGAAGACTCTTGAGAGTCCCTTGGAGTGCATGGAGATCAAACCAGTCAATCCTAAAGGAAATCAACCCTGATTTGAATATTAATTGGAATGAATATTAATTGGAAGGACTGATGTTGAAGCTGAAGCTCCAGTACTTGGGCCACCTGATGTGAAGAGTTGACTCACTGGAAAAGACCCTGATGCTGGGAAAGTTTGAAGGCAGGAGGAGAAGGGGCCAATGGGAGGATGAGATGGTTGTATGGCATCACTGATTCAATGGACATGAATTTGAGCAAGCTCCTGGAGATGGTGAAGGACATGGAAACCTGTTGTGCTACAGTCCATGGAGCCACAAAGAGTCGGACATGACTAAGTGACTGAACAACAGTAATCCTTCAGAACATCTGTAAATTGAAGAGAAAGCCAAAGTATATGATCCTGACCCCAGAGGGTTAACATTTTTAGACTTCATTTGTACACGTGTGTTGGTATGGCAACATTCAACCTCAGAACACCTGAGGCATAGACAGACAGGTTAAGTGACTTACCCGAAGACATGGCAAAGCCAGGGTACATACTTGTTTATAGATGTTTCTCTATGTCTTTGTTTTATATACAAATTTAAAGAGTAACATTAGGACAGTAGTGTATGTACTTTCTTGTGCCTGTTGATGGGGCAGCCACTTTATCCAGCACCTAAACAACCACATGAGCCATGTGTGGTCTGGTGTTTGCAGTATTGGCATCAGTTCAGTTCAGTTCAGTCGCTCAGTCGTGTCACCCCATCTATTTCCCATGAAGTGATGGGACCAGATGCCATGATCTTAATTTTCTGAATGTTGAGCCTTAAGCCAACTTTTTCACTCTCCTCTTTCACTTTCATCAAGAAGCTTTTTAGTACCTCTTCACTTTCTTCCATAAGGGTGGTGTCATTTGTGTATCTGAGGTTATTAATATTTCTCCCGGCAGTCTTGATTCCAACTTGTGCTTCTTCCAGCCCAGCGTTTCTCATGGTGTACTCTGCATATAAATTAAATAAGGAGGGTGACAATATACAGCCTTGGTGTTGCTACTGCTACTGCTGCTAAGTTGCTTCAGTCGTGTCCAACTCTGTGTGACCCCATAGATGGCAGCCCACCAAGCTCCCCTGTCCCTGGGATTCTCAAGGCAAGAACACTGGAGTGGGTTGCCATTTCTTTCTCCAATGCATGAAAGTGAAAATTGAAAGTGAAGCTGCTCAGTCGTGTCCGACTCTTCACGACCCCATGGACTGCAGCCTACCAGGTTCCTCCGTCCATGGGATTTTTCAGGCAAGAGTACTGGAGTGGGGTGCCATTGCCTTCTCCCCACATACAGGTCAGTGCATAGCAAACCAGCACAAGTCATATACAGCCTTGATGTACTACTTTTCCTATTTGGAACCAGTCTGTTGTTCCATGTCCAGTTCTAACTGTTGCTTATTTCTCAAGAGACAGGTCAGGTGGTCTGGTATTCCCATCTCTTGAAGAATCTTCCACAGTTTATTGTGATCCACACAGTCAAAGGCTTTGGCATAGTCAATAAAGCAGAAATAGATGTTTTTCTGGAACTCTCTTGCTTTTTCCATGATCCAGCAGATGTTGGCAATTTGATCTCTGGTTCCTCTGCCTTTTCTAAAACCAGCTTGAACATCTGGAAGTTCATGGTTCACGTATTGCTGAAGCCTGGCTTGGAGAATTTTGAGCATTACTTTACTAGTGTGTGAGATGAGTGCAATTGTGCGGTCGTTTGAGCATTCTTTGGCATTGCCTTTCTTTGGGATTGGAATGAAAACTGACCTTTTCCAGTCCTGTGGCCACTGCTGAGTTTTCCAAATTTGCTGGCATATTGATGCAGCACTTTCACAGCATCTTCTTTCAGGGTTTGAAATAGCTCAACTATTTCAGATAGTGGAGGAGTTCTATCACCACTAGCTTTGTTCGTAGTGATGCTAAGGCCCACTTGACTTCACATTCCAGAATGTCTTACTTAGTAATGAAAAAGAACCAAATCATGCTCTTTGCAGCAACATGGATGGACATAGAGATTCTCATACTAAGTAAGCCAGACAAAGACAAACAACATGATATCACTTACATGTGAAATCTAAAATATGATACAAATGAAGTTATTTACAAAACAGAAACAGACTCAGATTTAGAAAACAAACTTATGTTTACCAAAAGGGAAAGGTGGTGGAGGAAGGGATAAATATATATAAAAACTGAATCCCTTTGCTGTACACCAGAAACTAACACCATATTATAAGTCAACTACACTAGAATTGTTTTTAAAAAAAGGAACTTGAGAAAAAGTTTAAGTCCCCCTAAGCAAAATTGGAAAGCTGACAACCTATTTAGGTACCCTGATTTAAAAAAAATCAGAGTCTGTGAAATTCAAACACCTGGAATTCACTGTCATATGGGGTAAAAAACTCAGTAGAAAAAAAAAAAAAAGACCAGGTGGGAGGGGGAGAATCCCTTTAGGATTGTATTTTTGAGGCCCTATTAAGGCTACCAGGTTATATTTCTGTCTTTCCCACAGGTTAGGGAGTTCCTTGGGGGCAGTTATTATTTCCTGTTTTTTAAGTTAAATTTTAACTGCACAAGGGTATATCTGAATATAGCCCCCACGAGGCTATAAAACACCCTAGAGCAGATTAACCTCTTCACCAGCTACTCTTTTTAAACCAACCTGGATCCCTCCTCTCCTGAAGATTTACTTTTCTCGGTTCCGGGATGGCCTTGTTCTGCGTGGGGCCACAGGCAGGTGGCCCTTAGAAACCACACAGCCATGAGTTGCCCTGTGTTCCTTTCCTTAAGGTATTGAGTTCTGCACCATCCTGCAGCTGTCCACACGGGTGTAGGGGGGAGTCATTCCTTGACGCGTACTTGTAAATCTACCCCTTTTTAATGGCTACATAGTTAAAAGTATACCAAAATTAGTTATTTATCTAATCTACAGGTGGATGTTTAGAGCACAACACTGGAAACAAATGAGTACATAACTGCAGCAGCTGCTGCTGCTGCTGCTAAGTTGCTTCAGGCGTGGCCGACTCTGTGCAACCCCATAAAAGCAACCTATCAAGCTCCCCCGTCCCTGGGATTCTCCAAGCAAGAACACTGGAGTGGGTTGACATTTCCTTCTCCAATGCATGAAAGTGAAGAGTGAAAGTGAAGAGTGAAAGTGAAGTCGCTCAGTCGTGTCCGACTCTTAACGACCCCACGGACTGCAGCCTACCAGGCTCCTCCGTCCATGGGATTTTCCAGGCAAGAGTACTGGAGTAGTTGGGTGCCATTGCCTCCTCCGATAACTGCCGCAGTATCCTTGAACTAGGCAAGCTCCAAACTCCGCAGCTTTTTCAGAGTCCAGGACCTCCAGAAATAGAGCGTAGATGCCCTAGCCACGTTATTAGGAAACGTCCAGTTGTCCGATCGACACTCTACCAGATAAAAAAAGGGCGTGGCCAGCTACTGCCTGGCATGCAATTAAAAACCATCATGATGATGATCGTGCAAACCTTAATTACGTGCTCACTTTGCCAAGTCACATCAAATGATTTACCTGCCTCCTCTCACCTGACTTAAACTTTCCAGGAGAGGGGCACACGGTGAGGGATTCTATCGCTCTTGTATCTATTTCACAGGGGAAACGAGGCCCAAGGAGGTTACTTCGATGGGAGCCGACCATCGTGAGGCTTGTGGGCCCAGCTGAACTTTGAACTTAAGTCAGGAGGCACCAAAGTCCTCGCCTGCCTCTCTTACGTTTTAGGGATCTCGCAGAAGGTCACCTAGCTTTATCCGAAAGCCTTTGCAAAGTTTTGTGGATTGTGACAGAAATGAACTTGGAATTTTGGGGTGGTGGGGGAGAAAGGAGAAATGGAGGCAGAAGCGCTTGCTGTTTGAGTTTTACTTCTCCAGCTCTCAGTGCAAGTTATCTTTGCTATCTCCTGTTTCCGGCTCTGGGTCTCGAACCCCCTCTTCGAAGCCTTCAGGCGCGGTGCAGATGCTGTGCTGAGTCTCACGTACTCAGCTGCAGCCTGATAACCGGGGCGGGATTCGGGCCGTGATTGGCACCCGTCCCTGCCAGTCCGCGCCTGGGGCTGATCCCGTAAGCCAATATTCTCTTGCCCCCTTGCGGTCGTTGGGCGGTCCGAGGCGCCCTTGTCAATCCGAGGCCTAGCGCCGTCGGGTTGGTCGCAGCCTCTTAGCTGGCGTGCGCAGCCTGCAATGAGAACCGAGCCGGTCACCGGGCACGTGGGTAGGCGCCGGCGTGTCCCCAGCGGCCGACCAATGGCGAGGCGAGGCCGGTGGCTGCGCCCGCCCAATCGAGGGGAGAGGGGGGCGGGCCGTGCAGTGTTGATGGGCCACGGGCCGCGGCCGCCGCGCTTTGTCCGGGCCCGCGAGGCGGTTGGGGGCGTTAACCGCCCGGCCCTGGGCGCCCGCCCGGCCTCGGGCGGGGGCGGTGCGGCTGGACAATGGCGGGGCCAGGGGCGGGAGGCGGGGGCGCCCTCCCGGGGTCGGGGGCGTGCGGGGGCTGGGCCGGGGCGTCCCTGCCGGCCCCGCACAAAAGATGACAGCGTGGGTGGCCCGGCCCGGCTGGCCCTGCTTGGCGGGGCCCTCCTCTTCCATTATTCACAAGAATCCTACTAATTAAAAAAAAGATTAAAAAGAGACAGAGATCCCAGGCCCTGGGATCAACCCGCCTGCATTTCCGGCCCTTTGGGAACCGGTGGGGTAAACGGGGCGCTTCCCAGTGGTGTCCCCCGAAATGTCCATCATTGCATCTCACCATACTGCCCGAGTCAATCCGCGGTGCCATCGCGGCTTCCAAACTCGCACCCCATTTCCCTGAGCCTCCCCTAAAATAAGCATGCAATCTGGATTTCTCATTTAAAAAAATGTATCCACTTGATATGCACAGAACAGTTTCCAGACGCGTTCCCCTAGGGCCTACCCATCTCTGCCCGATCGCCATCTCAATGCCCCCCTTCTCTGTAGAGGTAAATCCTGGAGTCGCTCCCACGGGGACCCCCTGGGCAGCCCTTTGCCGCCGCTTGGGAGCTGGGGGCCGGATTCCCTTTGGACCTGCCCCAGATCTTCCAGGGCCTGGGTCTCCACCCTGTAGGCGCGATGACACCAGGCAGAATGGTGTGCAGGTCCACGGGGGCCAAGGTGGAAGGTTCTACCAAGGATTTTTTTCCCCCCGGGGGTGGGGGAGACGTGGACTGCGCCCTGGCGTGTCCCCTCTGTTTGGTCCTGGAGGATCTCTTGTTTTAATAATTTAGGTGCACCTGGGAACTGTTTCCCCAGTTATGAAACTAGTGAGAAGGTTCTGTTAAGTGGAGCCGAACGATCCTGTAAAGACGTAGTGTGTGTCCTTTTCCATGTGTTTCTGTCCGCAGCATCGATTCAGAAGCTCCTTCGGGTCCCACTGGGAGCCAGCACTGTCTTAGGGTCGGAGGTTACTCTCCCCAGCCCTCCGCAGTCATTCCTCCAAATGTCCCCAGGCTGGAGGAAAGCCCTAAGAGGGGCTCATTACAAGAGTCCTCTGGGCTTTGCTGGCTGCCTTGCAAGAGCTGATGGCTCCCCTAATTCTGAAATAATAGCTTCCTTATGAGGCATCGGGAGGGTTTGTCAACTCCTGGGTCAGCCTTTCCTTGCCACCCGTACAGAAGCCGTGGGCAGCCTCTTTTCCTCCTGCAGTTTGCTCTTTGGAACCCCGAAAGGATGGAGTGTTAAGAATCTGGAGTCAACTTGCGATGATCTGACGGGAGGGGTTCTGAAACTCGCCGGCCCTCTTTCCGTGTTTCTGATTGGACGCTTGGCAAACGTTAGCGCTCCCCTCTGGTGCAGTGGGCACCTCCACGGTCAGACTGCCCCGCCCCGGGGGGAGGTCACTGAGGGGAGGTCACCCTGAGGGGAGCGGAGGTGCAGTTCGAGAAATGCTCCCAGGTTTTGCAGCGATTCAAGCAGATAACTGTGTCACGTGCTGCGTGTGCGTGTGTGCATGTATGTGCGTGTGTGCGAGCGAGTGTGCGTGTAGCTACTGAGATGATAGGTATACAGGTCTTACTAACAATTGGTTTTCTCACCTTTTCTAATTCTTGCCTCTCTGGGGAGTGGGCCGCTAAGGAGGTGTTAAGAGCTTAAAGGTACAGGCTAATCCGTCATTCGGGACCCCGCCCTCCCTTTGTTGTACTTTTCTGTCTCCTGGTGGAGACTAGTCCCCAGTCCCTCTGGGGTGATGTTGGGGGCCCTCCATGCCCCTCTCTCCCAGGCTGGCCTCTCTGCTGTACTTGACCTCGAATTTCCCCACCTCCTATGCATTTTTTTGCCCCTGCCCTCCTGTGCCCCGCCTCTTCCTGGCCCATCAGAACCTCAGCTCCAGGGAACCCATCTGTTCCTTGGTTCCATCTGACACTCACCTGGCCTGGGCACGTTTTGTTTTGAGCTCTGGGGCAGGTTGCTTGGGTCCCTAACATCAGGGGGTGCTGGGTCTGGTGGGAGAATATGCCAAGGTGTGGGCATACTGCCCACCGCCGCCCCTCACCCCCTCGCTGGCTCAGGGAGTGGGCATGACAGGCTGAGAGGGGTGAGGGCTGAGATATGGTCGAACGACCATCTCTGGGTGACTCTCTTCTGGGGATCTGGAAGTGTATGGGGGGGTGGGAGGTTCAGAGTTGTGAGACCTTGTACAGGTCACTTGCTCAAGAGCAAAGCAGAGGGGGTGGTCACCCAACCTTCCCAAACCTGGTCAGGGCTCGTGGGTGGGGTGGACAAGAAACTGTGGGCAGACTGCAGGGCTGTGAGGCCCCCACCCTTGCATCTCCCCCTGGGGGCCCTTGGCTGCGCTCCAGAGACCTGCTCCCAGGCTCAGCGGGGTCTTACCATCAGAGCTCTGACCCAGCTCTTGACCCTGGACTCCTTTCTGACTTGTGTTCTCTTTGGTGTTCCTGGATTCCTTCCCTGATCTCCATTGCCCAGAGTCTAAAAGACCTGGGCCCTCTTCTGGGGCAGGTCCCTTCATGACTCTGGGCCTGGCTTTCCTCATCTGTAAAATGGGTATAATAAGAGCCCATGCCAGGGATCAAAGGGGATGAGAGTCAGGGAAGGGCTTCACAGGGTACCAGGGTGCTCCGTGCTCTGAATCCAGTGCTGGTTTCTTACTGCCCTTAGGTCCCTCCCTGCCCTGCCATGCCCACTTTCAGGGCTGGGTTCTCTTGTGGGAGGGGTGCTGTCCTGGACACTGGGGTATTGAGTAGCATCCCTGGCCCCCATCCTGGTGATACCAGGAGTACTCCCTCCCAGTTGTGACAACCACAGACGTCCCCAGACGTGGGTCAGTGCCCTCTAGGGGGCGCAGTTGCCCCCCTCAAGTGACCCCCTCTCACTTAATCTTTAACCTCACAACAGCTTGATATATATAAAATATTTAACCTTGACCTTGATCATCCTCAGGTTCTGAGTCCCTTTGTCTGTTTCTTCCCTGCCCCCTTCCAAAAAGGAGGCGCTCTGTTTGCAAAGTGTGTCCCTCCCACACTCTGCCAGCTCGCTCCCTGGAGGAGAGGAGCTCACCTGCAGATGCACCCAGCAGGGGGCCGGCCAGGTGTTACCCCCACAGGGCCCCCACCCAGGCTTCCACCCACTCCTGGGGTCTGGAAGTGTGTGGGAGGGGGCAGGTTTAGAGCTGCGTGGCCCCTGCCTGTCTGTTGGCTTTGGCCGTTTTCTTCAGGTCAGCTCTGAGGTGAGTCAGTGCTGCCGTCTCTCTTCCCTCTTCCTGAGGGTGGTGCCCGCGGCTCCGGGACTCTTACTGTGCCAGGTGCAGGTGCTCTCTGCGCAGTGCACTGGATGGCCACACTTACTCACAAAGCTCTGGGCCGCGCAAGGCCCGAGGGAATCCGTGAATCGACCGTGTGGTTGAAGGGATTGGTTTCAAGTTTACTCCCGGCTTTGATGTGTTTGGGGAGTGTCTCGTGGGCTGGACAAGGCATCCCAACTAGTCTGTCAGTTCCTACTCTGGCTCCCTCGCAGGGCTTTTAGAAACTTGAAAAATGATCTTTCTTTGCTCAGGACCCTCCAAGGGCTTCTTCTTGTCCTTGGAAAAAATTGCAGACCCTCTGAGGGGCCCTCCCCTCCCCACCCAGCCCCCATGCCTGCTCCTTTCAGTTGAAACCACCTTAACTAGCTTCTCTTCCTGCCTCAGGGCCTTTACACTTGCTGTTCCCTCTGCCAGGGTGCTGTTCCCTCAGGTCTCTACCCAGCTGGCTCCTGGTCATTCAGGACTCAGAGAGGCCATCCCTGATCCCGCTGCCCAAGTTCACCCTTTTGTCCACCTT
Organism: Cephalophus harveyi; assembly: GCA_006410635.1. Taxonomy (NCBI): domain Eukaryota; kingdom Metazoa; phylum Chordata; class Mammalia; order Artiodactyla; family Bovidae; genus Cephalophus; species Cephalophus harveyi. The sequence goes on from SJYT01043693.1 coordinate 578,169, forward strand.
TCTCTCCGTCTTGCCATTCCTTCTTTGTATTCAGCATTACCAGAGATGCACATCAGTCTGTTTACATATTTATTGTCTGTCTTATCTAGTAGGGCCTAAGCTTTTCCTGTAAAGGGTTAGAGAGTAATGATTTTCAACCTTGCAGGCTGGACAGTCTCCATTCTGACCGCTCCTGTCTGCCCTTGTAATACCAAGTACAGAAACCAGTGATTGCGGCTTTGTTCCAATAAAACTTTATTTGTGGTCATAGAAATGTGAATTTCATGTACATTTCACATATGATGAACTATCTTTATTCTGTTGATCCTGCCACCCACCCAACCATTAAAAGCCATTAAAACCATTTGGGGCTTGTGGGCCATACAGAAACAGGAGATGGGCTGGATTGGACCTGTGGGCCATAGGCTGGGTGCACCCACAGTAGGATGCGAGGTCCCCACTCTGGGGACGACATCTGTCTTGGTTGCCGTGTGTACCCCCAGCATCTTGGACAGTTCCTGCCCACAGTGGCTGTTCAGTAAACATTCATCTGTTGGATGAATAAGTTTCCATCTTTCCTACAACAAAGTATAGTTGTACTTTTTATGTTAAAAATGGGTCTTGGGTTGTTTTGAGGAAATTTAAAGAGCAGGGAATATGAGAAAATGTTCTGGCCCCATCCACCAAAACAACCTAAAAATTCAGAAGAGTAGAGGTAGGGACTTCCCTGGTGGCCCAGTGGCTAGGGCTCCAGGCTTCCACTGCAGGGGCTGCAGGTATGATCCCTGGCCAAAGAACTAAGATCCCGCATGCTGCAAGGCACAACCAAAAAAACAAAACAAAACAAAACAAAAACAAAAACTGGGTGTAAACAAAGGCAAAAATTAATATTTCATAGTTGGCCTTGCCGACCTCTCCAGAGTGTCACCTTTCTTTTGCAGCCCCGCAGCAGAAGATTGGGAAGGAGTGTCCTCAGCCTAAGCTGTCTGTTTTGATCCGGCAGAGGCCGAGGGTTTAAAAGAAGGATGCTCTTTCCCAATCATTTTGTTTTGTAAGCATCAGACCCACCCTCCTTTGGCCTTCCTTGATGGCTCAGTGGTAGAGTCTGACTGCAGTGCAGGAGACGCAGATGTGGCTTTGATCCCTGGGTTGGGAAAATCCCCTGGAGGAGATCATGGCAACCCACTCCAGTATTTTTGCCTGGAGAATCCCAGGGACAGAGAAGCCTGCTGGGCTACAGCCCACAAGGTTGCAAAGAGTCAGACACAACTGAACCGACAGCACACCACACACATGACCCAACCTCTTTACCAACATCATGCCCCTTCAGAAAGGACAGCGTGGTCCTAGGTTGCAGCCACCCAGCTGCCCGCCTGCCTGGGGACGCTTGTGGGTGTGAGAATTGAGCTTTGTGGGGTGAGTAGAGGAGGGATGGCTGTGGAGAAGAACTGAGTCGGTTAGTGCCCATGGCCTTGCTCCCCCACCACGACTTTTGGGAGCGGAGACAGGCTGACGAGTGATTTCTAAGCTGAAATCATTAGCGGCTTAGATCTGGGTCTGTCCCAGGAGTGTTCTGACTTGTCAAGGAAGCATACCGTTAATTTACGGTCATGGCTTCTCCAGCTGATTGAAATAACCTGGAGAGTGTTGCTCAGAACTTCTTGGCTTCCCAAAGTTGCTTTATTTTTTTGCTGGCCTGTGTCTCTGCCCCTCTGCCGTCTCCTTCCTTCTTCCTTCCCGCTTCTCTTTTCTGTTCCTGTGGCTCCTGTGGCGCCAAGGGCATTGATGAAAAGTTTGCCTTGCTGTCTTTGCCTCGAGGGCGGCCTGTGGTTCTCGCAGTGGTCAAGCAAGATCCCTCTGGGCCTTGTGTGTGTTTGTTTACTGGACAAAGAGTAAGAATCAGAAAGCAAGGCTCTGAGGGTTGCTGCACCCTGAATGGGTCTCTGGTCGTAGCTCGGAGCCAGAGGTAATGTGTTTGGCCCCAGCTGCCAGCACCTGTGATTGGCGCTCCAGGTCTCAGACAAGCCTGGAGGGCGATCTGTGAAGAGGCGACCTGGGGGTAGGCAGGCAGGGTTTGTCCCCAGACCCACTTCCTTTCTGTGTTTGCCATTGGGCCCAAGCGAGGGCTGCTCCTGGACAGGTAGGGGTGGAGATGGGCCCACTTTCATGGTTTCGTGGCTGCTGGCCCTGGTCTCAGGGAAGAGAATGTGGAGAGAAGTGATTTGCAGAGAATGAGCTGGCAGGGGACCTGGAATGGTGCTTTGTGCAGAAGGAAAGCAGGGATCCGGGGGGCCTCCTTTCAGCAGGAGCCAGCCCGAAGCAGCCAGTGGGCTCTTGAGTGAGCTGGAGAGGGGCTGTATGCGTGGCCAAAGCTCAGGACCCTGGCCTGTCTGGGCAACCTGTCTGGCGAGGTGGCAGCCTGGGAGCTGCCCCCAGGGTGTCTGGAGGACCCTGGCTGGGCAGCTGGACCGGGACCTGCTCCTTGCATCTTCAGACCCCTGCTCTTCACCCATCTGTCCTTAACAACCCCCTCCAGCAGAAAAGTCGGCCTCCGCCAGCCGGCTCTCTACCCTGCATGGATCTGATTATCTCGGTCACGAGTCAGGAGTGAGCCTTGCTGGTCTCCAGCTTGCGTGTGAGCAAAGACCCTGGACTGAAACTCCTGATTCACTGCTCTGCTCCAGCTCCTTTCCCCAAAGAAGAGGAGGGTGTGGTGAGGAAAGAGCTCGGACACCCTCCTGGGAAGGAAGGCGTCTCGTCTCTTGGCCTCCTGGGTGCTTCACCGGTGGCCTGAGCCCAAGCTGAGCTGGAGACCAAGGGGCAGCGTCGTTCTGGAGAAACGGGCTTCTCTGCACGTCTAGACCCCCAGACCGGGCCCCATGGAAGGAAGGGTGGTCGGAAGTCCGGTGGACAAGCTTTGGGGGGGCGGGTGCAGACAGGTCTAGGCTGACCGGGGTGGGGAGCGGGGCCCTAGTGGCCTCTGCAAATATCCAGCCATGCTGTTCTTCAGCCTCGAGGTGAGGACACAAAATCAGACCCCGGATTAGCCCTTTCACATGGTCTCAGCCTGGTGGTCAGCAACTTGGTCTCTCGGTCCAACAGACCTGACTCTATAGCAGACCCGCAGCCATTGGGCGTGCGCTGAGCCTGGGTCCCTCTGCATATTCACTGTCACCCAGCCGGTGGTCTGGCCCGCGTGCTCATGGCCAGGTGAACTGCATCCCTCTCCTGCCCATGGGGGTCAGGGCCTGCAGTGGGAGACTGGAGCCGGGCTCTCGGGAGCATCGGGGACAGCAGGGACCGGGAATGCAGAGTAGCTGAGACAGACGCAAACAGAGCACAGGGCCGGGGCGGCATATGCTGCTAGGGTGGCGGCCAGCGGGTGGCAGCAGAGTTGCCACCTGGGCTGAGCCTTGTTGTTCTGGGCGAAGTGGCACCAGGCGAAGGACTTGGAGTGGGTACTCGGGGCTCTGCCCGGGAGACCTGCTGGAGGAGGCCAGGGAAGGAGGGAGCCCTCCAGCCCCTTAGGTGTCTCTGGGGACTCCCCATGCCAGGCTCCAAAGGTTAGGGGCAGGGGGCAGCAGCTCTGCCCTCAGGGAGCATAGTCTAGTCAGTGAGGCCAGACCAGAGTTGTTTGAGTCATGTGGGGCCACAGAGGGAACCACGGATGGCTGCCTGGTGACTGGCTCCAGTGTGCTGACCAGACCTCGAGTTTTCTAGGACAGCCACTCCGCAAATGCGCCTGCCCTGCCTTTTTAAAAATGTTTTTAATTGTGATATTCATCCATGAAATTCATCCTTTTAAAGGGGACAATTCAGTGGTTTTTAGAACATTTATAGAATTGTAAACCGTCACCTTTATCCAATTCCAGAACATTTTCCTCACCTGAAAAGAAAATCCCATACTTGTTAGACAGTCAGTCCCCATGTTCCTGTCCTCCTTGGTGACCAGGAACCCACTCTCTGTGTCTGTGGACCTGCCTGTTCTGGACATTTCCCCTCAGTGGACTCACACCCTGTGAGTCCTGTGTCTGCTTCTTTCACTGAGCATCATGTTCTCAGGGTCTGTTAACGTGGGAGTGAGTCTCAGGGCTTCTGTCCTCTCCGTGGCGCGGTGATGCTCCCATATGTGGGTGGACACGTTGCATGTTCACTACCTGCTGTGTGGAGCTGGTAGTTTCTACTTTTTCCTGTCTCTTCTTCTCTGAACCGTCTCAGAGTTCCAGAATTTCAGGGCTGGGCATTCAGAATGCTCACCCAGTGCTGTGCCCTCCCTC
>SJYT01043693.1:583593-609809 GCA_006410635.1 Cephalophus harveyi
CCCCGCTCCCCCCACATCTCATGTCTGTATGGCCAGTGGGTTTGAACACAAGCTGCTTCCTGGGCCACTTCCCTTTCCTGGTCTGCTTGCCCCGGCCATGAAGGTTGTGGGTTGGGTCTTTGAAGGCAGTCCCCTGGGTTGTAAATATCCCCACCGCCCCCACAGGGCCCTGTGAAGTCCACTAGCCTCCAAGCAGAGTCCTGCCCAGGCTCCCTTGCCTCCAGGGAAAGCGCCGTCACCATGCTGGGCGATTCGGAAATGCAGCTGGCTTCTCCAGGGACCGCAGGGGCCGGACGGGGTGTGGCTTCATAGCCTCACACAGTGCAGCCAGCCAGCTAGCGTCGGTCCTCCCAGTGGTCACAGGGATGTGACATGCGTATGAGACACTTGCTGTCCACCCCCAGCCCCCAGCAGAGGATATAGGAGACCTGGGGGGTCCTGAGTGCCAGGGAGCTAGCTGCCTGCGGCACCGGGAGGACCCCATGGGGGAGACGCGTGGACGCTGACGGAATGGCACTGCAGGAGCAGCAGACTGTACGGTGCCCCCCGCCAGGCCCCGAAACAGGCTTGCACGTGAGAACTGAAACAGCAGAACCCTCAGAAGAGGAACAGGTGAAAGTGTAAACAGTGGCTTTTCTGAGGCATCGCTGCCCAGTAAAGATGCAGAGTGAGCCCCGTGTGTCCTTTAAAGTTTTCTCGAAGGTGAAAGGAAGCAGGAGAAATTAATTTGAATAATCTGAATGATGTATTTTATCGAACCCAGTATACCCCAGAATGTTGTCATTCCAATGTGTGATCATTATAAGAATTGTTAACGAGCTGTTTTCCTCTCCTTTTCTTGTGGTGCTGTCTTCAACATCCTGTGTACATTTCACATCTCGCATTGGCCCTGGGCGAGCTCAGCGCTGGGGTGTTGGGGATGCTATGTATGGGGGTGCCCATCCCCCACCCCATTCCCATCTGCCTTCTCAGTCCATCAGAAGTTCTGGATCTGTTAGCTTCTAGCTGGGGAGACCAGAGGGACCCAGGAGAAACCAGCTTGGGGTGAGTGCAGCGGCCTGGCCCATAGGATGTCGGCTGGAGGGCCAATCCCCATGGGCGGGGTGGCCTGGCCTGGGCCTTGATCCTTCCCATGGACCCTTGTAAGCAGCCTCTCCTCTTTAACCTTGTCCTGCCTAGGTCAGCTCAAGGCAGTGTATGTGTGGCATGGGTGCTGGCTGTCCTGGGGGCTTTCAACTTGGGGCTCAGGGTGGTTCTGTGAAGAGAACTGCAGGGACTTGGGGTGCTGCTTTGGCCGTGGGAAAGCTGAGACCTGTGTACAAGCAGAGCTTGGCAGTCACATCCCAGAGCTCCAGACAGTCTTAAGTGGCCTGAGGTCTCAAGGTAGGACAGCCAGTGGGATCAGCCACTGGAGGCTGGTACCCGTGTGCCAGGCTTGCCTGGGCTTGGATCCCACCTCTGCTGGGTGTGTGCCCTTATCGCCAAAGTGGGGGTGACAGTGGAGAGCTCTGCTTCAAGGGTGGATGAGATTTAACTGAGCTAATCCATGGAAATCCTTCAGTGAAGTAGTTCCCGCCCTGGGGCAGTCCTGCCCCCAGAGGTCACTGGGTGATGTCTGGGAACATCTGGGGTTGTCACAACTAGTAGAGGCTTCTGGCATCAAGCGGGTGAAAGCCAGGAAGACTGCTCAGCGCCCCCTAGGGCCCAGGGTGACCCCCACGGACAGTGACCGGCTCTGATGCCACTGTCTCTCCGGCCCAGGGAAAGCCTTCAGAGATGACCGCGGCGATTTTCCTCTGGGCCTCTGCCTTTCCCTGACTGTGACTCAAGGCGTTGCAGAAGGAGTTTCTAAAATCACTTTGCATCCTGGAGTAGCCCGTGCTTTCACACTGCTGTTCTGTACTCGGGCAGGGAAGACAGTTCAGGAACAACGGAGATTACTCAAAGGCACCTTGAAAACAATTTGGATTCTTCTCTTCCTGGAGCTTCTTTATGTTAAGCGGGTGGGTGAGAGGGTTTGGCTGGGGTGTTCTGGACCGGGAAGCTGGGGTGGTGGTCCTCGGGGCGGCTGGACTAGAGGCAGCAAGTGTGGGGCTCAGAGCCCTTGGCCTGTCCTGCACGCCTCATCCAGGGTCCTCACCGGTGACTTCTTGGGGTTTGCTGTGGCCACCTGGCTTAGGACGGGGTTTCTGGGTGAGTGGTGTCCCCCTGGGCAGGATGGTGGAGTTTGCAGATGGGCTCCGGGTGAGGAGGAGGACTGGGTTAGGCTCCTTGGTGTGGCCGCCAAGATGGGGACGTGGAGCTGTTGCTTTGGGTTCCAGCACCTGCTCCTGAGGCCCCACGTCTCCCTGTGTTGGTTAGTTTAGCCTTTAGCCAAGAGAAGGCCTGAGAACTTTGGACTGACCAAGCCAGAGTGGCTCTTTTTCTAATAAGCCTGCAAGAGAGATAGTCATTGTAAAAATAATGATCTTCCCCATGTAGGCATCAGCAGTTACAGTGAGGCAAAACCACGTCAGCGAAGGCTGCCATTGGTCCCTGCTGAGTCCCTGATGTGCGTCCAGGGGGCGGTGTGGCATTGGGGGTCTCTGTGTGCCGCCAGGATCCAGTGGTTGTCTTGGAGGGGTGACAGGACATTCTTGTGACCCCGAGAGGCTCAGGCAGTGGTTGGGGAGGCAGGGACTGCCGTGTGGGACCTGTGATGTCGCCCTGGGACCAACAGGCAAGGGTCTTGTCACACAGGCTGGGCTTCTGACCCCAGTGTGCTCCGGGTCAGTCAAGGGGCAGGGAGTGGGCATTGCTACGCGGTGGGCCTGCCCCCCACTCGCCACAAAGGGGAGCGAGCCTGAACCCATGCTCCCCTTCTGCCTGTAGCGCTGGCTGAGAATGTCCCCCAGACCCATGGTTTCGTCTGAGCCTCACTGGGCTCCCGTGAACTTGGATTGGGGCCATGGAGATGGGCCTGAGTGGAGAGAGTGGCCCAAGAGTGGCCCTCTCTGGAACCTACCAGAGCCCTCGTCTGTCTGCCTGCTTTGATCTGCATCCAAGGTTTTCTCCCTGGGCACGGAGCAGCCCCACAGCCCTCCCTTGGGATAAAGAGCCCTTGCTAGCGTCCCCTGAATGCTGCTGTGGTGCCCTGGGGTGCTCACCCCCTTGTGGCTCTCAGATGAGCTTGGCGGTAGGGAGGGGCAGTGATGGCCTGAGTGATGGGACTCGGTGAATTGTCTTCCCTGGAAAGTGGGGCTGTGCTGGGGTCCCCTGGCACCCCTGTGTACAGAGACCCCTAGCCGTCCAGGCTCTCAGGAGGCCCAGGGTACTTTGTGGGGGCGACCAGCTTCTCCAGGGGTCTCTTGGGCCTTAGCCCCAGGCAGCGCTTGGTTTGGAGTCTAGAGCCCTAGCTCAGAAAGTGACCCTGTCACTGCCGCCAGCACGGGGTCCCGGTGTCCTCGCATGCCCTCCTTGTTAGGTGATAGCGAGCTGTAAACGGGGTGTGTGCCTTAATAAGTGCTGGTTTTCACCCCTGGTTGCGGCTCCACCTCATGGGGGCTCTGGTGGAGGAGACAGCAGGCACCCGCAGCCCCCGTGGCCTGGGCCCTGCTGTCAGCCGGCCGGCTCCGCGTCAGTCCTGCAGGCCAGGAGCCCAGGAGCCGGCCGCGGGCAGGGGCCCTGTGTGTGATGGGGACCAGGGAGAGGTCTGATCACTAACGCTGTGGGTGGTGCTTCCTTCAAGGTGCACAGGGAAGGCCCCTCCCAGGTAACGGTGGGCAGAGACTGAATGACTCGAAGGGGCAGGAAGCTCCTTGTTGAAGCACAGAGCATGTGCAGAGGTCCTGAGGTAGAAATGCCGGGGAGGCTGCTGTGAGTGGGAGTGAGTGCGTGCGTGTGGAGTGTCAAGCTCAACTCCCCTGGGAGGTCGAGGTGTGGTCCGCGTGCCCGGCCCAGGGGCAGCTCTGGCTTCTGGGCCACAGTCGCTCGTCCTGTTGGCTGAGTCAGCCGGCTGTCCCTTTGTTGTTCTCCCTTTCAAATCTTCTCATTTGGGGAAAATTGAGACCTTGCGATTGAGCAGATAATTTCCACTTGGAACCAGGGATTTTGAAATGGAGAAACCTTTGCAGAACCCGGGGCACTCCCTCCCGCCATCTCAAATGCAGTTTTTAACACTGTCCTTCTTCCCAGCAGTGCTTCATGGCGGTCCCGTGTCTCATTATGATCTGTGTTGTGAAAATACTATGGTAGGTGTTTCGGGGAAGACATCAGATGAGATGGCAGCAGTCCTGATGTGGGACATCTCTGAAGGAGATTCGTGAATCCGAATGAGGAAGGGGTCAACCTTGTTATGGTTCCCTTTATTTTTTAAGACTTTTTATTACTAGGAATTTGAACACACAGAAAGGTGCATAGAATCAGATAACCCTGAGTACTCATCACCCAAGCCCAGACCATCAACCTGCGTGGCAATCTGCCCTCCCATCCATGATGGATTATCCCCTGTATTTTTTTTTTTAACATTTTTTTTTAAAATTTACTTAGACTGTGCCATGCAGGTTGTGGGATCTTAGTTCCCCGACTAGGGGTTGAAACCGTGTCCCCTGCAGTGGAAGCTTAGAGTCCTAACCACTGGACCACTAGGGGAGTCCCAGAACATTTTGTTTTTAAATATTATGGGGACTTCCCTGGCAGTCCAGTAGTTAAAACTTTGCCTTCTAATGCGGGAGGTGTGGGTTCAATCCCTGGTTGGGGAGCTAAGATCCTATGCGCCTCCTGACCAAAAAACCAAACCATAAACAGAAGCAATATTGTAACAAATTCAATAAAGACTTTAAAAAGGGTCTGCATCAAAAAAGAAAAAAAGAGTTGTAGACTTCCAAGAACTTGCAAAACATAGAACAGAGTGGGTCTCATGTACTCTTCCCCTGGTGGTGACATTTTGCATGACCACAATCCACTGTCAAAACCCAGGAACTGGCATCGGTACAGAACACTACAGACCTTACTCAGATTTCCTTCATTTTAGCATGAACTCATTTTTGTGTGTTTCTGTGTGATACCACCACCCGAGCAGATTTGTGTAACCATCATCACAATCAAAATACAGAGCTGTCAAAAAAAAAAACCCTACAGACCTGTCTTATCAACACAGACCAGCTCCCTCTTGCTCCTTCCTTAACGCATCTCCCACCCAGTTCCCACCCTCAGCCCTCAGCAACTATGGGTCTGTTCTCCAGGTCTGTAACCTCGTCATTGTGAGAGATTTAGGGAATTGTAGGTAACCTTTTGGGATTGGTTTTTTTCACATAAGATCCATCTGAGTTGTGTGTATCCACATTCCATTCCTTTTTCATTGCTCGGTAGCACTCTAATTATCGAGTATTGTTATTTTGAAAATATTTATTGTTTACTTGGCTGTGTTGGGTCTTAGCTGTGGGTTCTTTGTTGTGAGACGTGGGCTTTGTTGCTCGACCAGGGATGAAACCCACTTCCACTGCATTGGAAAGTGGATCCTTAACCACTGGACTGCCTGGGAAGCCTCTCCAGTCTTGTTTTATCATCTTCTTTATTTCTCTAAGGTAGGTGGTAGTAGTGATGTCCCGTCTGACATTCCTGATTTTAGCAGTTTGAGTCTTCTCTCTTCTTTCTCTTGATCTTTCTACTTAAACATTTGTCAGTTTCGTTGATCTTTTCAAAGAACCAACTTTTGGTTTAGTTCATTTTCTCAGTTTTCTATTTCTGTTTTGTTAATTTCTGCTCTGATCTTTGTTATTTCCTTCCTTCTGCTTGGTTTAGGTACTGTTTGCTCTTCTCTTTCCAATGCCTTTAAGGCAGAAGTTTAGATTATTGATTTGAGAGCTTTCGTCTTTGCTTCAAATAGACAGCTATAAATTTCCCTCCCAGTTCTGCTTTTAGCTGCGCTGTGTAAGTTCTGGTTTGTTGTGTCCTTGTTTTCATTCACCTCAAAGTATTTTTTAAAAAATATTTATGTATTTGGCTGCGTCGGGTCTTAGTTGCAGCATGCAGGATCTGCGTTGCGTCGCGTGGGATCTCCCATTGCAGCGCACGGACTCTGTAGTGGCGCAGGCTGCATTGCATGCGGGCTCAGTCGTTGCTCCAGGGCAAGCTGCCCATAGAAGCTGACTGGTCTGTGGCCCTGATTCTGCCTTGGGGTCCCACATCTGGGTCGGTGTGCCACATCCATGTGGAGGTGGGTCTTGGGGCTTAAGGAGTGCCTGGTGCAAGGAGTCCCAGGTCAGCCTCGAGATAAATTTGTGGCGGACCAGCGAGCTGGTGGGGCTCTGACTTGGATGTTCACTGTGGCTCTTTTTGTGAAAGTCCAGGTGGGCAGCTTGGCGGGTGGCGGTCAGGGTAGCTCTGGGCAGAGAACCAGGGGCAGATAGAGTGGGTGCCTCTGGTCTCTGACATCATGGGCAGCCACGAAGTTCTGGATATATTTAATTAAAGCTTCATAATAGCATCAGAGTTTTGATCAGAATGTTGGGGAGCTCTCATGCTTCTTTTTTTTTCCTTCTGGCTTGGTGTTTTTAAATTTTAATTTTTATTTATTTAAAAAAATATTTATTTAAGTGAGTCTTAGGTGCACCCTCGGGATCTTTGTTGCGGTGCTCCAACTCTCTAGTTGTGTCGTGCAGGCTCAGTTGTTGCATCTCATGGGCTTAGTTGCCCAGCTGCATGTGGCATCTTAGTTCTATGACCAGGGATCAAACCCATGTCCTCTGCACTGCAAAGTAGATTCTTAACCACTGGATCATCAGGGAGGTCCCTTGGTATTTTGTTTAATAGCAGATTATTAAGTATTATTCACATCCACACAATCCACCCTTTTAAAGTGTACGGCTCAGTGATTATTAGTATATATAATGTGCTGTATTGTATATACATATATATACTTACACATACATACAGGGATGTGTGACAGTCACCACCCTCGAATTCTAGAATGTTTTTGTCACTCCAGAAGGAAACTCCGTACCTGTTAAACAGTCCCTCTCCATTCCCTGCTCTTCCTTGGCAAGCATGAACCCACACTATGTCTCTGTGGATCGGCCTCTTCTGGACGTGTCCCATCCGTGTAATCGCAGAGCCCCCCAGCAGATCTACCTGTCTGTGGGTTTGCCGGTGTGGGTGCTCTATATAGAGAGTTCCACGCTGTGCGGCCTTTGGTGTCTGCTTCTCTCGCGCGCGCCTCGTGTTCTTGGAAACTCTGTGTTGCAGTGAGTGTCCGTGCTCCTCTGCTTTCCTGGCTGTGTAACGTTCCCCTGTGCAGACAGGCCACGTTTTGTCTATCCGCTCGCGCACTGATGGACGTCTGGGCTGTGTCCACTTCATTTGGCTATTGTGAGTAATGCCTGCAACGTACCATACATTCATGTGCAAGTTTTTGTGTGGACACAAGTTTGATTCTCTCGGGTAGACACCTAGGAATGGAATTGCCGGATCAGATGGAAACTCTGTTTGAGGCTTTAAGAAACTGCCAAATTGTCTTCCTAAGCGGCTGCACCCTGGTCCAGTCCTACCAGTCATTGACGAGGGTTCCAGTGTGGTTAGGTGTTTTAAATCTGAATTAGGTTGGGGACCATGATCATTTTGGTGATGGTTTATTTCCAGACACTCTGCCTCTCTATCCTGAGGTCAGCTCCTGTCCACCCAGATGGACCAGACAGGGAGCTGCTGGAGGGACGGGACCATGGCTCCCAGGTCCAGCCCTCCAGGCGGTTCTGAGTCATCTTTGTTTTTTTCAGAAGTGACACATAAGTGTTGTCAGTAGAGACAGAAGCCTGTGTGAATTACACGTTTCCCTAGGTCCTGCCCCCCAGAGACCCGTTCTTGGTGTCGACTGGCCATCACTCTGTGTCCGGTAGACATCATTCTAGCTCATCAGCTCCACGTTCCTTCGTTTTGTGTGAGTGGGGTATGATTTTCTTACTGCTTCTTTTTGTTTTTTTAATAATTTTTTTTGGTTGCATCTCGAGGTATGTGTGATGTTAGCTCCCCGACCAGGGGTTGAGCCTGCACTGCCTGCACTGGAAGCGCCGAGTCTTAGCCACGGGACCACCAGGAAGTCCCACTGCTTCTCCTCTTAACTTGCACTGGACTTATTTCTGTTTTTTCTTTCTAACACTGCGGTGAACACCTTGGCTGCTGTCTCCTCGAGGTAGACTCCCATGAGCGTTGTTGCTCAGGCTCCTTTTCTGTCTGGAATAGTGCTTCTCAGTTGTCCCCAGAAAGCTGGTCTGCGTGGACACTCCTGCAACAGCTGGGGGCTCTCGTCATCCTGGTGACAGCCCCAGCTTTTGTCCCTCCTTCTAATTTGTCACTTCCTAGTCAAGCTGTTTTAGAGTTGCCAGTTCATAGCCATCCCCCACGTATTAAATTGGGATATTTGTTTTTTGACTTCTAACGGGGATGTTCGGCCTCAGCCTGTGGATATGTCTAAGCCAGACCCTTCTGTGGGGCTGCCCTGGGCCTAGGGGTCTGAGCAGCGCCCCTGACCCCCACCTCCGCCATGCCAGGGGCCTCTTCCCTCCCCCCGCTGTGACAGCCACAGACGTCCCCGGATGCCACCAATGTCCCCTGGGGGACAGTCGCCTCTGGCTGAGAACCAGTGTTCTCTTATAACCCTTTCTATATTAAGGCTATTAGCGTCTTTTGTGTTATACACTTTTTGTCAGTTTCGTTTCTCATCCAACTTTATTTTTGATGTGTTGTTACATAGAATATTTTAAAATTTATTGCCAAATTTGTCCTTTCCTTTAAAGCGCCTGGTCTTGTGACCAGCCCAGAGAGGTCCTCCCTTCCTTAAGACTACCACAATGTTGGTCCACTTTTTTTTTCCTCCATTTTTCCAGTTTTAGAAGGATCCAGTCTGGAGGCACCAGGTGCGGCCTGAGCTGCCTATTTTTCCGTGTGGCTCCTGGCTGGGCTGGTCTGTGTGGGCTGGTGAGGCTCACTGTTGGGGCTGGGATCTTGAGCTGGCTCCCCTGGTGCTGGCTGTGTGATGCCAGCTGCCCTGTGCCTCATCTTGCTCATCTGTGACATGGGCAGTGACAGCAGTACCTGCTTCCGAGGATCTTGGGGGCTGCTTGGATGTGCCCGGTGCTTAGAGCTGGCCTGCACCTGGTGACCTGGGTCCCCATCTTTGGCCTTTTCATCTGTCCTGGTCATCCCTGACCCTCACACCAGCTCTGAGGGAAGCCCCAGGCAAACTAGAAGGACAGCGATGTTCAGGAGATCAGGGCCATCCAGGGTCCCTGCCCAGGGCCGTGGATGATGGGCAGGGGCCTCTCTGGGCACGGAACGTGTGTACATGTTCATCCTCCGCGCCTGCACAGATGCCCACCAGATTAGGAGCACATTTGCAGAGAAATAGGAAGATGATTCTCTTAACAATTACTGTTTTAAGTGATTAGTCATGGAGCGTCTAAGACCTACACACACAAATAGAGAAGGGGCTGGTGTTTTGAGCGTCTGCCAGGTGTGGCCTTCTGGCCAGGCAGGCTTGCTGGGGCGCCCCCTCCCAGGGCGCTGGCATCCACCCTTCTCTCTGTGTGGCGCCTGCCCCTTGCCTGGGCTCTGGGCCAGGGGGACAGGTGGCCTTCACCCAGGCTGCCTCCCTGACCCCCCGAGCCCAGTGAAGATGTAGGTGGGCCGGTAGGCCGTGTTCTTGTCCACGACGTTCCGAAAGCAGGTGCTGGCAGACTCCGGGGCTCGCTGGCCTTTCGCCCACGTGCTTCCTTTTATTTTTATCTTTTCAAGCCAAGTGCTTGCTTTCTCTCTCTCTTTTTTTTGAATAAAATTATTTGGGGATGTGATTTCAGTTTTCCAGAAAAGTCACAAATGGCACACAGAATCCCCAGACGCCTTTCACCCTGTTCTCTAGTTCTCCACGCGTTCGCCTTTCCGTTTGTTGGCTATTATTCCTTTTCTTTTGTTTTTGGTCTCTCTCTCTGCACATTTTTCCTGAACTGTTCCAGATACATGCCTCTTTACCTCCCAACACTTCAGTGTTCATCTCTTCTGAACAAGGGATGCTCTTAATCACATTATCACAATCAGAAAGTGAATTCCCAGAGGAGAGTTGAGGTTCACTCACTGCATTTCATCCATCACGTTGCTTTCATTTTTGTTTATCTGGGTCAGTTTCTGAGTCTGCCCTTTAAGCTCATGGCTTGGGCGTTGGGAGAGTTCAGGCCTGTTGTCCTGTGGGGCGTTGCTTGGTGTGGGTGTGTCTGGTGGTTCCCACACATCTGTCAGGAATGTCCTGGAAGTGGTATGGAGTCCCTGGTGTCTGGAGCCCACTTCTGTTGATGTCAGCCTGGCCCACTAGGGTAAAGGCGTGTCTGCCAGATTTCCCCACCCTGAAGTCACAATTTTATCATTTATAATTGATAAGTTTCTTGTGGCAGGTCCTTGGGGACCGTGTAAACACGCTCTTGTTCCCCAAACAATCACTGTTTGGGTAGCCATCATTGATTCTTTTTTTTAAAAAATTAATTAATTGGGCTGCACTGGGTCTTAGTTGGTCTTAGCTGTGGTATGTGGGATCAGGGTCCCTCACGGGGGGATCGAAACTGAGCCCCCTGCATTGGGAGTGCAGAGTCTTCGCCACTGGACCACCAGGGAAGTTGCAGTCATAGTCGATTCTTGCAAAGTAGGGGATCGTCTCATTTCACCACTTCTTCCACACTTGTTAGTAGGCTTTCTCCTGGTAACAGCAGCTGTCTCTTCATCCCCACTTGCTCGTTGGTGTCAGCGAGGCCGTGTGCATCCTCACCTGACTCTGGGTTGTAACCCATGGCTGTGCTTGGTTTAGGCTACTCCAGTGGTCCCAGATCCCCCCCCCCCGCCCCGGGGGCGGGGGTGGTCTCATCACCTTGTGGCTCCTTGTGTCCTTCTGGCAAGTGCCTGAAGCCTCTGGGCACTTACTTCCCTGGTTTGGGGCCTCAGCTCCGGGCTTGACTTCTCCAAGGAGCCCTCGTTCTTCTTGTGGGTGCTCAGAAACCAAGACCTGGGTGTTTAGAGTGCTCACTACCAAAGGGGCGTCTCTGCTGCTGGGCCCTCTCGCCTGGGAAATACATGTGTAAATAAATATACACGTGCATAGTGTATCTGTTTATGTATACCACACAGACACCACATCCATTTCTGCTTCGGCACACACACGCTAGTGCCCATGAATTCACGTCGACACCTGCACTTCTAGCCGTCCGTGCGGACTGCGTGCCAACCTCCCCTTTCCTGTTCTGTAACCCGTGACTCTGTCGCTGAGAACCCTGCGTCACCCACAGTAAAAGAAGCCTCTGGAATAAGTCAGTATTTGTTATATCTTGATCTCAAAGGCATGTAGCTCCAAAGCCATGTTTAAAAGCCACATGGGCTAGTTATTCCTTTTCCTCATCCTTGTGGTTGTGTTATTTACTTGAAATTCGGTTTGGTTTGCTTCTGTTTGTATTTCATTGTAGGATTCCTGTCCACCCAAGTTCTTGTTGATTTCATTCATTCCCTCTTTCTTTCAATATGTGGGACATAGCATGGTTCAAGGTCAGAACTGTGCAGAAAGGTGTCTGGAGAGATGTCAGTCCCCACCTCCCTCCTCAGGAACCATCTCATTAGCTTCTGTCTTAGAAGGGCAGACATTTTTTTTTGGCTATGCAGCATGACTGAAGTGACTTAGCAGCAGCAGCAGCAGCATGGCTTGCGGGATCTGAGGTCTCTGACCAGGGATTGAATCCACTCTCTCAGCAGTGCAAGCGCAGAGTCCTAACCATTGGACCTCCAGGGAAGTCCCATGTATATTTTCTCATTCATGAAAAGTGCCACAGTGGGTTCTCTGGGTCAGAAGATAAGCACAGGTGTTAGCATCCGCCAGGGTCCCTCCCAGGAGGGCTGATGGGTTTGTTCCTCTGGCAGCACTGAGAGGGTCTGGGCCCTCAGACTCACCAGCAGGGGGCTCTGTTCTGTTTAGAACAGACCTGCTGTCCTGAGCCGTCAGTACCAGGGTCTCTGTGTAGTCTTAGTTGTAGTCTTAGTTGGCATTTCCAAAAATGAGGAGTGAGGTTGAGCATCACCTAATATGTGAAAAGCCAGTTTGATAGCTTTTCTGTGAGTAGTCTGTTGATGCTTTTCACCCACTTTTCAGTTGGATTTGTGCCCTTTCCCCCCTAATTTTGTAAACTTAGTAATAATATGTCTTAGGGAGCCCTTTGCAGTATGTATTACAAACATGTAATCTCCGTTTCCTGGGTGCATTTTGGCTTTTTAATGGTGGTTTAATTTTTTTTGAGACAGTCAGAGTTACGAATCTTTTGTTTTTCTCGTGGCTGCACTGAGCGGCATGTGGGGTCTTAGGCCCCCAGCCAGGGATCGAAGTCGCGCCCCCTGCATTGAAGTGCAGCTTAACTGTTGGACTGCCAGGGAGGCGCCTGAATCTTTCCTTCTGCTGCCTCTTTTGAGCCGCCATTGGAAAGCCTTTTCCTCCGTGTTCCCTGTCAGTGCTTGTGTGGGTCCTCATTCCTCGTGAGTTCCTTGTAGACCTGACTTGACCTTCCTCCCAGTGGTGGACCCCCGTCCCAGCCCCATTGTTAAATTCCATCCTTCCCCAGTGCTTTGAGATGCCACCCTGCCTCCCCCACCACGTGACCTGTGACCTCCAGCCCCAGTCCCCGGAGGGGGTCACCCTCTAGAAAGCTGTGTGCACGCATCTCCCTTTGCGGCGTGCAGCACACATACAGTGTGCCCTCGGGACTTGGTGGGTCACTTCCCTGTGTTTCGCGCCCACGAAATCCGGGCCTGGGGCTCGCTCAGAAGTCTGTTTCTTACACCCTCCCCACACCCAGTCACCAGGCCCCTGTGCTCCCAGCCCTGCAGGGGCCCTTCCTGCAGAGGAGCCAGGGTGGCCAGGGGGGCCGTGTGTCCAGGTCGTGAAGGCCTGAGGGCAGCCTGCTGGAAGCGGATGTGGGTATTTTTTTCAAAAAAGAGATGCTGCCAGACTGCCCTTGGGAGAGGTCCTGGGGGCCTGTCATCGGATCTTCCTCCCTGGTCCTGCTGAGGCTCCTAGGTGGCATGGCCCAGGACAGCTGCCATTTGCGAGGCTGGGCCTCGCGCCAGCGTTCTCGGATGCCTGTCTGTGGGCAACAGCACGAGCAGGCCGTGGTGCCCCACTTGAGAGGCGAGGAGTCTGAAGCACAGGGACTGGAAACTTGCTCCCGGTCATGTGATGGGTTGGGACCAGGCCTCTAGGGATCCGTGCTGGTCCCCGGAGCCCCGCTGTGGTCTCTAGAGAGTGGAGAAGGATGTACCGTGGGAAGTGCGATTGTGAAACTGCGTGTGACGCTCTGCCATCCGGGAGTGGGCTCCAGAGGCCGCCTCTGGGGTGTAGCTTCTTTGGTCCTTGGCTCCGTTGGTGCAGCATCTAGCATCTTCTCAGGTCCTTGCTGGCTGCCTATAGATCTCCTTCCAGGAAGTGTCCATTTAAGTCCTTTACCCACTTGTGAATCAGATTTTGTCTTTGTTGTTGAACTGTAAGAGCGCTTTATATATTCTGGATGCAAGTTCCTTTTGAGATGTAAGGTTTGCAGATATCTTCATCTCTCCCCTTTTTGATTATGTCCTTTGAAGCACTAAGTCAGTTTGTTAATTTTTTTCTTTAGTCACTTGTGCTTTTGCTGTTATATCTAGACACCATTGTCTAATCCCAGGTCACAAAGATTAATTCATGTGTTTTCTTCTCAGAGTTTTCACACTAACATTTAAACCCGTGAGTTAATTTTGAGTTAGTTTCTGTCTGTCGTGTGAGTTAGGGGTCCAGCTTCATTCTTTGGCACGTGGACATCCAGTCGTCCCAGCACCATCGTGGAAAAGACTGCTCTTCACCCCTTGGACAGTCTTGGCAACCTCATTGAAAACCAGCTAACTTGACAGGTTTATTTTTGGACTGTCCACTGAGTTCTCTGTCCATCCTGAGGCTGGGACCACATTGTCTTAATCGCTGTGGCTTTGTCACCCCAGGTTATTTTATCTTTGATTTATTCGGTTGCCCAGGGTCTTAGCTGCGGCAGGCGGGATCTTTGGTCTGTGTTGTGGCATGCAAGATCTTTAGTTGCAACATGTGGAATCCAGTTCCCTGACCGGGGATTGAACCCCAGCCCCCTGCTTTGGGAGCATGGAGTCTTAGCCCACTGGACCACCAGGGAAGTCCCCCAAAGTATTTTATATCTAGTCTCAGGGGTGGACGTTAAAGAGAAACAATACAGTTCTTATGCCTCCAGGTGAGGAGGTGAGAGCCTCCCTAGTGGGGATCCAGACAACCCAGAGGACCCACTTCCTCTCTGAGCCATCACTACTTCCGCAGGGGCATTTTGTTGTCCATAAGGACACAGAGGATCTGGTGAGATATCTGTACATGAGAGGCTCTTTACCCAGGACGTGAAGGCTGATGAAAACACTAGCTTTTCAGGTCTGTCAAACAGGAAGCACTGGGAACTCATGTTCAGCAGGTTGGGTCTTTAATCGGCCCTGAAACCGGACTGCAGGCTGCTGTCAGCTGGCTTCTGCTTTTCTTAGAGGTTTGGATCTTTTGACATCCAGGCTCTCCTCTTCCAACTAAGACCCGCTGTGCAGTGAGCTTCAGAGGAAGGAGATAGAGGTGGTTGTGTTTTTAAAGTTTTTTTTGTGGGTGTGCTTTTGATACTTTATTTTGAAATAATTTGAGAGGCACTGAAATGTTACAAAGACAGTACGGAGAGTTCCCTGTGTTCCTTTCCACCAGCCTCCCCCGATGTTAGCACCTGACGTAACTGCAGAAGGGTGACCGGAAGGAGTGATAATAATAGCTTCAGATTTGATTAGGGTCCCAGTCCCCTCCCTGAGAGGGCTTGACCCTCTCAGCCCCATTTCTGCTCAGGACCCCAGCCAGGACCGCACAGTGAAGGTGTCAGCGCCCTTAGACTCCTCAGAGCCGAGGCTGTTTCTCAGTCCGCTTGGCTGTCGTGACCTTGACACTTCTGGAGAGCGCTGCTTGGGGGGTTTGTAGCATCCCTCACCTCCGCTTGGTTTCTCACGGTTACACAAAAGCTGTGCGTTTGCTGGAGGCTGCCCTGGGGTGATGTGCTGATGTGTCTCCTTGCCTGTGGGGTCAGCCTTCACCCGTCGGAGAAGGTGGCCCTGGTCGGGATTTTCTGATGTGAAGTTTCAGGTTGTCCTGCTGGGACCTCGAGACAGTGCGCCTGTTTCTTATCAAGTATTTGCATGCTGCTTTCGGCGTCCACCATGAATTTTCCTGGCAGCAGTGGTCACTGTGTGGGCTCACGGTGCGTTGCATTTATGTTGCCTGCCTTCCTTCTGCATTTATGAACTAGAACACTTTTTTTTTTCCTTTGATATTTATTGACTTGGCTGTGCCAGGTCTTAGTTGCAGCCCTTGAGATTTTCGATCTTCCTCGTGGCATGCAGGATCTTTAGTTGCGGCATGTGGGATCTAGTTCCCTGACCAGGGATCAAACCCAGCCCACCTGCATTGGGAGCCTGGAGTCTTAGCCACTGGACCACCAGGGAAGTTCCTATGAACTAGAATTCTTCTCTAGAAGACAGCTGTCGCTTCTTCCCCTTTCCATTACATTTTGAATTTCATACCTAAGGATGGGCATGTGTTTATAGTATCCTGTGGGTTACAGTCCAGGATGCTAGCTGTTCATCTTGTCCTCGCTTTTGTCGTTGGGGGCCCCCATCTTTTAGTGTTTGCACCCTCCCTGCCCCCACAAGGGGCTCCAGCTCACCTTGGGTTTTCCCTGCCCCCGCCCTGCACTTGACTGTTTCTCCAGGGAGCCCTGGTTCCTGCTGTAGGGGAGGGTGGTTAAAAGCCGACATCTAGGTGCTGATATGTTCAGTGCTGTGGGTGGCATGGCTTCCCAGGCCCTTGGGTCCACACAGCCTGGAACTGTGAATGTGAATCCCTACATAAGGGACGTCTGTGCTTACTTCTGTGTCTTTCTGTGTATATTTTTCAAAAGCCCTTGAATTCATGCTGCTTTGATGATGGAGGCTCTAGGTGGCCTCCTTGCCCCGAGATGGGCACACAGAGCCCCTGCAGGCCAGGCTGAGTGACAGGAAGCTCCAGACCCCTTTTGAGAGCTTCTTAGGGCTCATGGCTGAGGGCAGAGCAGGCCAAATCAAGCCCTGAGCCCTCCTGGGTTAGGTAACACACAGGCACGTGCTTCCTGCCTTTCTGGGCAACAGACACTGGTCAGTTTGTCGTCTCTCAGGCCCTGGGCCCAGCTCCAAGGTCATGTGGGTGGCGTAGGTGGCTCTACCTGAGGGCCAGCCCTGGGTGGCCCAGAGCTGGTATAAGACCAGGGGCCCAGGTACCCCTGTGGGGTCTCCAGAGATGCCAGCGGTCAGTGGCAGCCCGGTGCCCCCGCATGTAGGAACAGATGGCTCATCCCTTGTTCTGCCGCTTCTTCTCTGCCCCACTTGCCTGCCCTGTGCGGAGGGTGGAGGAGGAGGTGAAGGAGGAGCCATCAGCATCTGGGGCTTCGGCGGGTGCCTCCAACAGCGACATCATCTGATCGCCGCATGACGCTTTTTAAAGGAGAAATGGTCAGACCGTGCCTCTTCGAGGTGGTGGTGTCTGAGGCCTGGGGTCGCCGCCTAGCCTGTCACCTTGCTGCCTACCCCTGCCTACTGGACACCCCCGTCTACCCGGAGTTCTGTCTTCAGCACAGGCTTTCCGGCCCTGCCAGCTTGTACAGTGGGAGACACCAGGCCTCTCTGTTCTGTTTTCCTTTAAAAAAAATTACTTAGACTTTAATTTTTTAAGTTATAGATTTACAGAGAAATTGAGGCTGGTAGAGCGAGTTCCCTATACCCTTGACCCCGACACCCAGTCTCCAGTTACTCTGTGTTACATGATGAGTGTGTTTGTTGCAATCCATGAACCTTATGGAGACTTTCTTGTTGACTAGGGTCCTGCTTCATCCAGCTTGCCTCGTGTCTCCCTGGTGTCCTCTTTTGTCCCAGGACCCTGATCAGGACCCCTGTGATGTTGAGACGTCCCATCTCCTCAGGCTCCTCTGGGCTCTGGTAGTCCTCAGACTTTCCTTGTTGATGCCCTGGACGGCTTTGAGGAGGACTGGGGTCAGAGATTTTGTTTAACTTCCCTCCGTGGGAGTTGGTGTTCTCCCACGGTGACCCTGGGGCGCGGGGTGTGGGGAGAGGACACAGGTGAGGGGCCGTCTCACCTTCACCTTGGGGTGCCTGCCGTCAGCATGACTCCTCCCTGCTGGGGTTGACCTGGGTCCCCGGCTGAGGTCATGCTTGTCAGGCGTCTCCACTGTAGAGTCACGCCACCCCTCTTCCCATGCCGTCCCCTTTGGAAGGAGGTCACCGTGCCCAGCCGACACTTAAGCCCCCTCTGATCCCTTAGTCCTGGCTCCCCTTTGCCAGGTTGGCTGTGGCTGGGAAGGAGGCCAAGGCCCTGGTGGTGACAGGCTGGCCACGGTGTCCTCAGCCCTTATGGGAGCAAGAGAGGTGGGTGAGCCTAGCCCTGCATGGACAGAGGTCCGGGTGGACAGAGGCTTTGCCTTGCCTGTAGCCTGAAAACTGAGCCTTGACCTCAGCCTCAGAGCTTTCAGCCTCCTCTCCTGGGGTCACTGCTGTCATCCTCCAGAGCATGAGGGCAGGAGGATCCATGGTCTCGGTGACCTTGCAGCCGTGGACAGCAATGGACTGGGGTCTGTCCAGCTGAGGACCACAGGCTCAGGCGGCCTCTGCCTGACCGCCAACGTGCTGCTGGGTCGCCATCATCCTCCGGGGAGAGAGTGTGCCAAGAGGCAGTGA
This sequence comes from Cephalophus harveyi, assembly GCA_006410635.1. Taxonomy (NCBI): domain Eukaryota; kingdom Metazoa; phylum Chordata; class Mammalia; order Artiodactyla; family Bovidae; genus Cephalophus; species Cephalophus harveyi. The sequence goes on from SJYT01043693.1 coordinate 601,435, forward strand.
CAAGTGACAGGGGAGACACATGGTCCATTAGACATGCGTGAAGGGGGGGTACCCGTGGGCACTGGGAGTGAAAGGGCGCCCTCCTCCATCATCAGGGGGATGCGTATGGAAGCCGCCGGGTCAGTTTCTCTTTGCTGCTGTAACAAACGACCACAGACACAGTGGCTTAACACAACGTGAGTCTGTCTTCTCACTTCCCTGGAGGCCAGAAGTCTGACCCGGGTCTCACTGGGTTGGGACCAAGGCCTAGGCAGGGCTGTGTTCCTCCTGGAGGCCCCAGGGGTGAATCTGTTCCTCTCCATTTCCAGCTTCTAGAGGCGCCGCATCCTCGGCTGGTGGGCCCTTGTCTTCAGAGCGCGTCGCTTTGACCTCTGCTGACTCTGACCCTCTCACCTCCCTCTCCGAAGGACCCTTGGTTGACATTGGGCCTCCTGATAACCCAGGAGCATCTGCCATGTCAAGATGCTTAATCCTGCCTGTGGCCTGTCGCCACCGAAGAGAGTATAGTTGCAGCTCCCAGGGACCAGGATGGGAATGTGCTGGGGGCCATTGTTCCACCAGGCACAGCCGCGTGGGGGCGGGGAGGGGGATGCCAGAGTAATCGAATCCCCAGACACCAGCTCTTGTTGCTGGAGGGGCAGGTGGCAGCCGGGCAAGTGGGAGAGGCCAGGGAGCCCTTGGGATCTCACGTTGCCATGGGCGGCTTAGCAGGTTCAGAGGAGGCGGCAAGTACCCGAGGCTGGTAATTCCACAGCTTGGTGTGGCCTTTCAGCCTTGGAGGTGGGACCTGTTAGAAGGCAGTTAAATCAGGACTTCCCTGGTAGGCCAGTGGTTAAGACTCCACACTTCCAGTGCAGGGGCCACAGTTCAAAGCCTGGTGAGGAACTAAGATTCTACATGCCATGTGGCTCAGCCAAAAAAAAAAAAATGTACAGAAGACCATGAAATCAATTTAGTGGGTTGTGCCCAATAATTTTAGTAACCCAATTAAAATAAGAAAACGTCAATAGGCATTGTCTATTGAAATGGTGTTTGTGGGACTCATGCTATTTAAAGCTGCTGCTGAGTTGGGGGAAGTACGGGGGACCTAGTTCCATGCAGCCAGGACCCCAGGGCCCTAGGACCTAGCTGCCCAGCCCAGAAGGTCAGCCCCCAGTGACCAGCCCCCATCGACCTTGGGCAACATGTGCCATGGCACTGGCAGGAAGGATCTGGCAGACCCCAAACCCATGTGTCTGGAAAGTGGGGGCGGGGAGGCCAGACTGTTGGGGCCCTGGCACCACACCCCACGTTTGGAGTCTGGTCCTGTGTCTGTTCAGCAAGTGTCCCTGAGCCCGGCTGTGAGTGCTGTGATTGGGACCCTGTGCTCTGTGAGGGTCTCAGCTGCACAGTGGCTGCCCCTGGGGGTGTAGATGGCAGTCACTGCGTGGCAGTTCCTGTCCAACTGTCCTCCTTCAGGGGCACCTTCCCTGCCTGCAGGGATCCCGAGGAGGCAGGACTTTGTGTACGTCTCCCAGGAGTGCCTGTACCCTAAGGCTTCCAGAAGCTTCTTGGGTCTGTTGTGATTGTTCATGGAGGCCCTCACTTCCTCAGCTGATGTTTAGGAGCTGAGTGTAGACTGGGCTGTTTTCCGGGGGCTTTGGGGAAAAGTGCTCATGGTTGTGGATTTTCATGTCCCTGGAAACGTCTGAACGGAGGCAGGCATGCCTGGGCTGCACGCAGCTGCGAGGTGCATAATTTGGAGTTGAGCTCCAGCAGCCGTCAGTTTCTTTCACCGTGGTTTTATTCTGTGCGTTTTAGAAACCATCGCCATTGCTGAAACCCAGCAGAAACCCTAAGAGAAGCCACTTACTGGGCTGTTGGTCTCTGCGGCCTCACTCCCCACGACCGACAAGGAACCGTGAAGTAAGTGGTGTGTGGTTCTGTCCCCAGGGCTGCTGGTGGAGAAGGCGGCCCTGTTTGGTTCTGAGTTCCTGGGGTGTCCAGGGACCTGAGGCCCCAGGAGGAGCCCGGACCCCTCAGGGTGGTTCTGCTGGGTGGGTCTGTTCTCCTACGGGCTCCATGTCTGCACGTTGGCCCCTCGCTTCTAGAAGCCCTGAGAAGCCTCATGCGTTTCAGGGGACACCACCAGGCTTGCTCAGGACGAGCACCCCTGTCTGTGTCGTGTCCCTGGGTGGGATGCCATATCTGGCTTCACCGAGGGGCATATTCACCCCACCCCAGTCATGGGGAGGGGAGGGTCTCTAAAAATGAAGGATTATTTTTTGAATCCTTTGAAAAGAATCCTGTGGCCCAGCTGCTTCTGAGTTTCAGCTCCAGGGTTTCCACCTTCTCCCAGACTTTTCTAATTAACCAGGGACAGAGGGTTCACAGAGGGTGGCCGTAACAGGAGAGGGTGCAGCCTGAGTGTCTTGTGGTTAGCACCCCCGGGTGGGGAAGGATTCAGGGTGGGACGAGCGGCCCCATGCTCCAAGTCACGGTGAGGAAGGCTTGTGTTCAGTGTTTACCTTAATTGGAGGCTCCTACCAAGACCTCATGGCTGATGAGGGCCCTGCACGGACTAGAACGTGGTCTTGTGTGTTCTACCATGATTTAGGAACCCAGGAATTGGGCCATGGAGCTCAGGTTCCCCTCTCCCTGGGGTGGTGTGCAGGTTTTGCTGCTTAAAGGGTAGTTGTCAGGCCTCTGAGTCCCCGGTGTGGCCTGAGGACCCTTTGGCCCACTGTCTGTTCTTGTAAATAAAGTTTTATTGGTGCATAGCTGTGTCTGTTCATCGATGTCTCCCTTCTCACGGTGGTGGGATTGAGTGGTGCCCAAGGGGCTCTGTGGGCAGCCTCATGATGGGCACATCCTCTTGAGAGGGTCGTGACAAGGAGAGCTTTTTTTTTCAAAGTTCAAACAGATAATGAAGATCAGGAGCAGAAGGTGGTCTTAGCCCAAGTTTTTCAGTGGAGAAATGAGCTAAATGTTTCTTGTTTGCTCCTGTTGTTTTGAGCAAAGGCCCCGACCCTAGGGTACACGTGACTGTTGATTTGCCTGCCGCCTGCAATTTGGGGGGAGGTACTTAAGTGGAAAGACTGGGTGTCGAACCAGGACACCCTTATTGCCGGAGTTGCCCGAGGTTGTGACCACGCCCACGCCATTCATGGGGCTTTGCCCCACGTGGCTTACTGAGGTTTCTGTGGGCCAGTGCTGCTGGCCCTGCAGCATCTTCCAAGTGTGTGGGCCTGATCCTCGCTGTTCCTGGGTGGCACATGCTTGCTCTGGGATCAGCCAAGGGGCTCTGGGAATGTGGAGGACGGGCCGAGCCTGGGCATAGAGCTCCAGGGCGGGACCTCTGCCTGCCAGGTGTCACACAGCCCAGCTTGCAGCTCACACCTCCTGACTCCTCCCCACAGCTCAGCTGAGTGGCAGGGGGTCTGATGAGGTGACAGCCTTGCACCCAGCCTGCAGGAGCACTGGCACCAACGTGAAGATGGCAGGCCAAGGTCACCTGGGGCGGGGACAAGTGGCTGGAAGCAGCTCCCAAGGCTCTCTGGGGCCTCAGGCTGTGCCTGTGAGTCAGCTCTGCGGCCAGAGAGAGACTCCAGGCTCTGTGCCTGGGGTGCTGTCCGTGTCTGCATGGTGGGAGGACAGCGGGGGTGGGGGGGCGGCATTGCAGACCACTGGGTATTGCTTGGTCCTCTTCCTGGTTTTCTAGAAACTTCTGTCTGAGCAAGTGGGCAGAGGTGTTTGTCCTTTCAGGCCGCCCCTCACAGACGCAGTCCCAGGTGGCAGGGGCGTGGTAACTGTTACTTATTTCTTTCTGTGATGGATTTTTTTTTTTTAATACTCTGTAAAATGTTTATTTTTGGCCCTGCTGGGTCTTGGTTGCTGAGCGCATGGTTTTCTCTAGTTGCGGCGAGTAGGGGGTACTCTTTACTGCAGAGTGTGGGCTTCACGTTGCAGAGCACAGGTGGAGGCTGTGTCCTCGCATCCTCTGTGGGGCTCCTGGCGCCTGTGCTCCCCCGTCTTAGTGCTCCTACTGCATGGAGGCAGCACCCTGAGCCCCCAGTCCAGCTGCACGGGCCAGGGAGCAGAAGGGGCAAAGGTTTCTCTGACGTGGGCTGGGGATGTGAAAGGGCAGCAGGTAGTGGCCCTGAGTGCCCCCTGGACTTCAGGCTCTGTGTGATCAGGGAGAGTGCCTGGTGCACAGAGAACCTGGGTGGACTTCAGGCTCTGTGTGATCAGGGAGCACGCCTAGTGTGCAGGGAACCCAGGTGGTAGACGGTGCTCGATGCAGAGAAGGATGAAGTGGGAAACTGTATGCAGGTTTGAGGGACACGTGACAGAGTGCCAGGCCCACGTGGTAGACTGGAGAGGGGGTCAGGACAGGGCTGGGAGTATCACGCTCTGCCTCCGTAGTGGGTTTCGTCTTGACTCTTGGAGGGGCAGCCGTTCCTCCTGGGCTCAAGCCTGCTCAGGGGCCCCTGGTTGTCGTCCCCTGTTGGGAACTGTGCCTTGGTGGCAGGAGCTGAGCCGAGATGGGGGCAGGCCCAGGGCTGGCCAGGAGTCCCAGGGAGGCTGGGCTTTACCTGGCAGCAGGTGGAGCAGGTAGAGGGAGGGGCCGGGGGAGAGATCCGGGGGAGAGACACCTCTGGGGTGGGGGCATATTGTACCCGGAATCCTTTTCAAAGACAGAGCACCCCTCGAGGTTTAGCTATGTTGTGAGGTTCCGTTTTCTCCAGAGGACATACTTTCCCACACACTGTATTCTTGTCAAACCCCAGAGTTGCAGGTTTCCAATGTCTAGTTCCTGGACAACATCTGCCATTAGCCTCAGAAACCCTTAGTCCAGGGCCCACTGGGTCAGAAAGACGAGACTGTCTCCTGGGGAGGCGGCGTCCCTGCCAGTCATCTCTTGTCTGAATCCTGGGTCTCAGATGGACAGAGTGTGCCTGGCTGTAGGAGGCCCACCCCTTGGGGTGTTTCTTACCCACCCTCTCCTTCCCGAGGCGCTCAGGCTCAGCACACTCCACTGTCCTGGGCTCCTGGGGGTGCCCACCCCAGGCCAGGGTCCAGATCCAGAGAGCCTTCTGCTCCTGGGAGGGGCGGGAAAGAACCCTACCTGGTCACCGCAGTGCAGCACAAGTGGGGTGGCCACCTTCATGGGGGGCAGCCAGAGCACCCGCATGGCCCAGCCCACGAGTTCCCAAGTTTGAAGGCCACTGGGGGAGGTACCAGCGCAGGAGGGCCCCTCTGGGCTGGATTCCCTGGGACCTAGAGAGCGGGGGATCCCGTCAACCTGACTCCGTGCCCCCTCTTGTCAGATGTGTCTTGGTGAGGAGGAGCCGCCCAGGACAGCCAGGAAATGCCCTTCCCCCGTGCGGTCCTGCTCCTCTGTCCCAGGCGGTGGGGTGCAGGGGGCCTGGGGGAACTGAGCGACTTCACTTTCACTTTTCCTTTTCATGCATTGGAAAGGGAAATGGCAACCCACTCGTGTTCTTGCCTGGAGAATCCCAGGGACAGCGGAGCCTGGTGGGCTGCCGTCTATGGGGTCGCACAGAGTTGGACGCGACTGATGTGACTTAGCAGCAGCAGCAGCTTTATTGAGATTGACTCCACCCACCAGCCAGTTCCTCCATTTAAAATATATAATTTTGACGTGTGTGTTCAGAGTCCTGCAGCCGTCGCCGCAGTTGACTGGGGAACATTTCCATCACTCCCTACAGAAACCCGACCTTGGCCTCCGGGGCCCTTCTGGGTCTGCTCCGTCCCGCTGTGGCAGGTGTCGGGGCTTCCGTTCACTCCGTGGCTGAGCGACACTCCCGACGTGCCGCTGAGTGGAGGGGCGTGGTTTGTGCACCTTCACTTGCTGATGGACACTCGAGGTGCTTCCACCTTTCGGCTGCTGTGAATCGTGCTGCTGTGGACAGCAGTGTATAAGTTTTTGTGTGGACAGATGTTTCTTGGGTGGATGCTTAGTGGTAGGATTGCTGACTTGTGTGGTCAGTGCCACACTTAACTTTTGGGGGAACTGCCGGGCTGTTTTCCCCAGCGGCAGGCCAGCTGGGATTTGGGGTTCCTGTTTCTGTGCCTCCTCGCCTGCCCTTGTCATTATCTGCTTTTTCACTCTGGCTGTTGTGGGCAAGGTGTATCTCTCTGTGGTTTCCATTTGCTTTTCCCTGGTGCCTGACCGCCTCGAGCATCTTTTCATGCGCTTATTGGCCATCTGTGTCTCTTTGGAAAAATGTCTGTTCGAGTCCTTTGCCCACTGTTTAATTGAGCTGTTTGTTCATGACTGAGTCGTTAGAACCCCGCTTGTCTTGCCACGGCATGGTCTGGTCAAGAGTGTGTCCGTCTTTCTGGACTGTTCTGTGAGTTCCCTCATGGGGGGTCCTTGGTCCCCCTGTGTTCCCAGAAGGTTGGCCCAGGGCTGGATTTCAGTTAGATTCCTTTTGTTATCTGTTTAAGTAAGCACATGTTTGATTTTTATTTGCCCTCCTGTAAAGAAACGTGCCAGGGGTTATGGAGTATTGGGATTATAAACCATTTTAATTTTCTTTTTCATATTTACTTACTGAAAGCTTCATTGCAAAGGGCACGAATAAGAGGAAAAACCTCACACCCGCCTCCCTGCTGAGCTGAACCTGCATGGCCGTGGCGGGTGGGGAAGCCGGGGCTCTTGCCGGGTGCAGCTGTAGGAAGCTCCACCTGCTTGCATCCCCACCCCTCAATGGGAAAGTGGAGGGCGCTTGGGTGGGCAGGACCCTGGGGCCACCCCACCCTGCAGGACAGGCTGGTCTTGGGGGGAGACAGGTGTCCTGCTTGGGCTCATCTCCCACCAACAGTGTAGGACGGGGATGGGGGGCAGTCCCTGAGGAAGGGTGGGGGCTCCCCGCTTGGTGATGCAGTCGTGACCCTGTGTGTGCCAGGACCCCCAGAGCCTGTACCAGTTCTGCCAGCCGTGAGTGTGACCTTCACAGCGGGGCCTTGCCTGCCGCCCCCGCCCCTGCCGTGTGTGCCTAAGTGTGGCGTGGGGCGGCCCAGGGCGGGGCCTGGCTCCAGGGAGCTGCCTGGCTTGGCGGCTGTTCCTGGGCCTGTGCTGCCCTCTAGTGCCCATTGTGGGGAGTGTATTTGGAGAGCTGGTGGCTGTGACTTGGTGAATGGACACCGCCTGCCACTTTCCAGACAGGCAGGAGTCCTGCCCTTCTCACCCCACCCCCCCGCCCCTGCTCACTTTGTGGGGGTGTGGACTTGGTGAGTTTTCCTCCGAGTTCTGGGTGTGCGTGCACTGGGGTTCCGACCTTGTCCACATCCTGGAGCGAGTCTGGTTTTCTCTGTTTGGAGAATTTAATCTGCCAATAGGGACCCTTCCCCATTGTGTATCCCTCAAGTATCTCCCTGACTAGGATGGGCCACAGCCTCCCTGCTGGTCCCTGTGACTCTCAAAACAGGAGGGGCCTCTGTAGCCTGCCGCCTTGTCACCTGGAGGAGGTCCCCCCACCCTACTGACTCTCCTCCTCTGTGCCACGTGGTCCAGGCTTGGCTGTAGCCCGGGGTGATGGGGCTCTGCTCTCCTGGTTTCGGGTCCTGCCTTGTGCAGCCTGTGGGTTACTTGCGTGGGTCGCTGGGGCCTGGGTTCACTGACAGCAGCTGGCCCAGTGCTGGAGGGACCCAGGCGCTGCTCGCCTGCCTGCCTCCTTGCCCATGGTGGCCCTGCCCAAGGAGGGCTTCCCTGTTCAGGAAACCCACACACACATAAGACTTTACTCCCTTTTCCAGTCTGCCCCATGCCGCTGCCCCTGGATTCCAGCTCCATGATCAATGTCAGCGGATCTGGACATGACCCTGATATGAAAAGATTTTTATTTCCAAGCCTCCTTGTTTGAAATAGGGGCTCAGGCCTCCAACATCGCAGGGGCTCTTAGGACGAGGCCAGCTCTCTTTGTAATTAATTGAAGTCATTTGGTCTTTTGTGTGGGAGATGAAGCAGCCCTGGCTCCCCTGAGCCCCATTCAGCTGCACAGCCTCTGTCCTTGGGTAGGGAGCTTTGGGCCCTCATCGAGGGCAGGGGGCCGGCTGGCGGTGGTGGTGCTGACGTCCTCTGTCTCCTCACAGGTGTGGCCAGCCCTCCGCCGCAGCCATGGGGTCTGAGGATCATGGGGCCCAGAACCCGAGCTGTAAGATCATGACGTTCCGGCCAACCATGGAGGAGTTCAAGGACTTCAACAAATATGTGGCCTACATCGAGTCCCAGGGGGCCCACCGGGCGGGCCTGGCCAAGGTGAGTGACCCCCGGCCCTGTAGCCATTTTCCATGGCTGCTGCCCTGTACCTACCCCCCCCCCCCCCCCCCCGCCCCCGGGGGCCCGCCGGCCCCCCCCCCCCCCCCCC
>SJYT01043693.1:609983-646805 GCA_006410635.1 Cephalophus harveyi
TCAATCCGCTCCTTGAGCCCCTTATTTATTAAGGACACCTGTACGTTCTTGCCCCAAGCCCAGCACTGTTTTGGGCACTGGGATCCCCGAGGGCGTGGACGCAGGGTGGGACTCAGCGCTTCATGATGGGACCTGCAGCCACCTCACCTCCCTGGGGCTTCGTGGAATTGATGCTGAAGAGGGCTGACTTTCTGCCTTCATATTCCTCCTTAAACACGTTCTTTGGGAGACTGTCACGTACACGGGCAAGTTCAAACATTGTGATGGGGTCCAGGGAGAACGAGCGCCCCCCTGACCCCAGCCTGCCTGCCTGGAGCAGCAGGGCACCAGTTCCTGCGTCTCTTCCCATGCCTTTCCCACACGGCGTGAGCATGCACGCGTGCCAGAGATGGCTGCCCGCACCCTTCTGTGCAGCGGACAGGTCTCGGAGAGCTCCTTCATGTGTGCGTAAGCCTGTGTATATGTGGTTCTGCCCTGCACATAATCTGGGAGATTAATCTGGGAGCCTGTTTGGGGTTCTTTGAGTTGCTTCCCATATGCCTATCATTGCGTCTCACACCCAGTCCTCTGTTAGTGATGCTGGGGGTCGCCCAGCCTTTTCTGCAAAGGCCAGATAGGAAATATTTTCAGATTCTTGAGCTGGACTGTCTGTCACCACCTCTCAGCTCTGCAGCTGTGGTTGATTTGCATCCCCACAGGTCTGGCCGTGTGCCCATAAAACCTGATGTATAGACATCAAAGTGAAGGTTTCTAGAATTTTCGCCCATTCTGAAATAAGTCTTGTCATTTTCCCCTAACCATTTAAAAATGAAAATAAAAAAAAGAACATGGCGTCAGCTTGCTGGCTGGACAGAAGCGGGTGGTGGGTGGTCCTGGGCCGCAGGCCCTGGAGTCTGTCCCCCAGGCAGTGTCTGCCATGAGGGGCAGCTGTGCTGGCCTCCCCCATCCTCGGCTGGCTTTGGTGGCCGTGTCACACCCATGCTTTTCATCTCAGCTGCGTGGAGAGCGAGAGGAGCACTGTGGGCCTGCAGGGCCTCCTCCCCACCGATCTCTCTTCCTGGCACACCCCTTCCCCCCACCCCCATCACACAGACACGGCAGAACATCCTCATCAAGGCCCCTGGCTCTGGAAGCCCCTTGCCTGTCTCTTGTAGGTTCAGAGCCTGTGTTTGGGGCTGAGAGATTGGCTGGTGGCAGTTGTCGGGCCCCTTTCCCCCAGGTACCCCCTCTGTCTGGGGTGGAGGGGGACTCCTGAGGCCTGGGGCCTCCCTTTATCTGGCACGTCTTCTGTCCCTGACCTCGTTCCGCGTCTGCTGGGATGCGGCGCCAGTTCTGTTTTTGGATCCCAGTCGTGTTTTCTGCCAGGAATCTTGTTAACATCATGGAATGTTCTGCCGGCAGCACCTGGCGCTCCCCCCAGCCTCTCCTCTCTGTCCTCTGCTGTCCCTTCCAGCTCCCACTTCTGGGCGTTTCCAGTATTTTCTGTCGCGGGGCCACTCGGGGTGCAGCCTTGTGTGCTGTGACCGAGTCTCCACACAGACCTCGCCAGCCTATATCCTCTGGGCTCTGCATCTCTGCTCTAAGCTCTTCAAGCCGCTGGACCCACTTTTTGCCAGCTTACTTGAATCAGAGGGAAACCACTCAGCCTGGATATTTTTGTGCGTCAGATGTTTTCAGGCACATTTTCTCTCTGCCCTTTGCTTGAAGGTTCCTTTCCACTCCTCTTAAGCGGTGTTTTCTGTGCCATGTTTGCTATGGGCAGGCAGGCCTCTCTGGAAGGGCAGGGTGGGGCAGGCGTGGCCGCTGGGAGAACTCCCCCACTGTCACTGAGAGATGCTATGAGGAGAGTCACGCCCACACACATGCTTGCACGCGCACCCGCCCTGCCCCCATCTTCAGGGACAGCGTGCGGATGCCTCTGCAGGGACAGACGGGTCCAGGGAGGCACCCTGCCACATCCCTCTTCTCACCCCCGCGCATACCGCGTATCACTTCCCCACGCAGCCCTCAGCCCTGCCAGCCTCCTTGGAGAAGGGGCTGGGTGTCTTGCTGGCCTGAGCGAGCTCTGCAGACGCCAGGCCCCTTCACTCTAGTCCCCCTGGCCGTGACTGCCCTTCTGGGGTCGGGGTGTGTGTGTGGTGTTGGGGTTTCCTTTTCCATCAAAGATACGTTTGATGACCACCCCCCAACACCAACAAAAGCTCTGTTGGGCTCAGGGCAGCTGGGTGGGGGTGGGGTGAGCACTCAGTGTGAGTAGGGGGCTGGAGCTCTGGAGGGTGGGGGACTCTGGGTATGTGTGGGACTTTCAGGATGACCAGCCACATTCCTCAGCTGTTCTTGTGCTCTGGGCCACTGCCCAGCTGGGGTCCTTTCCCCAGGCTGGTGGGGAAGGGCCGAGGGGGAAGGAGTCAGGAGGGGGCATGGCCTGGAGTCCTAGGGCCGGGATTAAGGGTGGTTGGGGTCCTCAGTGCATCCCTGCCTGGCTCCTCTGAATACCAGGCCCGCCACCTTCAGGCCGGCTTGGGGTTCTGCTGGTTCCCAGGAGCAGAGGCTGGCCCCTCCCTTGCGTCTCACAGTGTCCCCTCCACGTGTACCCCAGGTGCCCACTGCTCCTGGCTTGGCCATTCGTCCTGTGTCCCTGTTCCCTGGGCTGTGTGGTCTCTTCCCAGGAGGTGTTCCTGAAGTGGGGCTCCTGGAATGGGTGTTCACTGCAGCATCCGCATCTCTGCTCTGGGGCCTCATCCACGTGGAGTCCTGAGCTGGGCATGCGGTGGCCAGAGGGTATAGAGTGGAGCCCCCGGATGCAGCGAGTGCATACTGTGCCAGGCAGCACCCACAGCCCACCCTGCCCACAGCCGCTCACTGTGTGATCACACAGATCTAGGCAGCCGCGCACAGTCTGCCCACTGCCCAAGCCGGTGATGCCCAGGTTGGCCTGTCCCTGGGGCTCCCAGGAGCTCGGTGATGTGGATGGGGGTGCCCAGTGCCTCGGTCTCTCTCCATCTGGCACCTGGTCCCGAGCGGCTGAGCCCAGGGAGGGGCCGCTGACCCCTCTCCTGGTCTTACAGATCATCCCCCCAAAGGAGTGGAAGCCACGGCAGACGTACGACGACATCGACGACGTGGTCATCCCAGCGCCCATCCAGCAGGTGGTGACGGGCCAGTCGGGCCTCTTCACACAGTACAACATCCAGAAGAAGGCCATGACGGTCGGCGAGTACCGGCGCCTGGCCAACAGCGAGAAGTACGCGGGCTGGGGCGGGGTGGGGGTGGGGCAGACAGTGTCCACAGCGCCTGCCTGTGTGCCCTGGGTGGGCCTCAGCACCCGTGGCTCTCAGCCCCCGGGTTCTTGGGGGGCGAAATCCAGCCCCTCACCTGAGCTGGGGCCACGCTGTGCACGCTGTGTGGCCCTCAACATTGACTGCAGAAGGCCAGCCTTTGAGGGCCCGCCCATGTCCCCCGGCCCTGGAGTGCCTCCCTGCCCCTCCGGGGATGTCTCAGCTCTGGGCACTTCCTCAGAGGGAGGCTCCCTGGCAGGGTCTCTCTGAGCTCCTGGTTCAGCAGGGCCCACGTGGGCACACACTCCAGGAGCTCGTGGGCACTCTCCCTTTCTATGGAGCTCTCAGCCTCCCTGGCTCGCTGAACCCATTGGTGCATTGCTCGCAGTGTGTTTGCTTGTTTGCTTTCAAACAGGCGTCCTGTGAGGCGGGCGTTGTCTGCCCCCACCCCATGGTGCCAGGCCTGTCATTGGTACTGTCTGAATCTTCAAGGGGTAGGCAGACAAGAACTGTCAGAGACCAGGTCCCTCCTCCAGCTCCCATGCCCCTGGCCTGAGGTCTGATGTGGGGGTCCTGGGCCCCGAGAGCTGGTGAGATGGGACCGCTGGGCACTGCTTCAGGCTGGACTGCCCACCCGTCCACCCACCGCCCCGACGGTCGTCACACCTCCTCCTCGAGCTCCGGGGCTGGGCCCGCACCTCGGTGGCCTGCGCTTGAACAGAGCTCCTGCCCTGGTTCACCCAGCAGGTGCCCTGAGCCCCCACACCCGGTCTGTCCCCAGGTACTGCACGCCCCGGCACCAGGACTTCGACGACCTGGAGCGCAAGTACTGGAAGAACCTGACGTTCGTGTCGCCCATCTATGGGGCTGACATCAGCGGCTCCTTGTATGATGACGTAAGTACCGAGGCCACCCGGCGTCTGGGTGGACAGTGAGGGCGAAGGGGCGAGTGGGCTCCCCCCGGAAGGTCAGGGCAGGGATGATGCAGGGCGCTCCGCTGGGCTTCTGTGGGGCTCTCCTTATAGGTGGGTGCCGAGCTCAGGATGAGAGAAGGAGGCTGGAGGTCTGTAGACTCTTTCCTGCCAGGTCAGAGTGCAGCTCTGCCTGGACGCCATGCTTGGCCGCTGACCTGCAGCCTGACCACGGGCAGTTTTAAGAAGACAACAGCTGCGTTCCGTCCCTTGTCCCAGTTGCTGTTTAGTCTCAGTCGTGTCTCACTCTGGCAACCCCGCAGCCTGCAGCCTGCCAGGGTTCCCAGTCGTGACCTCCCAGGGCCTCTGTCAGCTCTCATTTGAGTGTTTTTCTGCTCGAGTTTCTATCACCGCATCTTCCTGGAGACCTGGGAGCTGAGTTCCCAGCCAGCCGAGCTGCCCCTGGCTGCATCCCTTCCCGTCCCTGTGCTGCCTTTGGGCCTTGCTGCCCGAGGGCTGTCCAAGGGGTGAGACCAGACCATTCCCCTGCCTGAGGCTTGATGCCAAGGCCTCGGGCAGGGCTGGTGTCCAGCAGAGTGGGACCATGTTTTGGGGGGATGGTTTGTAAATATTTATGGGACCTCGGATAACCCTGGGATGGACCTGATGGGGTTCATTTCAGGGCTCCAAAGCCTGACTCTCCTAGGTGTTCTGCACTGGTAGGATCCAGGCCTCTCCACTCCCCCGCTGCCCCCTGCGTGCCCCCCACTCTGTTGCTCTGAAGGTTGTCTTCTGAGAACACTCTTGTTCACTCAGCCCTGCTCCCCTGAGGGTGGCTGTGGGCGCCACCTGGTCTCGGGCTGGGAGGTAAGGGTGGGAATAAAGCCCCTCCTGAGAGAAGGGTCAGGACCCTCCTGGGCGCCCAGGGGAGGAGCATGTTAGAACCAGCGGCTCGTGTTTCCCAAGAAGCATGGGAAACATGTGACCTCGCTTGGGTCCCGAGCTGAGTTGCTGCTGGTGTTTCAGCTTCACAGAGCCCGTCTGACCTGCGGCGTCTTTTCCCTCTTCTGCTAGTGGGTTTGCCTCGTGGTGCAAGGCGCCAAGGGCATTAGTTTGTTGCCTGGGAGGCGCGGGTCAGGCTTTAAGTGAGCTCACCCACGTCCCCTAGAAGCCAGAGAGACACCCTCATCCTGGGTCCAGTACCGAGTTTGCCCCCCACCCCTGCCTCCTCCTTCCTGGGCCTTGGTTCCCCGTCAGTAAAGTGGGGCACCGCGAGTGCGAGGAGCCCTTCACTGGGGGTATCCCAGACCCTGAGCTCGTCCGCTTGGCCTTGACCCCAGAGTCAGGTGACCCGCAAGCCCAGCCCTCCTCTGGACAAGCACGCAGCCCCTGGGAGCAGGGCAGTGCCTACTTAGAGGGCACGGCACAGATGCCCTGTCACATGCACTGCTGCCCGGGCCCGTGACTGCCCCCGCGCCATGCCCCTGCCCCCAGCATGCCCCTGCCCTGTGCACCTCCCGAGCACCTCGCCCCGTCTCCTGGCCGCGCACCTCTGAACACGGGGATGGGTCACCTTGTCGAGTTTTGCAGTTACACCAGTGTGTTTTTGTACCACCAGCCAGCTTGCCCTTGGTCCAGTGCAGAGGTTCCAGTGTCAGATTGATGGGGGGCTAGTGGGGCCGTGTGCCTTGCACTTCCTGGGGCTCCTTGGGGTCCATTCACTGCTCCCCCTGCTTCTCTGCTTCCCTCAAGGGCCTCCAGACCCAGGGAGAGGGGCTTCACCTCCAGGCCCCCATTTCCCACATCAGGCCGCTGAGGCCCTGAGCTGCCCTCCCTAGAGGCCAGAATCAGGGCTGGGCTCCCCCACCTCTCTCTGGTGTCATTGTGTTCACGCCTCCTCCTGGGAGCAGCTCTGGCAGAGCCCCTCGGTGGGCATCCCCTGGGCTGCATCTGGTCTCTAAACACAAAGAGGGCTATTTCCCTGGACGGGACAGAGCCTCTGTTCCGTAACTAGCACCCTTTCCCTTCGGACGCTTAGTCCTTACAGGAGCTTCCCCAGCTCTGGGTGGGGACGTCACGGCTCCATGGCCGGGAACCTTGGTGCATCCCACTCCGTGTCCAGTCTCAAGCTGGAGTTAAAATCCAGGCCAGCTGGCTGGCAGCCCCAGCTGCCTGTGTTCTGCGTCTCCAGCCGGCTGCCGTCCTGATTTGGCCATGAGTGGGCCTCCGTGTGGGTGTGGTGGGGGTCAGTGTTTGCCTCCCTGTCCCGCCCCAGTAGCCTGGCCCCCGCTGGCCGCTCTGCTGCTCAGTTTATGGATTGTGACTTCTTGCAGGGGAATTTGACCCCAGCAGCCTGATGGGGCAGAAGAACGGAAGTTCATGTGCTTGAGTACAGGGTGGGTGTGGAGCTGTACGCCTGTTGGTCAAATGGCCCGTCATTTTCCACATAGAGTTTTGGAAAGTTAGTGCCAGTTGGGTTGCTTTGTTTATTTGTTGAGTATTTGAGTCATTGCTTTTTAAAACATTATTAAGATATAATTCACATACCATACAAGCCACCCGTTTAAAATGTGTTTGATACTGTTTAGTTGCTCAGTTGACTCTGACTCTTTGCAACCCCACAGACTGTATAGGCCGCCAGGCTCTGTCCATGGGATTTTCCAGGCAAGAATACTGGACTGGGTTGCTCCTTCCTTCTCCAGGGGATCTTCCTGACCCAGGGATCAAACGTGCATCTCATACATTGGCAGGCAGATTCTTTACCACTGAGCCACCTGGAAAACCCTATTTAAAGTGTATAATTCGGTGTTTTTTGGAGTCACATCGTGGATATGTAGGCCTGACGGCAGGGTGAATGCATAGGGCTTTGGGGAGGTGCCCCCTAACCTCAGGCAGCTTCTACTGGAAGTGACGCCAGGCTTCTCATGCTTACAGTGGGGGTCTGATCCTGGCCTTCCCCTGCATCCTGGGCTCCAGCCACAGCTCACCTTGTAGAGACCTGCCACCGGCCCTGTAAAGTCAGGGCCTGGAACGTGGATGCGGCATGAGGCAGGGTTGGATCTGGGGTGTGAAGGAACACCGCCATGTCCTCAGCATCTCAGCATCTCCCCGAGGCTTCCCCAGGGACTGGGAGTCGATGGAAGCGTGTTTTGTGAGCTCTCATGACAAGACAGGGCTTGTTTGCTTGTGGCATTAGGAATAGATGAACCTGGTTGGCGGGGATCCTCCCGCGTTTGCCGGGCTCTGAGCACTGTCCCCGCCTCGCGGTGGGAAGGTGCAGGAAGGCCTGTCTGGCTCATGACTGAGGTCCTGTTTGATGTGTCCTCCCTCCCTCTGTGTCAGTGAGCTCAGGGCATGTGAATTATTCCTCACTGGCCATGGCCTCTGTAGTGTGGCCTTCACTGCCCGCGATTCCCGCACAACCACGCACAGCTCAGTGCAGGATTGGGGGAAGCTGCGTCCGACCATCTGGCCCAGGGTCGGGGCTGTGCGCGGCTCAGGGTGGGTTTTAGACACCAGCCTGGGCAAGGCTGTGAGGTGTGGGGCTGGTTGCTGCCTCTCGGTCCCTGTGTGGGGGTCATGCTGCTGCGGGGGTGCTCAGAGGGAATGACGTAGGTGTCTCACTGCTGGTGTCTGGGGGCTGGGGTCAGGGGAGCTGGGTACCCAGGGTGGCCAGCGGGCTGACCGTGTGCTCGCCCTGCAGGACGTGGCCCAGTGGAACATCGGGAACCTGCGGACCATCCTGGATATGGTGGAGCGTGAGTGTGGCACCATCATCGAGGGTGTTAACACCCCCTACCTGTACTTCGGCATGTGGAAGACCACCTTCGCCTGGCACACGGAGGACATGGACCTGTACAGCATCAACTACCTGCACTTTGGGGAGCCCAAGTCCTGGTGAGGGCAGGCAGGGAGATGCGAGGGGCTCCCCAGGTTGGGGGGATGTGGCTGCGGTGCTGGGTAGGGCTCTGCCAGCCCAGGCCCCACTAGACAAGGCCATGCAAGCCCCCCAGAAACAAGCGCGCTTGTGGTTTCACCCAGAGAGCCTCACACAGAATGTGCCTGCGGCCAGGCTTCCGATAGTACCTCATGGGGTTGTGTGAGGCTGTTGTCTTGGGGCTCGTGGAGCCGCGGTTTCGGCCTCCCTGTACCTCCCTCTTGGCCTCCAGGTTGGAGTGGGGTTAGTATTGCCCTCCTGATTTCTGAGGGGTGGGCTCCACCTGCTGTTTGTAGTGTGGAGGCAGGCATGCAGGCCCCTGAAAGGCCGTCTGTGAGTGTCGGGCCCCACAGGCTGGGCCACGGCCGTCTTTGGGGCCGTTTTTCTGCTGGCCGCGGGCTCTCTGGTCTGGCAGCTGTGCAGCATCGTGGGTTGCTGGGCTCTTGTTGCCGTCCCACAGGCTTCCTGTCTTCAGCCTGTGTCTCTTCTTGTGTGCCTTTCTGTGGCTTCCCATGAGTCCACGATCATCAAAACCTCCAGGCCCTGGGGGTATTCATCTTTGGGAGAGATTTGGAGAGAAGTGGGTGGGGTTGGTGATGGTGGCCTGAGTCTCGCGCCTGTGGTGTGGTCCTCTGCACAGAGCAGAGGGGCTTCCTGGTCTGGGTGCTGCCCAGAGCTGCCCCCAAGGCCCCCCGACAGCACAGCTAACCGCACAGCAACACTGGGCTGGGACTGCCTGGTGGGAGGGGCCCTTGTTCCGCCCAGGCCCACATTTGGGGGGTGAGGGGGGTCCTGGCGCCATTTCCTGCAGGCAGTGCGCTCCCCATGGGCCTGGTGGGCAGAGTGCGGACAGATACCCAGGCTGGGGCCGCATGTGTGCATGTGAGTGTGTCTGTGTATATGTGAATACATTTGTATGTGAGTATTTGTGTGTGTATTTGTGTTTGTGTATACAAATGAGTATGTTAGTGTATATGAGTATATATGAGTGCGTGTATATGAGTGTATGTGTGTATATGTTTGTCAGGTATCTATATATGTAGTGTAAACATGTGTGAGTGTGTGTGTGTCAGGTACCTGTGTGTGTGTGTGTGGTGTGTGTGTATATTGTGTGTGTGCGCTGCCTGGCCCAGCTCCCTGGCCTGGTCGGTGGAGGGAAGAACAGCCACCAGGGTCTCTTGAGTGGCTGTGTCCAGTCCTTTTAATTAAATGAAATTAAAAGACGCTTGCTCCTTGGAAGAAAAGTTATGACCAACCTATACAGCTTATTAAAAAGCAGAGACATTACTTTGCCAACAAAGGTCCATCTACTCAAAGCTATGGTTTTTTCCAGTAGTCATGTATGGATGTGAGAGTTGGACTGTAAAGAAAGCTGAGTGCCGAAGAATTAGTGCTTTTGAACTGTGGGGCTGGAGGGTCCCTTGGACTGCAAGGAAATCCAACCAGTCCATCCTAAAGGAAATCAGTCCTAAATATTCA
Organism: Cephalophus harveyi; assembly: GCA_006410635.1. NCBI lineage: Eukaryota > Metazoa > Chordata > Mammalia > Artiodactyla > Bovidae > Cephalophus > Cephalophus harveyi. The sequence continues at coordinate 619,589 of SJYT01043693.1, forward strand.
TTGAAAGGACTGATGCTGAAGCTGAAGCTCCAATACTTTGGCCACCTAACGCAAAGAAATGACTCATTGGAAAAGACCCTGATTTTGGGAAAGATTGAAGGCAGGAGGAGAAGGGGATGACAGAGGATGAGATGGTTGGATGGCATCACCGACTCGATGGACGTGAGTTTGAGTGAGCTCTGGGAGTTGGCGATGGACAGGGAGGCCTGGCGTGCTGTAGTCCATGTGGTCGCAAAGAGTCGGACACGACTGAGCGACTGAACTGTCCAGTCCTGCCCCGACACTGCTCCCCAATGACCACTAGATGGCACTCTCATCCTTCCCTCCTGGCCATGGCTCCAGGCGCAGTGGCGGAAATCTCCCGCTTTCTTTCTAGACTCTGCCTGGTAGGGGCAGCGATCTGTCGCCCCCACGGCCCCCTGGGAACAATGGCAGGAGGAGAGTCTGCCTCCTGGCCGTGGGACCGCTCAGCTCTGCTCAGCCCTAGATTTGGTTGGCATCTCTCATCAGAGGGGTCCTAAGAGGAGAAAACGACTTCTTCCTTATAAAAAAGAAAGAAGAAAAAGCAAGCCGCCGCTGCTAGGTCCTGGCATGTGCTCGGAATGGGAGGTGGAGCTTTCAGACACAGGCCTGCCTGGAGACGGGGTGACCCCTGGAGACTGGGGCCTTGGTGTGTTCTCTGGGAAGTGCGGCTGGGGAAGAGCAGGGAGGGCCCCCCGCAAGAGGAGTGAGCAGGCACACTGGGGTCCAGGGTGCTTGGAAAGCAGTGGGACTGGATTCAAGGGAGGTCCCTGAGAGAGGGGATGCTGAGGACATGAGGGCCAGCAGCCCTGGGTGGCGGGGGAGGGGGGTGTCTGGCGCTGCGCACTCCCTGTCCCCCGGGACGGCCCCCAGCACCTTGCCCCCTGTGCTGCACCCCTGGTTTGCTTGGCGTGGCCCCTGCTGACACCCTCGCCACCTGCCCCCTCCAGCCCGATTCCTGAGTGCTAAGAAGCAGCCAGAGGGGTGTGTTGACCACAGCGCTGGTTCCCTGAAGGAAGAACATTCTGGAAGGCACTGGACCTGAATCTTGGCTTCTGGTTCAGAGGAGGTGGGAGTGCGTGTGGGGTTCCTCATGCTGCCAGTGTGGCCAGTTCAGCTGGACAGGGTGGGGACCCCAGATGCTGGCATGGCACCCCATGCTCGTCCTTCAGTGATCACGCGGGCCGTGTGTGATGCAGGCGTCAGTCTTTCCCTGCCGGACATGGACCCCATGGAGTCAGGGCCTTCGGTGCCCCCTGCATCCCCATCCCCAGCAGCCTTACATGGGAGGGGGAGGGCTCTGACTACCAGGAGAGCTGGGAGCACCGCGGGCATGGAGGTTCATGGTGTGTGGAGGCCACATTCCCTCCTGGGCCGACACAGACATCACCCTGGGGGCAGGGTGGCAGGGGCTGCCAAGGTGTCCTCTTGTCCCTGGGCTGGGGATTCAGGAGCCACCCAAGATCCTGAGAGGGCGGTGCCCTGCTCCCCACCCTTCCCCTGGGCCCTGAGTGTTCCCCAGTGGATCACGCGCCCACATCTGTCTCCCTGATCACACCACGCTCTTGTGTCTGCAGGAGCTTAATTGCAACTATTTCAGTGTTACGGTGGCAGCACTCTTTTTTAAGTGTTGACTTACTCAGGTTGCATGTCTTCCTGAGCCTTTCTGAGCCTGTTTTACTTTGGCAGTGTGACTTGCGTGTCAGCGTGATGCGAACAGCCTGGTGTTGATAAAGTGGAATTTACTCTGTGAGGCCGGCACTGTGCCGCACTCGGGCAGCGAGGCTATGAATACCTGCAGATCTGAGGCTCCAGATCCCTTTAGAGACAGGATTTAAAATAGACCTGGCCTTCCCGCAGCCTGGACGTCAGGCAGTGAGGCCAGGAGGTCGTGGGTGGCGGGAGGTGGGTGTTGCAGTTCTGTGTGATTTGGGGGCCCCTCCTGTTGGGCTGGGCCTGGGTGCAGGTGGTGCTGGGTCAGCGTCCCAGGGTCCATGTGTCTGCCTGGGTTCCCTGGGCAGCACGCCGCCAGAAACCATAGATGAGTGTGTGACACACCTGCCTATGCTTGCTGCCTGGACATAGGGCTGTATATCCACACGTAGGGGTGGGGGGACCGGGCGGCGGGACCAACTGTGTTCCCTGTGGGGATTGTCCTGGCCGTGAGTTTGGACTCTGCGGTTGGTTTTCCCCGGCTTCCCCAGCTGCTTGTGGTTGCTGGGGCATCAGGCTCGCCCGAGTCAGGGCACGGAGGAGAGGCTCTCAGGTGCTCAGTCCTGGGTTGTAACGGGCGGATTGCCACAGGCAGTCGGTGGAAGGGGGTGCAGACGGGAGAGCCTGGGAGTGGAGAGCCTGGCCCTCTCCCTGACCTTTAAGGAGCCGGAGCGCTGCTCTAGGCGCGGTGAGAATTTCTCCTTTTGACTGCTTGGCACCTGCAGTTTTTCTTTGGCATCTTTGCTCAGGGGAGTTCTGTAGGAGAGGGATCAGGCAGGCTTTTCTTTTGCTGCTGGGAAATGTAACGCCAAGCTGGCAGTCGGCTGAGTCTGCACTTGGTACTCTGGAGGTGTGCGTGTGTGTGTAAGAGTGTGCATGTGTGTGCATGCATGGGCATGGGTGTGCTCGTATGTGCACAGGCACATTTGAAGGTGTGTGCTCCCTGCCTTGGGGCCCAGGGAGGAGGCCAACTGGTGTTCCCTGCCCTTTGGCTGCAGCTTGGGGAAAAGGCTGTGAGTTAGGCTCAAGTCTGTTGCTATTTGGGGGCGGGGGCTGCTGGGCTGCTCCCCTCTCCCTTGATGGGCGCCCTGCTGGCCCCTGGGGACCCCCTTGCAGGCCCAACCCAGGCAGCAGCTGCCCAGTGCCCAGCCGTGCCTCCTGTCCCAGGGGACCAGCTCCTCTCCCTCCTCCCCCCCCCCCCCCCCCCCCCCCCCCCCCCCCCCCCCCCCCCAGCCCCAGTGCCGGCACAGATGCTGTCTCTTATACACATCTCCTTTCCTCCCTGGCCACAAGCTGCAGGCTCCCACTCCGCCTGCAGGTGGCGCTGCTGGACCACAGTGCCGAGCCCGCTGTGCGGGCCTTGGCTTTGTTGTCCCCGGTGGCAGAACTGGGAATTCTGATGCTGGATGGAGCCAAGCAAAGAGACCCCAAGCAGCCCCCTGAAGGCACAGGATGCTGGCACAGGGCTGGGAGAAGCGGTTTAACAGGAGCCCAGGAGGGCTGAGCCCCTGGGGCTTATGGGAAGCACAGCTGTGTTACTCCCCTTCACTCCGGGACCTGTCCTCCTCCCCGCATAAAGCCCTAGGCCCCTTCTTGTTCGGACCACGCTGTCTTCCCTGATGCCACCAACCCCACCTTTCTGCTTGTCAGGGTTGTGTCAGAACTCTAAAACCAAAAGCTGGCCTTGGCATCGAAAATTAACTCCTGAAGTTGGAGAGACCCTCCAGTCTCAAACCAGGGCATCGAGTGTCATCAGGCTGCGAGGGTAGGATGGTATCACTACTTATGCTGGTGGGTGAGACAGCAAGCAACTTCAGAGGGTTTTGTGTGGCGTGGCTCAGCATGGTTTGAATCACAGATGAGCCCAGTTATCGGACTGCTTCGCACCAGCCTCGCTTGCACTGACCCCGTGGAAGCCTGGTGCTGCCCCTGCGGAGCTGGACAGTTTTGTCAGTTGACAACCCATGCTGCAGGTGCCTTGGGTGGATTGGGCACCCAGGGGATCCCAGGGCACCCCCGGGGGCCTGCGCTCACCCACTACCTGCTTGGCAGTGGGATCCAGTCCGGAAGCTGCTTCCTGGAATCTCACAGTGCTGGGGGGACAGGCACAGTTGGTGTTCGTTCAGGGGATGCAAAGTGGTTTTCACATCACACTAGGCAGAGTTAGGTCAGCCTTCTGTGGAGGAAAATCTTACCATATGCTCTACTCTAGAGCCAGTGAGGCTGAGGGGGGTGATCCGCTGAGGTTCCCGATGATCTGATGCCTCGTGGTGAGCCTGGGCAGCCAGGCGACACTCCAGCCCAGTTGGCTTCTTGGTGAGCAGGGGTGGGAGGGCTCGTGACGCGGGTACCCTGCACAGGTGGTTTGCGATCCACTGAGAGACCGTTTTCCTTGTTCTTTCCATGTTTGCCACAAGCTTGCCTGTTTACCCACTGTCTTGGTGGCGTACTCCCTCCCTCTCTCTTTTTAAAAGTGTTTGTTTTTTAGAACTGTTTTAGATTTGCAGAAAAACTGAGAAGCTAGCACAGAGTCCTGTGCACCCACCACCCAGCTCCTTCTTAGTTCACACGAAGCTGGAACATTTGTTGCAGTTAATGAACCTTATGGAGATATTCTTGTTGACTGGAGTCCTGCTTCATCCAGCTTGCCTCGTGTCTCCCTGGTGTCCTCTTCTGTCCCAGGACCCCCATGACGTTCAGACGTTCTGTCTCCTCAGGACCCTCTGGGCTGTGATAGTCCTCAGACTTTCCTTGCTCTTTTTTATTTTTTAGAAGTTTATTTTATCGAAGTATGTACAGCAAAGGGACTTAGTTATATATTTGTATATATATGTGCACACACGCTTTTCATATTCTTTTCCATTGTGGTTCACCGTAAGGTCTTGGGTATAGCTCCGTGTGCTCTGCAGTGGGGCCTTGCTGTCTGTCCATCCTATAATAGTTTGCATCCGCTCATCCCAAACTCTCACTCGACCCTTCTCCCCTTGGCAGCCGTAAGTCTGTCCTCTGTCTGTGCGTCTGTTTATTTTTCATAGATAATTTCATTTTCTCATATTTTAGATTCTATTCAAGTGCTGTCATATGGTATTTGTCCTTCTGTTTGATTTACTTCATGTAATACGATCCTCTGTAGGTCCATCCATGTTGCTGCAAATGGCATTATTTCATTCTTTTTACTGGCTGAGTAATATCCCATTGAATATATAAACCACATCTTCTTTATCCCTTCATCTGTGGATGGACAGTTAGGTTGTTTGCGTGGCCTGGCTAAAATGTGCTGCAGTGAACACTGGGATGCGTGTATCATTTTGAATTATAGTTTTCTTTGGATATATGCCCAGGAGTGGGGTTGCTGGGTCATGTGGTAACTCATCTGTAGTTTTTTGGGGGAACCCTTATGCTGTTCTTCACAGTGGCTGAACCAGCTTACATTCCCAACAACAGTGGGGAAGGATTCCTAGACTTTGCTTGTTGTTGATGCCCTTAGGATTTTGAGGAGGACTGGGGTCAGAGGTTTCATAGAACTTCCCTCCGTGGGAGTTTGTCTGGTGTTTCTCTCACGGTGACCCTGGGGTGCGAGGTGTGGGGAGAGGACACAGGTGAGGGGCCGTCTCACCCTTCATCTTGGGGTGCCAGTCATAAGCATGATTCCTCCCTGCTGGGGTTGACCTGGGTCCCCGGCTGAGGTTGTGCTGGTCAGGTGCCTCCACTGTAGAGTCACACCACCCCCTTCCCATATGGTCTCCCTTTGGAATATACTTTTTTTTTTCCTTCAGTGCCTCAAATTTCAGAAAAGAAAAGAGAATAGTGAACAGAACAGCCTAGTGTCTGATACCCAGATTGGACAGTTGTGGCCCATCAGGCGTCCTTCTGTTGGACGTCTTTCATCTGTCTTCCCCCTCCCTCCCGCTGGGCGGTCTCTGTTCCCCACTGCTCCATAGCTGATCCCATAGATGGACATCTCACGGCACCCAGGAGCAGGCCTGCTGGGGCCTTAGTTCAGGGCCTGAGGCAGAGTCGAGTGGTGGCGGGCCAGGCCCCTACCTGGGGCTCTGGAGAAGGTCCACTTGGCACTGGGGGTCCTCTCACACTTGGACCCTCTGACTTAGAGTGGGCCCAGCGCCTTTCCAGGGCTCACCTGATTAGGTCAGGCCCACCCAGGGTCCCCTCCAGATGTGTATAAGAGACAGTGTCAGGGTTGTGTCAGAACTCTAAAACCAAAAGCTGGCCTTGGCATCGAAAATTAACTCCTGAAGTTGGAGAGACCCTCCAGTCTCAAACCAGGGCATCGAGTGTCATCAGGCTGCGAGGGTAGGATGGCATCACTACTTATGCTGGTGGGTGAGACAGCAAGCAACTTCAGAGGGTTTTGTGTGGCGTGGCTCAGCATGGTTTGAATCACAGATGAGCCCAGTTATCGGACTGCTTCGCACCAGCCTCGCTTGCACTGACCCCGTGGAAGCCTGGTGCTGCCCCTGCGGAGCTGGACAGTTTTGTCAGTTGACAACCCATGCTGCGGGTGCCTTGGGTGGATTGGGCACCCAGGGGATCCCAGGGCACCCCCGGGGGCCTGCGCTCACCCACTACCTGCTTGGCAGTGGGATCCAGTCCGGAAGCTGCTTCCTGGAATCTCACAGTGCTGGGGGGACAGGCACAGTTGGTGTTCGTTCAGGGGATGCAAAGTGGTTTTCACATCACACTAGGCAGAGTTAGGTCAGCCTTCTGTGGAGGAAAATCTTACCATATTGAAACCCAAATCCTGGGCTGATTTGTCTCTTGCGTCTCTGCTCTGGGTCTGTGAGGGTGTGCCCTGCCACGCATGGTGACACTACCCATCTTCACGGCTGCAGCGTTTCCTGTCATGTGGCCGTGCCTCCATCTGTGTGTCTGTCCCCTTGTGGGTGGACATTCGGGTTGTTGCTTCCAGTTTGGGGCCTGGCCACACTTCATATTACCTTTTACCTGCTGTTCGTGAAGAAGTCAGTCACTGTACGTGAAAACGTGACATGACAAGAAATAGCGACAGCAGTAGCCATGTTGTCTTGCCCGCAGCTCCTTCACAGACAGGACTGGATTGCTGAGACCGTGGCTGGGGAGTGGGGGGCTGGGGCTGGGCCCAGGCCGTGGGGTGAGCCCACATTCCTAACCACTGCTCCGCCCTGCCCCTTGAAGCATCGTCCTGCAAACCAGGCAGGTGCTCCCATGGGGACAGGGTGTGTCCCAGTTGTCAGAGGGGGCTTGAACTCCGAGGTGTGGGAGAGAGCGGATCCTTTTCTTACAGAGTCCCCCAGACATCTCTGAATTCGGCCTGCTGAGCTGAAATCAAAGCCTGGGATCCTTGTGAGAGATGGAGAGGCTGCAGGGTTCTGGGTCCCAGGCCAGCAGAGGCTCTGCCACCTTAAACACGTGGCTTCTGAGGTCACCCTGGGCAGAGACATTCCTGTGGGGCAGAGGCAGGCGTGTTCCTGGAACTGTAGCCCTCTGGCCAGGGGGACGCTAGCTGTGGAAGGGAGGGCGTGGGGGTTGGTCTGGCAGGTCGGGGTTAGCCCTTGCTGCCTGGGCAGGCCGGCCTGCCTGCCTCTGTGGGCACAGCCATCTCCTGTCTGTCTGTCACTCATGGCCGCAGGCGTGGCTGGCCTGTTGCACAGCCCGCTGGCTTGGTCTGGCAGGAGCAGATGGTCCTTCATTTTGGAGTCTTTTGTTCAGAGTGGGCGCTTTGGGGTTGGAACGGCCAAGGCTGTTCTGGCTCAGGCTGTTTGAGTGATCGCTATGCTTTTGCTTTAGGGTAGCAGGGGCCAACCCCCCCGCCCAGAACTCCAGGCTGGGGGCACCAGGCTAGTCGCCCTAAGAAACCGTTGGTTCTAGAGAAGTGTCGTCTCTGGGCATCTGTCCATCCTGAGATGCCCCCACCAGTAGCGTTTGGATTAGAGGTTGATTCAAACCTCCGTGGTCTTGGCCCCAGGAGTCGCTCACCCTCCCACCCATCCTGTAGATCCGGCTCTCTGTGCTGGGTCTTGTTTCCATGGCAAACTTCTCTACTGTGGCCGCTTTCAGCTCCCTGGAAGGGAGATCCCTGCGAATCTGAGCTGAGGGCGTCTTCGTTAGCTTTGCTTCAGAACCTGGCTGAGGACGAGTTTCCCCTCACGTGGGTACAGCAGCAGGAGATGGAAGCAGGGCTGTGCGACCAGCAGGCTCACGTGGCTGGCGTGAGACGAGCTGAAGGTGCTCTCTCTGCGGCTCCGCTCGGTCTGTGTGCTCTCCCCACCCTAACTCTCCCGAAGCACCAAGATCCCCACACGTGAACAGGCCGGAGCCGCTCCGCTTCGAGGCCGCCCTGGCTCTCGCAGCCCGAGGGCAGACCTGGACCCCTGGGCACCCTCTCCAGCTCCCCCAGCTCCCCCAACACCCTGGCCTGGCCTGTGATGTCCAAGTCCTGCCCTGCAGATGCTCCTGCGCTCTGTAGACCTCCCTCTGTTCTTTCCTGTTCATACCTCCCTGTGTGTTTCTGCAGAAATAAATCGAAGAGGGGGGGTGTCCCCCACTGGAGCGGAGGCCATGGGCCCCGGCACGCTGGCAGGCTGCCTCCTGGTTTTATGATCAGCAGGTGAGGCCAGTTCGAGGGGGAGGTGGTGGTGCCTTTTCCGGTGGCATCAGATGCTCACTGGCACTGCGTCCCCACAAATTGACCCCTCATCACTGGCAGCACGAGGCCCTCTCCCCACTCTGACCTGAGGCTGTGCTGATCAGCTCGCCTTTAAAACCTCACCTGAGAAGAGCCCCCACAGCTTCAAAAGCAATGTTGAAACTCAGCTCACATGTGACTTGGCATTTTTTTGGTCCTGTTGTATAACAAAAATAATTCAAGGACCTGAAATAGACTAGGGCTGGAGATCAGATGCCTTCAATTCAGCGTTTAGTTGCCTTTAACACTTGCCTTGTAAAGCCTGCTCCTTAATAAAAGTGGTGACCGGCTCTTGTGAACCGGGCCCTGGGGCTGGGGGTCATTGAGGTGCTGACCCACCCCCAGGTTCCCTGGCCGCTCACAGGGCTAGTATGCAGGCCGGGGCGCTGTCCACCCACGCCCTGAGAGGCCTAGGCGGGCCCTCCACCTGCAGAGCGTCCCCCCTGGCTGGCATCCCCACCTGAGACTCCCCATTTTCTCAGAGCAGATGCTCCCAGGACTCTGTTTATCTCGTGCCGGTCTCAATAAAAATGTCATTATTTGAAATCACTGACACTGCTGGTGTGAGATACCAGATTCCATCGTCTATTGTCCCGTAAAACGATCCATTAAAGATAAAACTGCCTGCAGCTCAATAAGGTTCTATCCTGGGGACAATCCTCCTAGGGCCTTGGCTGATCCTATCTCCCCAGCAAGTGTCTGTATCTGTCACATAAAGGGCCCCAGTGCTGGCACAGATGAGGGGGCGGCCTCCTCGTGCAGGCTGCGCCTCGGAGCCCGAGATGGGAGCTCCTGATAGAAGCAGGGCCGCCATCCTTTCCTTTCGCTGTCAGGCAGTTTCAGTCACTCTCAGGGAGCCGTGCCGCCCGGCCAGCGACTCTGCACAGTGGTGCTCCAGTAGGGGAGGAGGGGGTCCCTTGGTGGGGACCCCCACCCTACCCACCCCCCCAGCCTGGGCTGGAGTCTGACCTGGAGGCGCACTTAGAAAGGGCTCAGTCCCCTGCTCCCCATGCCAGCAGGAGCTCTCCCACCTGCCCAGGCAGATGGGGTTGGTGACAGCTCTTCTGCCCTCCCCTCCCAGGAAGGCAGGGGACCCCAGGCATCTCGGTGTTCCCAGGGCTGTCTGTCTGCCCAGCCTTCGGACCCGCTCCCTCGTGTTTCAGGGGTGAGCGAGCCTGTCTGCTTTTTCTCGTGTCTTTCGTTTCTCCTGCCTGGTGCTGGGTGGTCGTTTGTCCCCCTTTAACCCTCGTGTCAGTGTGACTGCTAGTAACGCGTCTTTCACGTTTGAACCATCATAATGAGGCCTCCCCGCTCGTACCTGACAAACTAGCCTGCCTTGCGTGCACTCTGGAGTCACTGTTGTTATGATCACGTCCGTATTGCCTCCTTTACTGAAGGGCAAGGTTGGGGGCATGGGGGCGTTTTGTGGTACAGGCTCACCTTGTTTTATTGTGCTTCGTAGATGCTTCGATTTTTTTACAGACTGAAGGTTTGTGGCAACCGTGTGTTGTCCAATGATGGTTAGCACTTTAGGGTAAGAGAGCATTTTAAAATTAAGGTATGTGCAGTATTTTTTTTAGATATAATGCTCTTACTGCACACTTAATAGGCTGCAGTAAGGGTACAGTTAAATGTACCTTTTCTTACGCACTGGGAAACCAAAACCTCATGCGGCTCAGTTTCTCACGGTGGCCTGGAACTAAGCGCGCCAGCTCTCTGAGCTCTGCGTGCGTGTTGCCCTGGCCCGCTCCGGGAGGGGACACCGTGCGGCTCGTTGCTGGCCTCGCTGAGGGCTTGCCAGTCTCCTGCGCCAGACTGGGGATTCTGTGAGGGGCCTGGGGCCAGGTTTCTGTTTGCCCTCGTTTGCGGTCAAGAATTCCTGCTTCTGGACCCCAGACGAGGGAGAGGGTTTACCTTAGTGGTTTTTATAGTCTTCTGGGAAAGTACATAGAAGCCTGGCTATCTATGTACTGATTTTTTTTTTTTTTAATTCTGCACCCTTACTTAATTGTTTAGTTCTCTTTTTTTTAATGTTTTATTTAATTTTTAAATTTTTTTCTTCTTGGCTGTGCTGGGTCTTCTCACTGCAAGGAGGCTTTCTCTGGTTGCGGCGGGCAGGGGCTGCTCTTCACTGCGGTACACAGGCTTCCCGTTGCAGTGGCTTCTCTTGCTGTGGAGCACAGACTCTAGGGCGCTCGGGCCTCAGTAGTTGTGGCTTCAGGGCTTAGTTGCTCCACGCCACGTGGGGTCTTCCCAGAGCAGGGATCGAACCTGTGTCCCCTGCATTAACAGGCGAATTCTTCACCACTGACCCACCAGGGAAGTCCCTGGACTATTCAGTTCTTAATTTCCCAGCTCATTACTCCACGCCACGTGGGGTCTTCCCAGAGCAGGGATCGAACCTGTGTCCCCTGCATTAACAGGCGAATTCTTCACCACTGACCCACCAGGGAAGTCCCTGGACTATTCAGTTCTTAATTTCCCAGCTCATTCTCTTAGTTTCCCCAGGTAGAAGGTTCTGTTACTTTATGTGAGAAGTTTGTCTCCTCCCTGTTGACCATTATTCCCCTTATATCTTTTTGTTGGCTTCTCACCTGGCCAGCGTCTTCATTGCAGTACTGTGGACCGCTTTGCCCCGACTTTCTGGGGTGCCTCTCCTGCCTCACCCCAGTGACGTGTGACCGTGGGAAGGTTCCTTCTAGTTGTAGATAGCTGAGAATTTTTTGTACTGGATTGGAATTTTATATAAATGAAAGTCATCTGAAGTTCAGGGATGAGTCGGTACAGCAAGTCTCTGTGGCTCATCTCCATGTGGCTCGTCTCTGTGGTAATCACATTCGGGGTAACTGTGTTTCTCTGGCCACTTGGCTCTGCACTGCAGAGGAGTGGAGCATGGCTGCTCTGGCCGGGCTCATTTCTAACCAGCGTGGAGATGGTGCCTGGGTAGCTGGGAGTGTGAGGGGAAGCCTGCTCTGTGACCAGGTCCTGCTTGGCCCACCCAGACCACGGGGCAGTGAGCTGAGACTGTCCAACTGACGTGTGGCTGGAGAGGGCACGGGCCATGGTGGACTTTGTGCTTGAGGATCACAGTAAACATGGCTCTTCTGTCTGGCCAGCACATGGGGCTCTGGAGCTGGTGGCGTTGGGAGCTGCCGGGGTCTCCCAGGGCACGTGCGGGTGGCTTGCTTGTGCCTCGAGCAAGCATGGTCTCGGCACTTCGCTGGACTCTACCTTCTTGTTTCTGTTCCCATAATTACAGCCTGTTAGACGGCGAGGGGCCTGTCTGCCCCGGCCTTGTGCAGACGCTGTGAAATTAACTTCCTCGCCCTCCGACTCGCATCGGGCTGAACTGACATTTCCAAAGGGCTCCTGGCTGGACCCCTGCTCTTGGCTCACGCTCCTTGGCAGAGAGGAAGGGGGAAGCTGAGCCTCATGCTGCGGGGAGCTGTCAGGCCGGTGATGGAAGAAATCCTGAGCACTGTTGTCACCAGCGAAGTCACACGCATCTACGGGAACAGATTCCGTTCGTGTCACGGTGCTTCCACCCTGGCTCCAAGCAGGATGGTCCTGCAGGTCCGGGCAGAGGCCGGGTGCCTCGGAAATGGGCAACAGGGAGTGAGAGGCAGGCCCCCTCAAGTCTCGTTACCCTGGCAGCTGGCAGGAGCATGTGGGAATTACCTTGTTGCCATGGCAATGCGCCCTGCTCGCAGGGAACTCGATCCTCTCTGCCGGGCCCTGCAGTCCAGGGTGGGCGGCCAGCTGAGCCAGTGGGCTCTGTAGGGGTACACTCTCTCCCACTGGAGTGGGCGTTCCTTGTCCTGAGAATTTGTCCCATGACCTCAGGTTTTCCTGCTGATCTGAGAGGCAGTACCCACCTGTCGTTGTCTGTCCATGGCCCGGAAGAGGAGGGGCAGAGGCCAGCCCCCTATTTGCCTCGTCTTCTGAGGTCTCATGTGGCTGTCCCAGGGCAGTGGCACATGACTCCCTGGACCTTCGGGGGTCAGCTGGACACACAGGTGCTGTGGTGCACACCTGCCAGTGTAGCCGTCCCTCCAGGGAGGTGATCCCAGGCGCCCACTCCCGGGCCAGAGGGCACCAGGTGCTGGGAGTCCACACACAGAGAGGCCTGGGTACCCTTGCGGCCTGAAGCCACTTGTTCCATCGGCAGAAGTGATGGCCCTTGAGCAGGTCCCTACTCTCCACGACGGCCTGTGTTCTTCTTCCTGACACACTCATTTAATTTTTAACTCACAAGGCATTTGCTTATTTATTTTCATTGTTCTTGATAATAATTCTAAGCCATTAGAGGGGAAAATTATATTCAAAAATGCTGTTTCACACTTTATTTGTTTGATGATTTAGAGCGATAGAAAATAGCACATTTGCTGGCTTTTATAGTCTGATAATTATTCACATCCATCAAGCCATTCCAGGGGAATAAACAAAACACCAAGAAAATGACACTATTAATAGCATCCTCTGCTGTGGACGGGAAGACTCTCCGGCCCGCTGTCTCGGCAGGAATGCAGGCGGCCCATCCCCGGCCCAAGGTGAGAGCTGCCCGCAGAGGGCATTTCCTTTCGATTGCCCTGTGTTCCTGGGCTCAAGAGCAGCCCTCCTGCTGGACTGAGGCCTCTGTCCACCAGCACCCAGGAGCCCCAACTTCCTTACTGGACTCCGGCTTGGTTTCAGCAGGGCCTGTGGGATGCCCACCTCTGTCGTCCAGTCTCAGTGTGTCCCTGGCCCCCAGCACATCCAGCCCCCACACCCATGTCAGGATGTGGGTCTCAGGATGTGATTGCTGGCGGCCATGGCCCCAGGCCTCCCTCTCACCCTATGCCAGGTGTGTGGTTTCTGCATTGCCTTTTTGGGGGTGGCTGTGATTGGGGGTGAGGGGTGTGTATCCACTCCTCCAGGCCTCAATTGTAAAAGAAGAACCTAGAGGAGAGGCTGGCAGATGCCCGCCTTGTGGTGCAGCCCGCCTATCTCTCCCTAGACCAGGGGGCCACTTCCTTCTGGATTATGACATCCGGGCCATGATCACCATTGTTCCCAGAAATATCTGTTCTCTTCAGCCGGTCACTTGAACAGTGAAACTGCTGGACTGGGCTTGTCTCTTCACTGTCATGTGGCTTTGTGTCCCCGCCTGGGAGCCAGCTCCAGAGAGGCCTGGCTTGGTCTTTCCCATCACCTCCATGGCTATACAGCAGATCGAAAAACATTTTATTGCCTCACTGAAGCCCTTGATACTTACAGAAGACTGCCTTTTTGAAAAAGGCATCTGGCAAACAATGCCCGAATTCGTCTCTCTCGGCCTCCTCAGCAATTCCACAACATTAAACCCAGAGTTATGGAGCCTGTCCGGTCCTGCTGCAGCCTCACGGGGTCCCGTGCCTGTGGTTGCCAGGGCCACCAAGCCAAGAGCACCGAATTTTCCACAACTTTCTGGTTGAGTGATGGCCAGAGTACTTTGTATAAGAACTGTCACCACCAGAGAGAAAGGGCGGAGGAAGAGGGGTGCGTAGGAAGGGCTGGGAAAACACGTGGGAAGGTCCAGAGGGACCTGGGTGGCTGGCCTCAGGACTGAGGCTCCCCGTGCTGTGGGTGGAGGAACCAGTGTGGGCCCCTCCGCGGGTGGACTGTCCCTCTGGAGCCTCCCCCACAGAGATCCCCTGTTTCCGACTCTGTCCCCCAAACCCCCAGACTGTTTTCCCTCCCAGTGGTCCCCAGATTCTGGGAGTGGTGCTACCCAATCCTGTCCGGCCTGTCCAGGCTCTTCTGCCATGACTGGGCCATCGGGGACTGGACCCTATCCCCCGAGAGGAGCGAGGGGCTACTGGGCCAGGGAGATGGCTATAGTGTAGCAAGACTTGCAGAAAACTAGCCTTGCTGGGGAGGGGCGCCCATGCTGGCAGAGAGCGGGATTGGGGAACAAGGCGGGGCTGGGTGTGGGCTGGGGCAGGGCCGCCTGCCAGCCGGGAGACCTCACACCAGCTCAATCGTGAGGTGGATGTGGTCCCGGCAGACAGTCTGTCCATCGAAATAGGCATGCATCCTTTGCCACCCAGGTGACCAGGGCTGCCACGTCCAGAGAGCAGCTGCCTGGGATCACAGGTGGGCAGAGCGGATTGATTTTGGCAGTGAGGTTTGACCTTGTTGGGGACAGGGTTCCTGGGGAGCAGGACAGACTGCCCCCATATTGGTGACCAATAAAGCTGACTCTGTTTTATGGCCTCAGAACCTGCTCTCTAATAGCCAGACAGATGCTTGCCACCTCGAGGGTGAGTAAGCAGCCCGGCTCAACCCAAGGAGCCCCTCTGCCTTCTTCCTTTCTTTTTTCTCCTCCCAGACCCGAGCCCAACCTGGTGGTGTGATGCTGGGTGGGGCTGTGATGATGTAACATGACCTGGGCCCTGGCAGAACCATGAGGTTCTGCCATGAAAGCCCCTCGATTTGGGGACTTTCCTCCAGTGGTGAATGTCTGCTCTGCAAGGGAGGCCAGTCCTGTGGCCCACTTACCTGGGCCTCCATTGCACTGGCCTTGCTCGGGGGCCCCAGAGGGGAGGGCTGTGGCTGGGTGGGGGCTCGGTAGGTACCTACGTTGCCACAGCCAGTAGAATTCGGGGAGCCTTCACAGCTACACTGATGAAGCCTCAAACACCCTCCCTGCCTCCTTTGTATGGATGGTCCACGCTCAGCGCTTACGTAGTCAGGACTAGCACCCTGCCCTCCCCTGATGACTGAGGTTTTCATCCTGCAGGGTCCCTGGAGGCGGGAGGGGGTAGCTCTAGGGCCTCTCAGCACCCCGAGGGGGTCGCCTGGTGGTTGCTGCGTGGCAGGCGCCACGTGCTCTTGGCTGTCAGAGTCCAGACGTCCCCGTGGCTGCTGGCTTCCGTCCACGAGTCCTTTCTCCTCTCTCCAGGGGCTGCCCTTCTGAACACTCGGCCCACGTCCTACAGTCTGTACTTTCTGATAACAGAGGAGCCACGTGCCAACATATTCAACTTTTAACATCCACCAGATTCAATTAATCTTATCTTTACAACTCCCAATTACAGGCGGTAATTAAGTGAAAGCAGCATTGTAGACCCGCGATATTGTATTAATCATCACAGCCTTGGAGCCGTAAATTAGTTCCTTCCCGGCCCTGGGCATCTTCCCAGAAGGGACGGAATGTTTCATTCTGCTGTTTGTGGGGGGTGACATTAATCCCACCAAGGTGCCTTGGATTGGGATTAACTTTGATCATCTTTATGTAAGCGATAAAAGGCCATTTAAAAAAAGAGTCACCTCCTCTTTGTCCAGATAATGGGAAATTCTCTGACGACAGCAGAATTACAGGTGCCACAGCTGCCGCCTCCAGGGCCCCGAGCATGCTCGGAAATTAATTGTTTTTATCCTGTTGGATAAATGAGGCAGCATAGCGTTCACCCACCTCCTCCCCTTGCCCCCTTTTATTTTATTAAAGCAGTGATAAACCTCTCCATTGGGGTGGGTTCAGCTGGCCGCCATGTCTGGGTGATCTTCAGTGTTCCCTGTGGTTCCCCCATTAGTGGGGGGGATGCACCCTCATAGGGTCTTGTTCTAGAGTTCCAGGTGTTGCCGGGCTTATTCAGGAGCACAGTCCCCCTCTCCCTCCCCCTCCGCACTGCGCCTTGGGCAGGTCACTCTCTGCGGGAGTGGGGCATGGAGCAGTATCCCTGTCCCCACCCCCTCGCTGCCAGGACCCCCCTGCCAGTGGTGACAACTGGAAATGTCTCAGACGTGGCCTGGTGTCCCCTGGGGGGAGGATCGCTGGCTTGAGAGCCACTGTCTGGAGTTTCTCCCAACAGGTCTGGAGGCAGATGGTCTGATGACTGTAGTCGGACCCTTTACCACCCTCCCTCCTCCTATGGACAAAGGACACACCCCACATTTGTTTGAAAATGGAGGTATCCACCTGGCCACACGCTCTCAACTCTGATATGCCTGCCTTCTCTCGTAGGTATGCCATCCCCCCGGAGCACGGCAAGCGCCTGGAGCGGCTGGCCATCGGTAGGTGCCCGGGGCCCAGGGGCTGGGTGGGCGGCGGGCTGGCAGCCCCACCCTCCCCGGCTCCCCGCTGTTGTCTGGGTGTCGGTGTCCCGCGCCGTGCCCACTTGCTCGCTCTGGGTCAGGCCATGGTCCCCGCCATGGGTTTGTCGCTTGACACACGCTGCACGAGCGTTGGTGCTTCACATTCTCGTTTTCCAGACTCTGGGCACGGCGTGTGGGATGTGACCCCAGGCTTTGCAGGCTGGAGGCAGCCAGTGTTCTTGCCCCCACCCCCAGCTCCTGGGGCTCCACCCCACACTCCTCTGTCTTGGTGGAGCCTTACGTGAGAAGCTCAGTTCCGAGGTCCTCACAGTGCTGCACGGCCGAGGGGGGGCCGTGGCGCTGTCGGCTGTCCATGCAGGATTGGCTTGCCTGGGCTCCCTCAGCAGTGTCCCGCTATCTGCATTGAGGCCCTAGCTGGGGCCTCTTGGGCTGACTGGATTTATCAGAGAGGGTCCTGNCGAGGGGGGGCCGTGGCGCTGTCGGCTGTCCATGCAGGATTGGCTTGCCTGGGCTCCCTCAGCAGTGTCCCGCTATCTGCATTGAGGCCCTAGCTGGGGCCTCTTGGGCTGACTGGATTTATCAGAGAGGGTCCTGGGCTGTGTCCGGACAGGGGGCCACTGAGCACTTGGGTATAGGAAAGCCCTCAGGGCATGGAATCCTTCGAGACAAGCAGGCACCCCGACTGGGAGGCCCTGAGGCCTCTGTGTGCCCCACCAGAGGGCCAGGCCATGGCCCTGAGTCACTCTCATCATGGCCCTGCCCTGTCCCCACGGAGGCTCTTGTGTCATGAGGGTGGATGGCTGTCAGTGCTGGACAGAAACAGACGCCTGGCCCAGCCATCAGCCCTTGCTCCACAGCCAAGAACAGCCCCTCCTGCACAGGTTGCATCCAGGCGGGGGTGAGGATCTGCCTCTCAGACAGCGCCGGGCCTCTGGCCACCCTGACCTCTGTGGCGGCAGCAGGCAGCCCGTACCCTTAGGCCATGGAACCTTCCAAAGCCATGGCTTGGTGGTGACGAGGCTCCCTAATGGCCCGCCGCCGGCCTCCATGCCATTCCCACTCTGGGGAGCATGTTTCTCCTGGTGGAAACTACAAGACAGGCAGTCCTGGCAAAGGCCAGTTGCGCTTACTTCCTAAGATCTAAAGGGAAAGCCAAATTAGATTTTTTTCCCATTATCTGACTTTTTAAAAATGTCAATTAAAAATGTCTTTTCCTGTTATATTAGCTTCTGGTTGATGTAACAAATTACCACAAACTCCCAGGGGACACTAGTGGTAAAGAATCCACCTGCTAATGCAGGACACATAAGAGACCTGGGTTCCATCTAGGTGGGAAAGGGAAGATC
The DNA here is from genome assembly GCA_006410635.1 of Cephalophus harveyi. NCBI lineage: Eukaryota > Metazoa > Chordata > Mammalia > Artiodactyla > Bovidae > Cephalophus > Cephalophus harveyi. The sequence goes on from SJYT01043693.1 coordinate 637,427, forward strand.
CCCTGGAGAAGAAATGGCAACCCACTCCAGTATTCTTGCTTGGAGAATCCCATGGTCAGAGGAGCCTGGCGGGCTGCAGTCCTTGGTGTCACAAAGAGTCAGACACAACTTAGCACACACGCATCACAAGCTCAGTGACTTAAAACAATGCAGATCCCCTCAATTTTGCTGTGAACCTTAAACTACACTTTAAAAAAAAGTCTTAAACCCCCACAGATTTGTGTTCTCACACTTGTGGAGGTCAGACATCTACAGCGAGCCTCTTGGGGCTGAGGTCTGGGCATCAGCGGGCTGGCTCCTTCCTGAGGCTCCCTTCGTGGGGTAGGGTGGGGCAGAACCCAATTTCTGGCCTCTCTGACTTCTGGAGGCGCCCCATCCTGGACTCGGGGCCACGTTGCTCTCGTCCTGCCTCCCTGGCCCATGGCTGCTGCTGCTGTGGTTGGGCCTCCCTTGCTCCTGTCTTGGAAGGACCTTCAGGATGCCACAGTCCCCCACCCCCAGGGGTCCAGGCCCATCTTACCTCAGGGGCCTGCACTTGACCCCATCTTCAGAGCCCTTTTCTCCAAGGAGGGGACCTTACATGGGCTACAGGGATCGGGGTGTGGGTGTCTTGGGGGAGCCATAGTTCAGCCCCCACCTGCAGAGCCAGGAACATCAGCCCAGGTGCTCTCTCTGGGGACCCTGGGCCTTGTCTTCAGCATCTCTGCTCTTGCTGTTTGGTGGGGGGCCAAGGGTGCTTGCAGCTAGCCACGCCCTGCTGTTCTCCCTGAATGTGCCTTCTCTACTAGAGGAGTGTGGGGTGATCTGAGCAACTAGAGAAGCTGGAGGCAGCTGGAACTGCTGCCGGGGCCTTTCTGACGCCTGGACCTGGATGCTGGCTCGCTGCCTGGGCATCTGTGGAGGGCTTGGTTTGGTGGCCAGGGCTGGGAGAGGATGGGTGGGTGGGCAAGCAGGAAGGCGGCCCTTGTGAAGTCAGGCCGCACCTGGAATTCAGGGAAGGGGCCGGCAGATGCAGAGGAGGGGTGGGGCACCTCATGGTGCCTCTACAGTCCTGCGCTCGGGCTGCTCTCCCCTCCTCAGAGGAAGGACGGAGGAGGCTCCAGGACTGGTGACTCACTGCCCTCCTGGGCGTCCCTTCCAAACTTTTTGGGGGCGTGCTTCCTGGGCGGCTTTGTTGAGATGGGTGGAAGGGGGTTGCAATTAATATGGAAAATGAATAGCTGTGCTCTGAATGGGCTCTCTGGGAGGGTTGTGCAGCCCACAGGGAGAGCGTTAATGTGTTGGTGCATTATTGGTGCTAATCACTTAAAATGTGCGCCTTTATTAGAGCTTTAATGAGAGCCACTTAAACTGTGCATTAAAAAGAGGAACTGCAGAGAGGGCGGCGGGCCGGCGGCAGGCAGCCGTAACTCTAATGGAAATGCTTTTAGTGCAGAGCAGAGTGTGGGATTCTGTCGTCCTGGCTTTTCCCAGAACCTCCATACTGGGTCCTTGCCGTCAGGAGCCTCCTCCAGCCTCGGCCTGTGGGTGGGGCCATGTGTGCACACAGACACATGCACACACGCACACATGCACGTGCACATGTGCCCATCGAGGATGTGTGCTGGCTGGTCTCACTGGAAGGGCCCCGGGGCCACCCCTCACGCTGCTGCCTTGGGGACGTGTCCCACACCTTGAGGAGCCGTGTGGCCCTCCTGTGCCCACTCTGTGCGGTTTAGGGTGAGAATCTCAGCCACCATGGGCAGAACCTGAGGTTGGCTTTTCCTTAACCACGAGACTGGCTTGTTAGTGACTTGAGTTTCAGCCACCATGTGATGTGGGAACAGTGCTGAGCTGTGCTGGTGAACCTGGTGTCTGGGTCTAGGTGTCTGCGCCTCCCGTGGACTCATGGAGCATTTTTTAAATTAGCTGCATGGCGAGCTCTGGGGCAGGAAGCAGCGGGGCTGTGAGCACAGGCAGAGGCACAGGCCTGGGTCGCCCACTCTGCCCCCACGCCTGTGGTTCTGGGCCACAGGCGGGTGGGTCATGTGACCACGTGGGTAGCGAGCCCTTGCCCACTCAGGCAGCCCCCCTCTTTGTTGTGGACTTGGTCAGTGAGTGGGGGGTCTCACACTCACTCCACTCACTCCTCATCCCACAACTCGTCAGGCTCTCGAGAGCAGCTCTGCTGTCCTGGCTCGTGGTGGCTCTCTCCCGTGGCCCAGTGACCACGTGGAGGCCCCAGTGGGTTTTGCCTGAGGGGAGCTCGGAGTCGGGGGCAGTCTGTGGGCAGCCGTGCCCCAACCACACACCTTGTCTGTAGTCACGGATGTGGTGCTGCGTGTGGGTACGCACCGCCTGGCGGGCCCCCGTGTGGCCTGCGGGGCCACAGGAGGACAGGGCTGCCTGGCCACCCTGCCCTGTCTGGCTGACACTGTCTCGTCTGCTCCAGGCTTCTTCCCCGGAAGCTCCCAGGGCTGCGATGCCTTCCTTCGGCACAAGATGACCCTCATCTCGCCCATTATCCTCAAGAAGTACGGGATCCCGTTCAGCCGGGTATGTAGGGGTGGGTATGTAGCCTGCTAGTGGTTGGGCTTCTGGGCCTGGGCCCTGCTGACCATGAGCACCCCAGGAAACTGGCGTCTTCACGCTGGAGAAGGTTCTAGAAGGACCGCAGGCTGGGGTCGGGCCATACTGCTGGGCCGTCAGCTTCTCCACAGTGGCGGTGAGGGTCGAGGTGGGTATCAGGAGGGGCTTCCCTCCCGGCCCTTCCCAACCCAGACCCGAATATCTGTTGATCCTGGGGTCAGACTGGGGAGTGGATGGTGGGGGCAGCTCCTGATGACCCCGCAGGAAGTGCTGAGGAGCTGGGCCCCCCTTTGTGGGAGCCCCATGCCCAGGGCAGACGGTCTCACTCCAGAGCAAGTGAATACCTGTTTAGAAATGAAGCGTCTGACTCGCCTGCAGCAGGAAAGCTGCGATCTCATGCAGTTTCCTGTAAGGTGTCCACATGGGGCTGTGGGGGGTGAGGCTGCACTGGGGGCTAAGTTGGCAGGGACCCCACCACCTGGGGGAGTGGGGTGGGCAACAGGGACTGAGCTCTGGGGCTGGGCGCCTCTGTCCCAGGAGCGTGCCCAGCCGTCGCCACTCCAGGCCAGTCCTTCCCCATAGACAGGCCTCCTGGACACAAGGGTCCAGGCAAGTGGCCCATGCCTGGAACTTTCTGGAAGGCATGTGGGCCATAGCCTCGAGGGCAGAGGCAGCCCAGCTCCTGCAAGTCTCCCCAGAGAGTGATCTGTCAGGCACAGAGCGAGCTCTGTGAGCAGACTTCCATGCCTGCCTCTGGGCCCGGAAGTCAGCAAGTCGAAAACTGGTTCTGATGTTTCAGGCACGCAGCCGCAGCATCACCACGCAGATGGGGGCGTGGCCTTCCTGCCAGGGCCACCCCCGCCACTCATGCTCTTCAGGTAGTGGCTGTCCCTGTTCTTCTCTCTGCCCTCTCTGTTTTCTGGTTGGAACGTTGTTTGTTACCAGGAACCTTGCAGACAGATCACAGCATTGCTCACGGGACTGAGAGGTCCTTGTTTCCCATCACTTTGTCAAGAACATTCTCCACAGCCCTGCGTCCTGGAGAGGGATGCTGGTCCTGGGAGTCAGCTGGTGGGTGCTGTCCATCCTCCCAGGTCGGTGCCAGTGTGGTCCTGCAGCTCATTTGTGAAATATCTAAGCACAACCCACAGGCAGTGGCCTCCTGCTGGTGACCCTGCTGGTGACCCAGGAGAGGCAGGGCTCAGCGGCCATACTGGCTCCCACGGGGCCAGGATAGAGCTTCACCCTGAGGCTGTGGGACCCAGGCCCTTGTCCGGCAGCAGAGAGGCCTCCATGGGCTGCAGGCCTGGGGACCAGGCTCCAGGCCGCGCAGAGTCAGGGATGGACAGATACCTCTCTCAGGGCTCCACGTGTAGCCCCTCATCTGAATTCCTAGTAAAAGAGTCACTCCACACTCCACTTATAAATCTTTGTAATGGTATTTACTTCTGGAAGAAAAAGCAGATCAATAGCGCAGCTTTTTAATAATTAAAAGTGTGTGTTTCTTTGATCTGCCACGGACTTCCTCATTCATTCTTCGAGAGCTTGAGGGGCAGCCGAGCTCCGGGCTTCCTCTGTGACTGGCGTGCGGGGCCCGAGCTCCCTCCCCTCCCGACTGCTCCACCTCAAGGCCGATCCATCATCCCCGAAGTCTTCTAATTTATTGTTGGGCTAATGTTGATGGCGGCTACATAGAGGACAGCCTCCATGGGCCCGAGGTGGAGCCACCAAGATGTAGATTTTCTCACGGGAACATAATCTTCTTGTCATTCCAAATGAGCACACCTTCCCTTCTGGGCCTTGATTTATGGGAGGGGTCGGGCGGGGGCCTCCAGCTTGGTGACAGGGACCCTGCTGCCTCCCCGAGGCTTGAGCAGACCAGCGTTGCTCAGAGGCATCGGAGGAAGAGTGAGACAGCACTCTCTAGGATCAGCTTAAGTAGGATGAGAAAATCAGTAACTGGGTTTAACGGGCCATCCCCAAACCCGAGTTTATTTACCATTTCATGAGCTCCTGAGTCCTGAGACAGAAGCAGACCCAGGGGGCCCTGCCTGAGGACCGAGGATGCTGGCCACTAGTCGCTTCATCCCTGCACACAGCTGTCACTTGGACTAGAATTTAAAAATATAACTTAATGCACAGTGACTTCCCTTGATTGGTGCAATTCATTATTTGAAAAGAAAAATATCAGCGTGTTCTTAAGGACTGGCTTTCCTCCAGGCTACATCAGTTTTGATTGATTTTTGACTCTGTGGTTGGTTTCTGGTCCGTCTCACCCCCCACCACCTCCCACTGCTCCCCTTCCCCTGCCGAGGTTTGACTCCTTGTCAGTTCTTGGATAAATCCAGCGATTTCTAATCGTCTCTCCGAGGTTATTAGCAGGGCGCAGAACCACAGTCAGTGACAAAGCAGTGAACGGCCTCCAAGTGGGGCAGGAAAATTGAACAGACACACTTGGCAAAAGAAGGCACACGCCTGCAACGGCAGGTCCAGGCACACCAGGACCAGATGTGGGGGGTGGCACCTGCCAACCTGGGGGCAGGGCTGGAGCCTTGTACCCCCCACCTGGGCCACGAAGACCCTGACACTGCTGAGGGGGCAGGGGGATCTCGCCGTCACTGCCACGTTGGTGCAAGATGGGCAGCTGCCATGGAAAGCCACCGGGCAGTTTCCTGGGGCCCCAGTTCCCCCTCCGTGTCTGTTTACTCTGGAGAAACACCAGCACCATCTGGAGAAGTGGTTCCACTGGCCCCGCCGCTCTGCTCGCTGCGTCCTGACACAGGAACAGCCACAGGCCTGTCAGCAGGAGGCCAGATGAGCAAGCAGGACACGTCCTCGTGACAGGAGGCCCTGTAGGAACAAAAAGGAGACAACGGAGTGCCCACTGGGACGGATAAACCCTGAGGATGTGCCAAGCGGAAGAGGCCAGACCCAGAGTACAGACGGTGTGGTCAGTGTCTGTGAAACCCTAGAGAGACGTGGAGGATGGGATGGGGTGGCGTTTGGGGCCACAGTTCTTGGAACTCCAGGCAAGCTGATCTCTGCTCCCAGCTCAATCCAGGAAATGATGGCCCTCCCGACTCCAGAGGTCACTCCTGCACACGCCTCCATTCAAACAGCTCCACCTTGCGTCGCATGACCTCATGAGCGGACGTGCTGACTGCTGTTACTTCTTATCCCTTTCAGAACAGCCTGCTGTTGGAACGACTGCTGATGGCTGGGGGCGGTCAGTGGGGAGGGCCCTGGGGAGGAGGCTGCAGCCCCCACCTCCTCCTCCAAGTCTCAGGGCGGCAGTACTGGACACCTTTGTGTGGTGTCATCATCCCCCATCCCTCATGCCCAGCTCCTGGGTTTGGCGTCTTTGATGCAGAGGCCGGACCAGAGTCTGGCTGTCCAGACCATTTTGAATATGCCCAGAAACATCAGCTCCTCCTGTGGGGTTCTGACCTTGACACGTGTCCTCCCAGCCCGCCGATACGCCACTTCAGTCGCTCTATCCTCACTCGGAAGGACCCGCGTCTCAGGATCTAGTGGATAGGCTTCCTGCTCACAGTGGTGGGGTGACTCAGGCCAGGATCTGGGGCTATTTCATGGGTGGGCCTCCCCCTTCCTCGCACGAGGACTGGACACTGTGCTGCAAGCTCACACATGTCCTGAGCTCCCAGAGCTCTGAGCTTCCCCAGAGCTGACCGGCCCACCTTGCCAGCCCCGGTGCCATGTGGGAACATCTCACGATGGACAGGAGGCGTGATAGCCACCTGCCTCCAAAGCAGAAGCTGCCCCCCACCCCAAACAGAAAGCACCTAGAATCCTAGCGCTGCAACTCACCTGTCTGAGAGTCCAGACTGTCCGCTTGGGCCCGGTGGGGCCTCTGTGAGTGGTGGGGCTGGTAGCAGCCACCCCAGCCGCTCGCCTCACCTGCTCTACCAGCTCCGTGAGAACCAGGCTGCAGCCTGTAGAACCTTGGCCTTTCACCTGGCTGACTCCGTTGGCTCCTGAAGTCAGGTCCCCACCCTTGGTGGGACGTCCTGGAGCCCACATCCCCCTGCTGGGCCCCTCAGTGGCTCCTGGTGGCTTTGCTGCCAGCCTGTGATGCCCCGTGTTAGGCGTTTCTTCCGGCCGGGCCTCATCCCTCACCTGCCACCCCTTCCTCCTCAGATCACACAGGAGGCGGGGGAGTTCATGATCACGTTCCCCTACGGTTACCATGCTGGCTTCAACCACGGATTCAACTGCGCCGAGTCCACCAACTTTGCCACACTGCGGTGGATCGATTATGGCAAGGTGGCCACCCAGGTGAGTGCGCGCTAGCCCCCCACTTGCTCCCCCAGCCCAGGGCCTAGGTGACAGCCACTTATATTCAGCCTGGGGCTCAGACTCTCCATCAGGGTCCGTTTCTGGATCCTCAGCAAACGTGTCCTCAGCTCATTCCTCACTTGGAGGGAAGAGAGCATGGGCAGGTCAGGTGGTGTGCAGCAGCCAGGGCCTGGCCAGGCCTGACAAAGGGCTCCCTCTGTCCTGGCAGGCCCAGGTTCGCCCCCACCATCTGGGGGCCAGGGAAGATTTGTTGCTTGTTAGTTGACTTTTGAGGGGCCTCTTGGTCAGGTGCGGGGTTTGCTCTGGCCCCAGAGCCTGTCTTTACCAGTCTGCAGTGTGTGTGTGTGCGCACACGTGCATGTGAGTGCACGTGCAAGAAAGAGCAGCGCCCTGGCAGGGCAGGCCCTGTGCTCGAGCCCAAGAGCTTCCTGCTGCCTCGTCGTCCGCAGTGGTCACTGAGCCCAGGAGCCTCATTTGTTTTCCGCAGTACTTTGCCGACCTGCCCCCAGAGGGACGATAATCAGCCTGCAGACCTGACGCTTGAACTGAGTGCTTGTTCTCAGCTTCTTTTCCCCCCACATGCACCCATCTGTGGTTCTGATGGGCAGCTCAGTGGAGCTCAGGGCCCCACAGTGGCGTGTCCAGGGAGCAGCTGGATAGTGGGCAGGTCCCTGGGAAGGGGAAGCTGCTAGGAGGGCTGTTGAGCATGCAGCAGGCCCAGCTCTTCCTTGACAGCTGGGACCAGTGACCTTCCTCCCAGGACTGGCACCATGACTGCCCTGAGGAAGCCAGTGAGCTCCACCCATCCGGCTGGGCTCTGGCGGAGCGGCCCCTGCTCTCAGGCTTCAGCTGCTTGAATCTTTTCTCTCCAGCACAGAAAGGGGCCTAGCCTTGCACACATCTCACTCTGGCGCTGAGCACAAGAAACAGGAGAGGCCCCTTCTGCATGGGCCTGTTCAGTGAAATCGGGGTGCCTACTACCAGCCTCCTCAGCAGAGCCCTGGGGGTCTTCCATGGAATCACTCAGCTGTTCAGAGTCAGGGCCTAGGGTTAGGGAGCATGGTGAGTTTCTCCCAGACACAGAAGTGGGGGCAGTGTGGACCAGGAGAACCCCGAGCCCAGATCCTGGTTCGGTCAGCCCACTCCTGACCCCAGATCTTTGCAGAAGAGGGTCTAGGCTGTGATGATCGGGCATCATGGCCTGGAGATATGGCCCCATGGAGAGGGAAGTTGGCATCCAGGTGCAACATGTGGCAAAGAGCAGGAAGGCCCAGACTGAGGGTTCTCAGGATGTTCACAGACTGGAGCTTGGGAGTAGACAGGGTTAAATGAGATCCATTCTGAAAGGGAACATGTGTTTCATTTCATGTTTGAATGGGGTGAAAGACTATGTGCTTAGTCCCTCAGTAGTGCCCAACTCTGCAACCCCATGGACTAGCCTTCCAGGCTCCTCTGTCCATGGGATTCTCCAGGCAAGAAACCTGGAGTGGGTTGCCATTTTCTCCTCCAGGGGATCTTCCCAACCCAGGGTCACACCTGCGTCTCCTGTGTCTCCTGCATTGCAGGTGGATTCTTTACCCATTGAGCTATTGGGGAAGAGGGTGAAAGACTAAGAAAATTAAGCTCAGGGGGTGGCCTTGTGGTATATCTCTGCTACACAGCGCAGTCTAGACGGGTTGGCGGTCTAGATGGGTTGGCTCATCTCTGTTTTTCTAATGATCTCTCTCTCTCTAACTTTGCTGTGTCAGTGCAGTTGAGAAAAGGAAACAGGCTTTGCAGCCAGGAAGACTGGAGAGGTGCCCCGGGATGTGAAGCGTTGGGCTTTTAGACTTAATTCAGAAAATCGTGGTGAGAGTGTCTTTGGCAGAGAGTCCGACTTGGCTAAAAGAGGAGAAATGGGGACGTCAGGATTGTCCGCTTAGATCCAGAGGAATAATTACACCTCTCGGGGCGTGTTCACGTTGTCGCCGAGAGTTGCACGTGTGCAGGGCCACCTGGCTGCAGCGGGCGCTGGATTGAGTTGTCAGCCCGGCGGGGGCTTGTTCTGGAGGCACTGCTGGAGCCAACCCTGCCACGGAGCCAGTGGGGACCGCCCGGATATTAAAAGCAATTTTGGGTTCAGCCATGTGTTCACAAACAAGTGACATCTGGGAGGTGTAGCCTGAGATGGGGCTCCACGCTTACATTGCTGGGCGGCGTAGCATGAAATTACTGAACCAGTGTGGTGCTCTGAGCCGGCCCGGGGTTCCAGGGGCCTGGCAGCTGGGGTAGGGCCCCCGCAGGAGTGGCCACTGGCCCTGGGGTGCCCATCTGTGTCCACCTGACGTCAGCTCCTGGGCTGTTCGGTGGTGACCCACCGAGCTCCGCTGCCCTGTAACTAGTCCGGGATGGAGAGGCTGCCTGGGTGCTTGGCCTCGCAGATGACAAGCTGGGGTATCAGGGGCAGGGGACTGTTCAGGTTCCGTGGTGCTAGGGCTATGGATTTAAGGGAGGG
>SJYT01043693.1:646957-673116 GCA_006410635.1 Cephalophus harveyi
ATGGATTTAAGGGAGGGGTGGGTGGGGTAGAGGGGCAGCCAGAGCCCCCTTCCCACTGAGCTGGGGCCTCTCCCTGCAGCCTGAGTGCCTGCCCCGCTAGTCTGTGTCCCCTTCTAGCACATTCCTCAGACACAGCCCAGGGGGAGAACGTCCACTTCCCAGGTTCTAGAGACCCTTTTACTTGCTGGTTCATTAGCTTCTCAGACTCCCAGTGAACCCCCCGCTCCCCCCATCGACCCATTTCTGTCATTCTCTCTGTTGACACATGAAGTGCTGAATGCCCAGGCTCGCCAGCCTGTGTGAACTTTAGGTGTGCCTGTTCTTTCTTCCAGATCAGCATCAGCAAACGGGGCCCACAGGTGAAACCTGGCTGGTTGACTGTTTTTGGTACTGTCTGCAAACAGCTACGCTTAGATGTCTGTGTTCTTCTGGCCACGTCACGTGGCATGCGGGATCTTAGTTTCCCAAACCAGGGATTGAGCCTGTGCCCCTTGCAGTGGAAGCTCAGAGTCTCAACCACTGAACCGCAAGGGGAGTGCCGAGTGTTAGGTTTTTAAACAGCTGGGGGAAAAGAAAATCGAAAGAAGTTATATGTGACACATGGCAACTAGATGAAATTCACATTTCACATCGATAGTTTTTTTAAGTAATTTATGTATTTGGCTGTGCTAGGTCTTAGTTGCAGGATGTTCCCTGATTAGGGATTGAACCCAGGCCCCCTGCCTTGGGAGCTCAGAGTCTCAACCACTGGACCACAAGGGAAGTCCCGATAAATAGAGTGTTTTTGGCACAGGCACACCCATTCATTGACATGCTGTGCAGGGGCTGCTTGCGTTCAGGTGTGGAGCTGAGTAGTCGTAACAGGACCATCTCACCTGCAAAGTGGAAAATATTTGCTGTTGGCTCTTGCCAGGTGTTTGCAGTCCCTGGTCTAAAGAATCGATTTTGTGGACACCCTGGCTCCAGGCAGTCAGGGCTGAAGGGTCCCCCTCACTCTTTCCTCCACAGCCCCCAGGGTCTGTGGCATCAGAGGGGCTGTTCCCTCGAGCACGTTGGCCCCCAGCTGCTGCCTCATTGATTGTAACCAAGGAAAATTTATACCCATGACTGGAGGATTGGTTGGACTATGGAATATTATGCAGCCACAAAATTAGGTTCACTGTTTACTGACATGGAAAAATGGGCACGGCATTTTGAGTGGAGAAACTAGGTGTTGGATCATGAATGTGTAATCCCATCATCCCATCATGTGTGTGTGTTGGGGTGAGGGAACTTACCAAATGTTGATCAATGTCAGCTCCATGAGGTAGAATTTGAGGACTCAGCAGGGCCTGAGATCAGAGCCAGCAGCAGCCAGTCCTGCCTCAGGTCACGTGCTGCTGCTTTGGTTTTGAGCTATCCCTTTCCTTTGACCTCCTCCCCAAGCTCCGCAACCCCCCTCCTGCAGCTCCGTTTCTCTCTCCAGCTTTCCTGATGGATCTTGCCTGCATCAAGCTCTGATTCTGGGCCTCGTGACCGGGCCTGCTGGTATTCCAGGAGACACCTTCCCTGCCTCCGTGTCTCCCAGGCTGGCTGCCCCCTTCAGGCAGGTGTCCAGGGCTTGCCTGGGGCTGCAGGGGCCACCTCCACAGGCCTGTGCTCCATTTCCAAGAACAGAATTCCCCAGGCAGGCATTGTAGTGGGATTACCAACTGGGAATCTGCTCGTCTTCACTGCAGAAAATGAAGTGTGCACACATCAGCCTTTTAGGTCTGAGCTCGAATTAGTCCTATAAGGCTGCACGCCACATTGGATTAGCTGTGCGGGCTCGTTGCTCCCGCGGTGGGTGGCACTGGGTGAAGCCTGACAAGGGCCTCCTGCCTCCACCGAGGGCGCCCCACAAGGTGCAGGAGTTGACTTCGGATTAAACAGAGCAAGAGAGATTTAAAACCCAGCTTGAACGCTGGGAGCCCCGCACGCTTAGCTGGTTTTCTGCCCGTTGTCTGGGCCGCCGCCTGGCAGCACTCAGCTTCCAGGCAAGTCTGCTCCCCGGCAAGGTGTCTGCTGAGAGTGGAGGGCGGGAAGATGTGGCCTCCACATCCCCCCACTTCTGGATCTGGGTTGGGGGGCCTCCCTGAAACCCTGGGCTACCTCGAACTTCACTGCTGTGAAATGTGAACCAATTTGTCCCCGCTGCTCCAAGGTCGCGTGCCTTCTGTTTGGTGACACTGCGCCTGCTCTGGGTGATTAACCCAGAGTCCCTCCCCACGAGGGGAGGTGACAGAATAGGGGGAGGTGGGGGCGGGCAGAGGAGGGCCTAGGACAGAGCCACGTCTGTCCCACCCAGACGGACAGATGCTTCTCTGGCCCACCCATATCCGAGGTACTGGCCTGGGCACCACTGCGCCTCCCTGGCTCCCTGATTTATGGAGCTGTGGTGGCCAGTGCTCAGGGTTTGTGGTCAATTACCATATAAAATATGCTTCCCTCCCCCTGAGCCTCCCCCAGGCTTCCTGTCACTCTGTCCCTGTAGCAGCTTGAAGCCCGTCCCCCGCCATATCCCACCCTGGGAACTCAGGATGCACACAGCAGTGTGGGCAGGAATGGAGCGGAGAGCACGGCCCCCGCTCTGCCTCCCTGCTCGCTTTGGCTTTGGCTTTACCTCTGACCATCTAGAACAGGTGCGACCTGATTTGGAAGGAGGGGTCTCAGACAGAGTCTCCCTGCGTCACTGTAACCTTGGGTGGGCGATGGGGGGTTGAGGGGAGCTCTCTCCTCCCCCTGGTCGTGACCTGATGTCCTCTGGGCAGGGGTGAGAGCCTGGTCTAGAGAGAGGGTTGGGGGCAGTTGTCCCTCCATCTTTTCCATTGTCACCACCCCACCCCAACAGACCACTTGGACACTTTTGTCCTCTGCCCATCGTGAGGTTCTGACTCCGTGGGTACACCCCACGTCTTTTCAGAGGGAAGCCTTTCTGCCCCTGAGAAGGAGTCTTCTCCCCTGAGGACTGTGTGCCCCGCCCCCATGAGGACACTCCCAAGGATGGGTCTGGGGAGCAGCCTTGGAGGCAGAGAGAGACACCCCCACCAGTTCATATGCAGGCAGGACTTCCACCAGCCCAGGGTTCAGAGCCCACCTGTCACCCCTGCCCGACTCTCTGCTACTGTGTCTGGGGGGCTGGTGGGGGACATGCCCCAAGGCCCTCCGAGACAGCTTTGCAGCTGAGAAGCCTGTTTGTCTTCTGGGGAAGTCATTGCAAAGAATCACAAATGCATTGTAGCTGCAGCCTCACCCCGCCCCCCCGCCCCCCAGGGAGAGGCTGTGGGTGAAGGGCTGTGGCGATGGAAGAGCTGAGGGGCTGGTGGAGTCCTCAGGCAGGACGCCATTAGGAAGCATGGCCCAGAGCGCCGGCTTTATTAGCATCTGGGTAGAGAGGGAGGAAGAAAAGCGATGACAAACATGGGCAGCATATTAAAAAGCAGAGACATTCCTTTGCCCACAAAGGTCCGTCTAGTCAAAGCTATGGTTTTCCCAGTAGTCGTGTATAGATGTGAGACTTGGACCATAGAAAAAAATGAGCACCAAAGAACTGATGCTTTTGAACTGTGGTGCTGGAGAAGGCTCTTGAGTGTCCCTTGGACTGCAAGGATCCTGAAGGAAATCAGTCCTGAATATTAATTGGAAGGACTGATGTTGAAGCTGAAGCTCCAATGCTTTGGCCACCTGATGTGAAGAGCTGCTGCTGCTGCTAAGTCGCTTCAGTCGTGTCCGACTCTGTGTGACCCCACAAATGGCAGCCCATTGGGCTCCCCCATCCCTGGGATTCTCCAGGCAAGAACACTGGAGTGGGTTGCCATTTCCTTCTCCAATGCATGAAAGTGAAAAGTGAAAGTGAAGTCGCTCAGTCGTGTCTGACTCAGCGACCCCATGGACTGCAGCCTACCAGGCTCCTCCATCTATGGGAGTTTCCAGGCAAGAGTACTGGAGTGGGATGCCATTGCCTTCTCCGTGTGAAGAGCTGACTCACTAGGAAAGATCCTGATGCTGGGAAAGACTGAAGGCAGGAGAGGGGAATGATAGAGAATGAGATGGTTGTATGGCATCACTGACTCCACGGACATGAGTTTGAGCAACCTCTGGGAGTTGGTGATGGACAGGGAAGCCTGGTGTGCTGCAGTCCATGGGGTTGCAAAGAGCCTGATACAACTGACTGAACTGAACTGAGAAGGGGAGAGGGGTGGGGACCCTCAGGAGGACCAGCTCGGCTGCCGGGCTGCAGCCACAGCGGATGAGGCTTTTCTTTGTGGAGGAGGAAAGAGAGTGACCTTGTGGTGGGGGTAGCATCCTGGGGGTCAAAGGTTCGACCTGTGACCTTGCCCAGCCCCTAGGAAGCAGCCTCCCCAGCGGGAGCCCTGCACCTAATGGTTTTGTTTATGAAGCGCTGCTGAGGGCTTCCAGTGGATTTCCTAATGAGCTGGTTTGTTATCCCGTCTCTGCAGCGAGCGGGTGATTACATCAGAAACAGGGGGCCAGGCTTCGAGCTGGCCTGGCAGATGCCGGCTTCTCAGCGGGGGATCTTCCCCGTCAGTCCCTGGGTGTTTAACGCTCTGTGGGCTGGCGCGCCCCCTGCCCCCACCCCGGGATTGTTCCCTCGGAAGCACGTGTGTCGCTCCCCTGGCTGCATCTGCTCAGCAGCAGTCACCCTGCAAATCCTGGGAGACAGGGAAAAGCTGCACAGAGGGGATACGGACGGGAGGCAGGACACCTGGGATGCTCAGACTCCGGGAGACCACGACAGGCGCGATGTGGGGGACAGGCAGCATCAGCCAGCGGGGGCTTCTGGAGGAGGGAAGGTTCAAGACCCTGGCCCTGTCACACCTGCATCTCAGACTTCTGGCCTCCTGGGCTGGATGGGGACAACATCCTGTGGCTTTCAGGCCCTCTCCCCTGTTGATGGCACTCTATGACAGGAATATGCCAGAATCTTGAACGCCTCCATCCACCAAAGGAGCAGGGATGTGACCCGAGTCCTCCAAGGATGCTGCCAGCCCTGCTCAGCCTGGAGCAGGGCTTCTCCAGCAAGGGGTGGAGGGCCGATCACCCCCAGCAGAGATGCTGCAGGGTGTGTGCATTCCTGGGGACCAGGCTCCAGTGGGCCCCCAGGTCCCTGGTTCCTGGCCCCTGGTGGAGGGGGCGGGGCAGGTGCCCCACAGGAGCCTCTTGGAGGGAGTACAGTAGCTCTTCACAGAGTGCCCCCCGGGGTCCTTCCCGCCCGCTTCCTACAGCGCAGAGGGGGCCTTAGCCTCAGTGGGGGAGATCTGGCTTCCTGCCCCTGCTACAGCCCTAGACCCTGTCCTCTGCCTCCACGAGATGGGGCATTTGTGTACCTGGAGTCGGGGGTGACTGTGATTATTAGTGGCTGCCCAGGTTCCTCTCCCTTTGCGATGCCTTCTGCCGCTGAGAGGCCGAGGGAACCCTGAACTGAGGGCAGACACCCCGAGGTGGGGAGGGCAGTAGGGATGTGAGGGGGGGTTTCTTTCAGTATCGGAGCTTTGAATACTGTGGACTTAACACGTGGAGTAAAGAAAGTAGAACGGAAAGGAAAAAGCAGGTCACATCCTTCAGGAGACAAGGAGATGGTTGCCGTTAGCAGAGTCCGCTGAGTGAGGGAAGTTCATAGTCACCGTGGCCAGGGCTCAGTGCCTGTGGGTTCTGAACCACGTGGCATGAGACTGGAGACGGCCTGATGCCCACGTGCGGATGGGCCGTCCGTCCAGGCACCGAGACACTGCACCCCAAGAGGAGTGAGGGGCTGGTTGCCTGCTCCATTCCAGGGGGAGGCACGTGGGGACGGTGGTGGGCGGGCCTTCTCTGGGAGGACAGGCTGCCTCTGTCTTGTGAGGGGATGCAGGGGATGCGCCTGGAAGGAGGAAGTGGGAACTGCGGGGTTGGGGGCGGAGTGGGGTAGGGGAGCAGAGCAGGGCCGAGTGCCTGCCGCCCTCTCTTCCTCAGGCTCTGCACCCTGCGAGGGGCTGGCTGTTACCCCAGTCCATCCTGAGCTGCGTCTCTGTGCAGCTCGGGGCTCTCTGTGTTGGGGGAGGGCCGGGGAGGGGCACATTGCTGAACACCTGCCAGGAGACGGGAGCCCTCACTCTCCTCTGGTGAGGATCCCCCTGCATCCTGGGCCCCTACGTTCTTTAGATCTCAGGCCTCAGGGCCCAAATGGTTTGGTTCAACGTGTGGCTTCACGGTTGGTTTTTGTGTGTTTGTTCCCCAGAGAGGCCCCCAGCTTGAGATGAATACAGAGCCCATGGCAGTGCCTTCCGGGGGTCTTGTCTGAAGTCCTGACCAGGGAGACCACAGAAGTTGGGGGGGCCTCAGGGTCACCGGGAACAGGCTGGGGTCAGGGAGTGTCTCACGTGAGGGCGGGATCAGCGGAAACCCCTCTCTGGGCCATGGGGCTTGACATGAGGGAGAGTTTCTTTTTGTGCTGAAGTGTTAAAGGAAGGTCTGGCTTTCAGGAGGCTTTTCATTTGATCTTTCATTACACTTTCCCGAAGCACGTCGTTTTATATGATTTCAGTTTTGCTGGGGATTATTAAAGTTTGTAAAGCGTAATTCCTTAGGCTTTGAGAATGCAGTAGCAGGCTGGGGAAGCAGACAAAGAGCAGCCCGGATGCTTTCACGGTACAGATGAATGGGAGGAAGGGGGCCTGGAGGGGAGAGGTCCAGAGGAAGAGGAGGGAGGGTTGGAGGGGTCTTGTTTTAGTATCAGGATGCCCCCAGTACTGGGAACATTGCTTAGGTGATCCCATTTCCAACCCTGACGGCATGAGGCCAAGGAGAGGATGTGCAGCCTCGTGCCGTCACAGTTGGAAATGAGATCACGTAAGCAAAGCTCCCAGTACTGGGGCATCCTGATCCTAAAACAAGATCCTTGTCTCCAAGGCAAGCCAGTGCACCCTCCCAATGAAGGTGCAGGGTGCATATCTGAGCTTGTGGGATGTTGCTCTCCGATGCCTTCTTTCAGTTCAGTTCAGTCGCTCAGTTGTGTCCAACTCTTTGCGACCCCATGAATCGCAGCACGCCAGGCCTCCCTGTCCATCACCAACTCCCGGAGTTCACTCAGACTCATGTCCATCGAGTCCGTGATGCCATCCAGCCATCTCATCCTCTGTCATCCCCTTCTCCTCCTGCCCCCAATCCCTCCCAGCATCAGAGTCTTTTCTAATGAGTCAGCTCTTCGCATGAGGTGGCCAAAGTACTGGAGTTTCAGCTTTAGCATCATTCCTTCCAAAGAACACCCAGGACCGATCTCCAGAATGGACTGGTTGGATCTCCTTGCAGTCCAAGGGATTCTCAAGAGTCTTCTCTAACACCACAGTTCAAAAGCATCAATTCTTCGGTACTCAGCTTTCTTCACAGTCCAACTCTCATATCCATACATGACCACTGGAAAGACATAGCCTTGACTAGACAGACCTTTGTTGGCAAAAGTAATGTCTCTGATTTTCAATATGCTATCTAGTTTGGTCATGACTTTTCTTCCAAGGAGTAAGCGTCTTTTAATTTCATGGTTTCAATCACCATCTGCAGTGATTTTGGAGCCCAAAAAATAAAGTCTGACACTGTTTCCACTGTTTCCCCATCTATTTCCCATGAAGTGATGGGACCAGATGCCATGATCTTCGTTTTCTGAATGTTGAGCTTTAAGCCAACTTTTTCGCTCTCCACTTTGACTTTCATCAAGAGGCTTTTTAGTTCCTCTTCACTTTGTGCCATAAGGGTGGTGTCATCTGCATATCTGAGGTTATTGATATTTCCCCGGCAATCTTGATCCAGCTTGTGCTTTTTCCAGCCCAGCATTTCTCACGATGTACTCTGCATATAAGTTAAATAAGCAGGGTGACAACATACAGCCTTGATGTACTCCTTTTCCTATTTGGAACCAGTCTGTTGTTCCATGTCCAGTTCTAACTGTTGCTTCCTGACCTGCATATAGGTTTCTCAAGAGGCAGGTCAGGTGGTCTGGTATTCCCATCTCTTTCAGAATTTTCCACAGTCTATTGTGATCCACACAGTCAAAGGCTTTGGCATAGTCAATAAAGCAGAAATAGATGTTTTTCTGGAACTCTCTTGCCTTCTTTACATTTAGCAAAATGCTTGCTGAGGGGACCCCGGATTCAGTGGGACCCACTGCAGCACTGTCAGTGGCTGGGCATGTCCTGGAAAGCCCTGGGGAAGGGTAGAATGCCGGGGTGCTGGAAGGAACCCTCGCTCCCTTTCTCTGTAGACACCCTGCTCTGACCTTACACTGGAAGTAGGCATCCTCCAGGGACTCGGAGAAAGGAGCAGAGCAGTAACGTTTTCTGAGACTTTCTACCTCTGGAAATAGGGAACAAACAAAAAGGGCAGTAAAACAGCACAGTGGAAAGGCTGACCCTGGAGTCTGAGACACTCTCCCAGGAGTTGCTGCTGAGGATAGGGCTGACGGTTTGGCTGGGTGTGGAGTCTCTGTGGGCGATGGTTTCCTCCAAAACTTGGAGGTCTGACTCACACGTGGTTTTTGTTCTCTACCGTGGCAGAAAGCCAGCTGCTCTTCCAGTCCCCCATCCTGGGTGGGTGGCTGGTGTTTCTCCATTCTAGAAACTTCTTGAATCCTCTTTGTGTTCTGAAGTTTCTTTATTACGTCCTTGGTGTGAGTCTGATTTTAGCCACCTGACACTCCCTTGGCCCTTTTTTGGTACACCATGCCGGACACAACTGAGCGACTTCACTTTCACTTTTCACTTTCATGCATTGGAGAAGGAAATGGCAACCCACTCCAGTGTTCTTGCCTGGAGAAATCCCAGAGACGGGGGAGCCTGGTGGGCTGCTGTCTGTGGGGTCGCACAGAGTCGGACACGACTGAAGTGACTTAGCAGCAGCAGCGGCGGCCCCAGGTGCACCTGTCTTATGAGTCCCTTAGCTGTGGTTGCAGGAGAGCAGGAAATGGCTCATTTAGACCCCAACCATCTGGCCATGGTACTGACCTCCTCCTGCCCAGCAGCCATGGGATGGCTCGAGGGAGAGCTTCATGGGCCTGGAAGGGTCAGCAGGTGGAGTTGGATCTTGTCAAGGATCAAGGCCAGTGATGAGTGAGGGTGCATGGAGGAATGGAATGGGGGCCCCCGCTCCCCTTTCCCAACTGAAGCCTGGCTTTACTCGGCCCTGCAGCTCAGAGACTAAGAGCTTCCTTCCCCAGAGGAACCAGGAGTCCCCAGGAGGCACCACTGCTCCACGCCCTCCATGTGGGGCACCCCTCCTTCTCTGCCTGGACAGCTCATGCCAAGCGCTGCTGGACCCCAGCGGCCATCCTCTCTGATCCACACAACAATTCTCATTTCTGTTTTTTCAAGCTATGGAGAGAAAAAAGAATCTATTTGTGCCGCTTGGCTCCCTGCTCTGGTCACCAGAGGCAGACCTCTGCTCTGCCTGTGTGCTCATTGTCCTCAAACGCGGCTGTAGGCCCTGCAGGACCCAGGCTCGCATGTCACTGCTCTGATGCAGCAGGCTTCCGACGCAGGTGACAACCCCCCTGCCCTAGCTGGGCGCTTGGAGCAGGCCCAGGGCCCCTGAACTCCATGGTCGTAACTCTCACCATTTGTCATCTGGAAGTGACAGGCGTGCGTCTTGTTGAGCCTCTGGCAGTGCTGTCAAGACTCGGCCTTCTGTACAAGGCTGTGATGGGATCGAGCTGTCGGGTAGGGGGTTCACGTAGGTGGGTGCTTCCATGGCAGGAGGCGCCCTGTTGGGGCACTCTGTGTGGGGAACAGCCCAGGCCCCAGCGGCCAGGGTGCTGCCCTGTGTGGAATCCCTGATGCCCCTGAATCCTCCCTGCCCGCTTCCTTCCCAGCCTCTCTGTCCTCTCCCCTCCCCCACTCACCCCCCTCTCTCTCTGAATCCCTTCCTTCTGCAAACTGAAGCAGGCCGGCCACATGTACACTGGGGTCCTTGGGGACCCTGGTGAGTCCCTGGGGCTCAGTAACTGGGAGGAGGGTGAGGAGGCAGGAGGAGTGCCCCTACCCCCCGCCAGGGCCTTGAAAAGGCAGAGTGCCCAGAACTGGAGGGGCTGGACTGGAAGAGCGCACAGCGGGCTCCTGGTCCTGGCAGCCACAGCGGTAGCTCAGCTGGACCTCAGGGGGTGTGGCCCATCTTGGCCCTGAGTTCCTGCCCGCCTCTGCAGGTATTTAAGGAAGCTTCTCCCCATCTCCCTGGAAGCTGCTGCAGGGCCAGGCCTGCTGCTGAGCTGAGGGGCCACAGCCATTTGGCCTGAGTAGTAAGGAGGGCGTGACGGTTCCAACGTGGGAGCTAAAAGTGGGAAACCATTTTGCTCTGGGACTTTACGGCTTTAATTGCCAAATCTAATTTAGATCAGAGCCTGTCTTTTTAAACACCTAAATCTCGGGAAACTGAAGCCTTGGAATGTGCTTGTCAGACTGTTCTGAAGCTCCAGGAAGGTTCGTATCCGTCCCGCTCTGAGATGAGAGGGAGCCAGGCCTGGACCTTGGGCCTCGTCTTAGATGCATCTCTGAGGTGTGAATAGAACATGACTGCGGGTGGGTGAAACGTATTAGGGTGGATTCAGTAAGAAAAGGGGGCCCACTTGCACACCCACCAGCATGAGAAATAGAATAAAACTCATCCCCAAGACTGGCCCTCTTGTGTCTTCTGCCAGAGGCCCTGGCAAGGTGACTGAGGGACTGACCCCTTCATTCTTTAGGTATCATTCAGGGACCTTGATTCCCGTGTTCCTCTTGACAGAATGTGTGAGATCTGTGGCTTGAGGTTAGGAGCTAGCACTCTCTAAGAAGCAGACTTGGTGCCCCCAGACTACATGGGGCTGGTCCCTTTGTCCAGCCTCCCGGTCCCCTTTGAGGGGAACCTGATCCAGGCCCAGCTAGGGGGTGTGCGCCACTGGCCCAGGCACACCAAGGTCCCAGTGAGCTCTGGGGTTGGGGATGTGTTCTCCCAAGAGCAGCTGGCTCGGGTTGCTGGTATGAAGGCAGGTGCAGCCTAGAGGAGGTGATTCCAGGGCTGGACCTCCACGTGCCAGGTTCTAGGTGCTTCCTGGCACCTGTGAGCACTGGATCCTGGCAGCAGGTGGTGGGGAGTGTGCAGCTCACTCTCCTCAGTGAACACTGGGCCCATAGTAGATTTCCACATAGACACCTGTCTTCTGTCAACTGAGGCTGCTGGATCGTGGTACTGATAACTGGGCAGCTGAACTGCAGATATTTATCCCTCGCACTTCCTGAGGCCGGGAGCCTGAGACCAGGGTGCCACTGGGGTTGGCTTCCTGGTAGGGACTCCAGTCCTGGTACGTGGACTGCCAGCTTCCTGCTATGTCCTCACCTGGGGATGGCGGGGGCCGGAGTCCTGTTTGTCTAGCCTATTCTTCTTATAAGGACACTGGTTCTATAGAGTTAGGGCCCCAGCCTCTTGACCTCATTTAACCTTCTTTACCTCCTAATTCCTTCTCTGTATGTACAGACACATTGAGGGGGTCAGGGCTTCAGGATACCTTGTAAAAGGGATTCTGTGACTTAAATCAAGGTTTTTCAAACTTCCCGTAAAGGATAAGATAGTGAATATTTGTGGATTTAGGGGCCTTCCAGTCTCTGTGTGACTGCTTGGCCCTGTGGTATCAGCATTAATGTGACTGTAGCCGGGGCCATGTGCCAATAAAACTTTATTTACAAAAACATGTGGCAGGCCAGATTCCATAATCTGCCTGGCTCTCAACCAACTTAAATGATGTACCTGCTCAATAAAGAGATTTGGAAAGAAAAAAAGCCACAAAATCATTTAATCCCCATTCTCCCATCAAAAGAACTGTGGTTGGGGTTTGACAAATGCCCTTGGCTTTCTCTGAAGATTTTTGGTTGTAACTGGGACTGTACTGTAATTGTGATTGTGCATGCTGTATTTCTTATGACAGCAGACCCTTCGTGAGACCATTTCTGCAGTTGAACTGGTGTTTAGGACTAGTCACCAGCCCCCGCAGGGCTGTCTGCCGGCTCCTCACCTGTCTAGTCGGTCTGTGGGTGTAGAGTGGCGTGGCTAGAGTTGTCCTGAGGTGTGTGCACGTGGTGTGTGTGTGCACCCACAGTGTGTTTGTGTGCTGCAAAAGGCAGTCTTTGGATTTCACACCCTTGGGTGTGGTCCTTGGGAGGGGAGGCCTCCTCTCCGGTGGTCAGAGCTGCGCCCTCACCCTCCCTGTTGCCAGCCTTCTGCTCTGCAGGTCGCCGCTGTCTGCTGCCAGGGCAGGTGGGGGGTCATCCTGTTCCTCCTCCTCTGGTGGGGGGTGTGGGGCAGAGGCCTTGTGTCTCCTCTCTGCTGTCACTTTAAACAGCTCTGTTCCTTCTGCGTCCCGCTGGTTAATTAACTTGGCCGGTCAAGGGCTCTCTGAGCTGCGCTTTTATGGGGCTGTCAGACCCCCCCTTGATGAGAGGCTGCATCTGAGCCTGTTTTGTTCTGAGTGTTGGGGCACTGCCTCCATCTGCTTGCAGCATGGGGGGAGGCCACAGAATTTTGGGGTGGGGCCCATTCAACGGGGGCCCAGAGTCCCCTGTGGACAGGCCCACCCTGGAGGCGGGCAGGGACCCACAGCCAATGCAGCCTGTCTCGCACCCTGGCCACGGGACCCAGGCCCAATGCAGCATGTGTCCACCCCAGTCCCTGCCTCTTCCTTTGCTCCTGCTGTCTGCAGGTGGCCCCTTGCCCCAAGTGCTGTCTGGTGCAGGACGCTCCAAAATGGGAGCCCCGCCCTGCAGCTCTGGTGGCCAAGTCTTTAAGGTACAGAGGCCCCTGGGGCACGCTCAGGCTACAGGGGGCCAGCGGTCCTCCCTCGCTTCCCGCCCATCTCTCCATCAGAACTACTGGCTGGTAGGCACCCGGGGAGAATGCTTTCCGACTGGTCCCAGCTGACAGGGCTGCTGAGCACAGGCACTGGAGGGACAGTAGAAGATGTAGTCAGTTTTAGTGGCTCTGGCAGGGCCTCAGGATTGACTGGGAGCCAGATGGGCTGCCCTGAGGGTCGTGGCCCGAGCCCCCTTTCCAGGCCCGCCCTACAGCTCATGGCCCCATCCTTATTCACAGGCCCAGATGAAACAGCGCTGCGGGCAGTTCCACTGTGCGGGGGTCATAAATCAGGAGGCGGCAAGAGTAGGGGCTGTGGGGGCGAGGGGGTGCTCTGGTATGCTCAGCCCTGCAAGTTCTTTTCGCTGGTCTTAGCAGATTCCTCTGCCAAACTGTGAGCTGAAACAAGGCGATGGGTCTATGGTGTCTGCAACCCTGGGCTCAGCTGCTCTGCCCATGGAGGTGACTGTTGCCCTGACCTAAACCAGAGGTATCCCTTCTGTCCCCCAGGACCTGTGGGGCCTTGCCTCTGTCCCTCCCATTGCTTTCTCCCCAGCGCCCATGCTCCCCGCACCTCCATGCCCACCAGCGACCAGCCCCGCCCCACCAAGGACCACACGGAGACATGAGGGCTGCTGTTCCCGGCACTGACCCTGGCTGGGCTATAGGCCATGGTGACATGCCCCAGGTCTGCTCCATCCCCTCCAGGGCGCACCACGGGTGCTTTTATTAATTGCTTAAGGGAAAGCAGTTGCATGGCCACTCAATACAAATCCCTCAAGCTGCTGTTGGTGGCCACACCGGCCAGGCCGCAGCCGGCCAGGATCCTGGAACCCGGGCACCATCTGGACCCCTGCCACTCCGCAGCCAGATTGTACTGCCAGCCTCTCTCTCTTGTGCAGTTTTTCATTAAACGAGTTGAGTTTGCTGGAAATCACTGGGTCGTAAGTATTCCCTCCCACTTGATGTGGTTGACTTAATTGCTGTCCCCACGCTGAGCTCCCAGATCTGGCCTGGGAGCAGGCAGGGTTGGGGAGTAGGGGCTGTAAGAAATGCTGCGTTTGCCCCCCACCTCCCTGCCCAGCATCCTCAGACTTCTAGGTTGTAAATATCTCATTGTTTCTGAGCCTGCTGAGGGAGGCTGGGAAGGACTTGTCAGGGTAGGTACATAATTGCTGCATTCAATTAAGTCTTTTCCTTCTGCTCCCTTCGTTTCCATTGAGAAAGTGGCAGTGACGGAGGTGGTTGTACATGGAGACGGTTGTACACAGAGGCAAGACGCGCATTTAACATGGAAGCGCATTCATAACATCCTTTGAAATTGTATGGGATGAAAAAATAAGTGCATACCCAATTATAAATGCATTCATACATACACGCATCCATACACACACTTGAATTTACCTGCGGGGGTGTGTGCACACACACTCAACCTGGGAAATAAAAATCCTGAGACATCTTTAAACTGTGGTTTTGGGAATAAGCATCTCGTATACCTGTTTCTCTGACAGGCGGGCATTGGAGCAGAGCTGCAGAGGTGGCGGTGCAGGTGCCCCCAGGGGCAGCCGCCCTGCGGCCTCCGGTTGCAACTTCCGGGACAGGCATGGCCCCCTAAGGAGGCGAGGACCATGCCCCTTCAGAGGAAGGCGAGCACAGCCCCGCAGGTCAAGCCCACCCCAAGGAAGCGCCTCTCCCCAAAGCTGGCCTTTCCTCTCCAGCAGTGGTTCCCAACCTTTTTGGCACCGGGGACCAGTTTTGTGGAAGATGAAATTTTTCCACGGACCTGGGAATCGGGGGTGGTTTCTATTTTGCCTCCTGGTCACCTCCTGCTGGGCAGCCCGGTTCATAACAAGCTGTGGACCAGTACTGGGTTGGAGATCCCTGCCCTGGAGCTGGCAAACCATGGCCTGTGCCACATCTAGCCCTCTGTCTTTTTTGGCAATAGTTTCATTGGCACTCGCCTACCCCCATGCGTTTATAAGTTGGTCTTGCTGCTTCCCAAGTGACGACAGAGCTGAGAGGTTGTCACAGAGCTCAGTAACCCATGGAGGTGGAAGCTTCCGGTCTTTGGTCCTTTCCACTCTCTGTGGGCAGGTCACCAGCCCTGCCCTAAACAGTGGTCCCTCTGTCCCTCCTACTATCTCACCCATGGCCTCGGCCCACAGGTAAGCGGGAGGCCAGGGCTGCCTGGCTTCCTTCTCTTGACTGAAGGCGCGCTGTCCTAAGCCCAGCTTTTGCAGTCCTTGCCGGGCTTCTCCACCCCTCAGCTGCCTGGGACATCCACGGTGCCTCCTGCATGGGGCCTGGTTCCGGGGCGCTTCTGACAGTGCAATACAAGGGAGAGGCTCCCCAGAACAGGTGGTGTGTGTGTGTGTTGGGGTGTTGAGAGTCTACACAGCAGAAGAGGGGGCGGAAGGACCCCATCTCAGCCCATCCTCCTCAGGCTTGTTTGCCCCTCACTTACCATGCCCAGGCACAAGGGGCTTACCTGGCCAGGCTGGCATTGTGGCGAGCTCTGCCCGCCTGAGGTCCAGTGCCAAGCCTCCCAGACTCTCAGCCTCCTCCCCTGAAGCTGGTGGTGGGGACTCTGGGCCGTTTGAGCACCTTCTCCACATCACCATCACTTCTTTGTTTGCCCCATAGAGACGGACAGCTTTCCCCTCTTCCTAAGCTTTGTAATCACCGCTGTTATAAAACATTGCATGGGTGCTTTACCTGGTCAGGGGCACGTGCGTCTGACTGGGGGAGGTTTTGGTTTGAAGTGACTTCAGGTGGCCGAAGCTCAAACCATGCGGCCTCTGGGCTCCTGAGTGGGTCTGGGCACCACAGTGGACCGTGTGCAGATGGGGTGTGACTTCGGGGGGTGGGCCAGGGGTGCCCACTGGGGATGCAGCAGCGTCCCCTCCCCCTCTCCATTGGGAGAGAAGATGTGCTTTCCTGTCTCTCTCGTGAGGAGGACAGGGTGGGCTTGGCACGCCCCGGGTGGTATGGGCTTGCAGGCCCATGGGCTCAGCCATCTCTCCCCTGCCCCCACACAGTGCACGTGCCGGAAGGACATGGTCAAGATCTCCATGGACGTCTTCGTGCGCATCCTGCAGCCGGAGCGCTACGAGCTGTGGAAACAGGGCAAAGACCTGACGGTGCTGGACCACACGCGGCCCACGGCCCTGAGCAGCCCCGAGCTGAGTACCTGGAGCGCCTCCCGGGCCTCGCTCAAGGCCAAGCTCCTGCGCAGGTGAGCTGCCCGGCTGCCGCGGCTGCTGCTCCTCCAGGCAGGCGGTCCCCCATTCTCCCTCTTCTCCTCTCTCCTCCTCCACCCCCACTACCGCTTCCCTCCTCCACCATTTCTCCTGCTTTGGAAGCAAAGTGTATTCTCAGGCTGACATCTTCCGCCTCTTAGGGCATCGCCGCCCGCACTGTCTACGTTGTCAGGGTCTCGGGTTCCCTCACTCCTTGTCTGCCCTCTCAGGGCCCCACACACTGTCTGTTCTAGGCTTTTGGTTCACTGTCTTGGGTGTGAGAGCCCCATTTCTGGATTGGGGCTGCAGGACCCTTCTTGACTCTTGAGCGAGGACAGGAGCTATGGGGCCTAAGGTCTCCCCCCACCCAGATGGGAGCCTCACTCCTACCCAGCGTGTCTGTGGCTGCTTGTTCTGGTGCCTCGGGTGATGTGTTCCTTGCATCCTGGTTGCAGATGGTGTTTATGGTGGTTACGGGGGTGGTCACACAGACCTTGTCCCCTGGACGCTCTCTGCCCCCCCCCCATTCCACCTCAGAGGCTTCCTCCCAGCCCTCCTTCCACCCAGAATGCGTGTTCCTGCCCAGCTCCTGCCTGGCGTCAGGTGGGGAAGGAGAGGGCACAGTGGCCACCCTCTCCCGGCATCTGTGCTTGGCCTCTGGCCGGGGTTTGTGGGTGGCAGGGAAAGACAGCATCGTGCCGCCTCCATCGTGTTCTTTCTCTGGGGACTATCCCGGCTCTCGAGGCCTGAGCTGCCCATGGACAGAGTTGAAACAGATTCCTTTCTGGTGCCCAAGGAACAGTCAGCGGATCCTCACCGGGCTTGGGGCATGGCTAGAGCAGGTGGGGCAGCCCAAAGCATCACATGTGTTTGTGTCTGGGCTTCAAGGCCCAGTGGGCTCTCCTGTGACCTCTCAGCTCCATGGAGGTCACCCTGGATTGTAGACAGTCTGTTAACAGTGAGTGTGGTGTGTCTCAATACAACTTTATTTATGGACACTGGAGTGGGAATTTCATACCATTTCCACATGCCATAGAATGTTATTATCCTTTAAGTTGTGAACCACTGAAAAACATGAACACCATTCCCAGTTCACGGGCGACACCAAAACAGTGAGCAGATCCAGGCCTCCACGAGGCTTCCGTCTGTGGCCCTCAGTCATTGCTGGCAGAGCTTGTCCCCACTGGCCACGGATGGTGCCTCCCCAGAGCCTGGTGCCTGAGGGCGGAGGGGCTCGGCCATTCACTCCTTGGGCAGTGCCTCCTTGGTGGCGCCCTGGGAGCAGTGGTCCCGGCTGAGTGGTCACACGGCCCAGCGCCTTCTCTCCCAGGGGGCTGGTCTCCTTTCTGCGCTCGCATCCGCGTGTTTCCACCCTCGCCCCCTCTCTGAGAACCTCGTCTCAGCGCTCCCCGCTATTCCTGACAGCCTGAGGGAGGGGAGGCTCTCTGCTGATGGCTTCTGTTGTCTCTCTCTCTGATTTCCCCGCTCTCCTGTGTGTGTGTTCCTCCCCGAGAGCACTGCCTCAGGGTGGCTCCTTATCTCTCCCAAGAGCTGGAAATGAGCCTGCTGACTGTCCAGCTGCTGGCTCCACCCAGGGGGCTGGTCTCCTTTCTGCGCTCGCATCCGCGTGTTTCCACCCTCGCCCCCTCTCTGAGAACCTCGTCTCAGCGCTCCCCGCTACTCCTGACAGCCTGAGGGAGGGGAGGCTCTCTGCTGATGGCTTCTGTTGTCTCTCTCTCTGATTTCCCGCTCTCCTGTGTGTTCCTCCCGGAGAGCACTGCCTCAGGGTGGCTCCTTATCTCTCCCAAGAGCTGGAAATGAGCCTGCTGACTGTCCAGCTGCTGGCTCTCAACCCGATCCAGCGTTGCAGGATGGCTGGCTGGTGGTGGCTCAGGCTAACTGGTCAGTGGAGCAATTCAGGGCTCACTCCAGGGAGGAAAGGGGTGAGGGGTTGTAAGAGGAGCCTGCCCAGAGGACGAGGACAAGGCCTCGGGCCAGGCCACGCTGGAACCGTCTGTGTACAGAGGAGGAACCCCGCGCCCCCCACCGACTCCCCCGCCCCCACCAATGTGTCCCACAGCTCAGGGCTCCTTCCCGCCTTCTCTCTCTGTGTGCCAGCCTGGGACTGAATGACCAATTAGGTCATGTTCCCAAGGATACATTTAGTATGTAAGATAAGGCCGAGTCCCCCACTTTGTGGGGGGGCATTCTGTGAAGAGGCTGACAGATGAAGGGCTCAGGTGTGGAGCCCCAAGCCCCAGCTGGGTGCCGAGGCACCCCACTAGCAGCAGAGGCCCTTGTGAGCTTCCCTGCTGGCCGCCCTGCCCTCACCCAGCTGTGCCTGGCCTCCAGGGCCACCGGCTCCCTGAGCCTCCCTTGTTGGAGAGTTGGTTGGGGGGGCGGGGGACACCACCCGAATATCTTTGTCTCGGGCCAGATTCGGGGGGAGAACAGAACAGATTGGGGGCGAGAGACAACAGAAGAGATCAGAAGAGAGCCTCCCCCCGCCTCGGGCTGTCGGAAGTAGCGGGGAGCGCTGAGACAGCATTCTCAGATTGGAGTAAACCTGGGTCTGTCCCTAGGCCAGGGTCTCCCTCCAGGCCTGCTGACATCCTCTGAGGGGACCGTCCAGGCTCTGGGGGTGGTGGAGCAGCAGCATCCTTGGCTCCACCCACTCGATGCCAGAAGCACCCCCCAGGTGTTAGAGCCACACGCCCCCATTGGGGTGGGCTCCTCACCTGCCGTCTGTGGGCCCCCCTGCCCCCCACGTCCCTGTGTACCCTCGCCACCTCTTCTGGGTCACTGCAGCGGCTCCTCGGTCCTGGCTCAGACGGCTCATCCAGCCGCCCCCACCCCCCGAGGGCCCAGCCTTCCTGCCCCCTTTCCCAGTAAGTACCACACCCCAGATGTCTCCACAGAGCAGAGTCTGGTGTTGGCCCCTTTAGGAGAAAACGACACTTGTGGATTTACTTCTCATCCCTAAATCTTGTCTAGTGACAGACAGGACCCATGACCTGTGACCTTGTCCTTGCTGGTGCTCTGCCCAGCTGGTGTCTTGGCCGCACTCCCCCGTCCCCGCTCCTGCCTGAGCAGCCCTTCTCCATGTGTAGACAGTCTTTTCTTCTCGGCTCCTGATTATTTCCAACAAGCGCTGCGTCGCCCACATGTTGCCACAGGGGTGTGTTCCGCCTGCCCGCCATGTGCACCCTGCACAGAGCATCAGAGCAGCCAGGCTCGGCTGGGGGACGGCGTGCTCGCCTCTGAGTACATGGTCCTCGTCCCTCCCCAGCCTCTGCTGCTGCCCCCATAGGAGGCAAGAGCCCGCCAGCCTCACTTACCCCGCCCTGCAGCTCCCACCCGCCTCCTCTTGACCTACCATCCTCACTCACCATGGAAATGAGGAGTCAGGGAGGACATCCCTGTCCCCTCTGCTGCCCCCAGACCCGTGAGGGGCTGGCCTGGTCTCCCCGCCTCCCTGCGCCTGATTCCCTGGCCAGACTGGACCCCACTGTGCCTCCAGCTTGCTCCCACTGGCCACCCTGACCATGCCGTGCTCCTGAGCCCTCCCCCACCATCACCTCCTGGCCTCTCAGAAGGGGCCATGACCACGGGCTGCCCCCTAAACCTCTGAGGAAACTCAGTGCAAAAGGGTCTCAAACAAAAAGCAGGACCTCACAGAAGAGGCCGACACTGAGCAGAAGAAAACTTACTTCTCCGAGAGACTGGGTGACTTGACATTTATGGAAGAACTTGCTGTGTAAAAAAAAGACTTTTAGAAGAGGTGGCACTTGGGCATTTAAGAGAGAAAAGAGATATAAGAAGATATAAGAGGTGGGTTGGGAGACACTTCACAACACGGGTTAAACAGAAGACACCCAAGCCTCTGGAACAAATAAACAGATCAACAGAAAGAACATGGGGCCCAGATGGAATCGAACTTGGCGATTGTGATGCTGCAAGCTAATAGACAAAGGACAAGGGCCTCAGAGGTCAGGAGAGCAGTCATTTCAGCCCAGAAGTATGGACCCAGCCAAGTTACCAACCACGGGTGGGAAGGGAGCAAGTCCCAGGTTTCCCCTCCTGCCTGAGAAAGCTGCTGGAGAATGTGCTCCGGCTAAACAAGGGCATCAACTACGAGAGACATGCGATCGAGGAAACTGGATCCAACTCAAGAGAGTCCAAGGCAGCCTCAGATAAGGGGATGGCCCTGGATTGTCATTTGGAAGCAAATGACCCCTGCCCAGGAGGCAGCACCGAGAACTGGGAGATAGCTAGGAACACTAAGCATCAGGGATAGGAGGCCGGGTACTGACTCCAGGACGAGAAAGCGAAGAATGCAGTGCAAGCAGATCCGTTGCTCGTGGACAAACTATGTTTATGGGATCAGAGAGACATAATATGGAGGTGGCCCCAGGGATCCTGTTGCGGCCAGACAGTCATTAGGGTGTGTGAGGTGACGTACCTCCTCCAGCTGTTAGCCCCAGATCCTCCCAGTGTTGTTCCCAGCTTATGTTCTCACGAAACAGATTCTTCTTTGCATGCAACGTTCACTTTGCCGTCCCCTTTGCAGGAGGGCACAGCCCTTTGCATTCACCTTTGTGCCTAGTTTCACTTATCATGGGAAGTCCTCGAACTAGTGAGACCCAGTAGCTGCTGGGGGTTTTGGTGCTAGGGACAGAGCTCTGAGTCCAGTGGTGTGTTTGCTAATTTTATATATTTATATATTTGTGGCTGTGCTGGGTCTTCGTTGCTACTCAGGCTTTCTCTAGTTACGACAGTTAGGGGCTACTCTCCAGGTGCGATACGTGGGCTTCTCATTGTGGTTGCTTCTCTTGTGGAGCACAGGCTTTAGGGCGCATGGGCTTCAGTGGTTGGGGCGCACAGGCTTAGTTGTCTCGCGGCATGTGAGATCTTCCTAGATCAGGCACTGAACCTGTGTCTCTTGCATTGGCAGGCAAATTCTTTACCGCTGAGCCACTGGGGAAGCCTCTCAGTAGTGGGTTGGGGGCTGAGGAGCGTCTGGGCTCTCTAGGGACCCTGAAAGTGGGCAGGGCAGGGTCCGAAGTGGCCTTTGGGGCCCTTTCCAGGTGGGGGGAGGGGATGTGCTGCAGGACACAGAGGCCGGGTGAGTGGGCAGGAGGAAGACACCCTTTTGGGTGTGGTAGCCAGCGAAGGGTTTCGCTTGGGCACCCGGCCCTGCAGCGTCCCCAGACCCTGAGAGAAGCCTCCAGGTGACCGCGAGTGAAAAGCCCGCAGCTTCCCGCCTTTCTCTGAGTCAGGGCTTCACCCATTGTGGAGAGTGTCCCCAAGTGGGCCTGAGTCTCTCGGGCTCCCTCCCACCCTGCCATGCCTGCCTGTTCCCCCGCACTCCTCCCCATTGCTGTGCACCCCTGCACGCCATGCTGTGTGTGATGCCATGCTCTGCCCATGCCACGCCCTCCCTGGAATGCTCCCCACTCCCGCCTGTGGCCATTGGGGTGGTCCATGCTGCCAACATCAAGTAGGGCGTGTCGCACGCTGGGCCATGCCTGGGCTCAGGGCATAGAGCAGCTGCCAGCCAGGGGTAGGGGCCTGCGGGGCAGGCAGCCAGCAGCAGTGGTCAGTGGTTAGCATCAGGGGACAGTTAGAAGTAGGCTTTCCAGGAGCCAGTGTCGAGGGCTAGGGCCACCACAGACGTCCCAGGGGGAGGTAGGGGTCCTGGCATCTGGAGCCCTTGGGGTCCTGCCCACCCAGCCCCAGTCAGATGGTTCCTTGGTGAGCGCTTGGTCCTTGTTAGTGCCTAGACTCTCCTGGAAGGCCTTGGTGTCTGAGCCCACCAGGGCACCTGGAGCACTCCCCCGGGCGGGAAGCCCTAGCCTGCGGCCTGGGCTGGTCTATTGTTCCTGCCTCAGGCAGGGCCTTTCCACGCCCCACCTCTGCCCCAACTCCAGGGCCAGTCACACGCCTCCCGTGGTCTCTAAACTGCTCTGTCCCCTCCCTGGAAGGTTCTGGGAACTGGCAGGGACATCCCCTTAGCCCCAAGCCTGGCAGAGGTGCCCTGGCCACTAACCTGCAGCCCGGCCCCCCCTTATCGCTTTCCTTTCTTCTTTTTAACCCTGATTCCCCCTGGTTTTCACTAAGAAGCTGCAGCTCAGCCTAATCTGGGATCCTCACTTGGGGCCCGAGGACCTCCCTCAGTCCCTGGAGGCAAGGGCAGGGGTTGGGGGCCGGGTGCAGCTTAGACGAAGGGTTGCGGGGTCACTGCAGGCTCTGGGCGCAGAGCTCCTGCGGGTGGAGACGCAAGGAAAGCCCAGGCGGGGCCAGGCCCTGCGGTGAGCCATCTGGGGTTAGCACGAGCCCTAGAGAAAAACCCCCTGACGTTTACATTCTAGACAAATTAGTCTGAAGGAAAACAGACACTGGAAAAAGACTGAGGAGGAGAGAAAACCCAGTCTAGAGAGGAAGAAAGAGCAGACCAGGAGACCGGGGCTCTCGTAAGTGCACCATTTGTCCGTCATGCAGGCATTTTCCACCAGCTGCTATTTCCACCCGGGTTCACACTCCTGTCTCCCCCGCGCCCTCCACACAGAGGCTCTTAGAGCCGTCCATCCCTGCATCCCATCACCAGCTGCCATTGCACCCGCTTGGTACTGCCCACCCTCGCCATCATCCTCCCCTCCCCCAGGCCTCTCTCCCTCCACCACCCCTGCCCCCAGGAGCCAACCCCACCCGGGGGCCTGCTTCCCCTGCCCTCCTGGGGGGCGCTTGTCTGGGGTCTCTCTCTGGGCGGAGTGCACGGCCCAGGGCTTTTCCCTTGCATTTCACCTCCCCTCTGATGCGTCTCCCTCTCCAGGTCCCACCGGAAACGGAGCCAGCCCAAGAAGCCCAAGCCCGACGACCCCAGGTCTCTTGGAGAGGGGGCAGCCGGGGCAGCCCTCCTGGAGGAGGCAGGAGGCAGCGCCAAAGAGGAGGCTGCACCAGAGGCTGACCCAGAGGAGGAGGAGGAGGAAGCCCAGCTGCTGCCACAGGGCCGGGAGGCCGAGGGCTCAGAAGGTCAGTCCAGCCTGGCTGCCTGCGCTGGCCGGGCCAGAGGCCCTGCGCTTGCACATTCCAGTTTGTGTGCCTCCTGGGCAGGAACGGTGCTTTCTAAAAATGCACATTCTTGCGTGGGGGGTGGGGGTTGCTCCGGAAAGTCCTTCCCCTCCCAGAAACCGGAGAGAGGCTGTCCTAGCCCGTCTGGCGGCTGGGGCAGCGTCCACAGGCCAGCGGCTCAGTCATAGGCTTCACTCGCTGGTGCTGGATGCTGGAGCTCAGGGTGCTGGCGTGGCCCCGTTCTGGGGAGGGCCTGCCTCCTGGTGTGCACGTGACCCTCTGTCGCTGTGTCCTCAGCCTTCTGGTCTCTAAGGTCACTGATGCTTTGCCAGGGCCCCCCCCCATGACTCAGTCACCTCCCAGCCCAGTGACGCTGAGGCACAGAGTTCAGCGTGAACTTAGGGAGACAGACATTGAGTCCGTAACAAGTGCCATCTGGTCAGTCAGGGAAGAGGACGCCCTGCTGCTAGCTGGACATGGCTGTGGTGGGCCCGCCCCGCCTCCCTGCTGGTGTTGAACAGAAAAGTGTATCTGGGCGCCGTGGTGGGGTGTCTCAGAACCATGCCCTTTACACACCCAGGGGCGGTTAGCCACGGAGTGTTACTCCTTGAGTGTGTGAACATCTGCCACACCCACATTTTATGTGCTGCTTTTCTTTTCCACAGCTGGCTTCGTTTTCCTCATTTTCAGATTCAGCTGCTCACATGTTTGCACGTAGCACCTGCCCCCCCCCCAGGTGTGAAGGAGGGGCTGGGTGAGGCGAGGGGCTG
This sequence comes from Cephalophus harveyi, assembly GCA_006410635.1. Classification (NCBI taxonomy): domain Eukaryota; kingdom Metazoa; phylum Chordata; class Mammalia; order Artiodactyla; family Bovidae; genus Cephalophus; species Cephalophus harveyi. The sequence goes on from SJYT01043693.1 coordinate 670,917, forward strand.
GTGGCAGATCTCAGGTAGCCCTGCCTCAGGCCGCCATCACGGGCTGTAGGTTGCTGGAGGATTCCACTCAGCCCCCGCCTGTCCTCAGGACTGCGTCTTGTTGCTTATGAGCGCAGCATGGTCCCTGCCCAGCTTGGGTCAGGCTCTCCTCGGGGTCCTGTGGCTGGTGTCACAGATGATACGGGGTTCGAGGTGACTGTCCACGCGGCTCTGTGTGTGGCAGGTATGAACCCCGGATGTTTCCACCGGCTGGAAGGGGGTGTGTCCCTGTGAGGGGCCTCCTGAGTTGGAGACAGGGGAGATCAGAAGGTTTCCTGGGAAATCACGCATTGGTGCGTGTCTGAAGATGGCCTGGCGTGCTGCTCACCCGGCAGGCATCATGAAACAGCCCAGCTCCACCCAGGAGAGTCTGGACAGCCTGAGGAGGCAGGCAGCCCAAGGGGAGGGAAGTGCATGTTGGCACCATCTGGGCGCAGGCGAGATCACCCCATAGAAATAGACCCAGAGCCACATCACACTTGTTTACAGAACACGTGGTCTTCACAAAGATCCCACTTGTGATAAAAGCAACCAGAGAGTGATGCAGTCTGGAGCAGATCTCCCTAGAAATAAGACCTTTATGGGGAAAACCAGAGATGTTTTTGAAAGACAAGGAGGAACCAAACACAAATGGGCCTGTGTGTGTTAGGAGGAGATGTTGATTTCACTGCAGCCAGAGGGATGGAGGCCCAAGGAAGAGAAGTCAGGAGAGGTCAGGGCTGCAAGACCGGAGGCAGGAGCTGTCCCAGGCTGCAGTGAAGCCCACCGCTCCTCCCCAGGGCCACCGATCTTCACACGCAGCCTCGTATGTAACACTTGCACCTATATCCCAGTTACTTAAAGTTCTGAAAAGAGGCCAGGCAGACACTGGATGTTTAAGGAGCATCCGAGTCTGCTCAGCTGCTCTGACCCAGGCCCCGAGTCGGGGCTTCAGGAACCACGGCACAGTGTCTCCAGTCTGGAGGCAGGAAGTCCAGGGTCAGGGTGGCTGTGGGGCTGCTCCTGCTGAGGACGTGGGGGAGGGTCTGTTCTGGCCTCACTCTTTGGCTGGTAGACAGCCAGCTTCACACTCCCACAACGAGCCCGTCTCCGTCTTGCCCATTCACAAGGACACTGGTCACGCTGGCAGAGGGCCCACCCCGATGATGACCTCATCTTAGTAACTCATCCCATCAACTGTTAAGGGACACCCCCCCACCATCACCACCTGCTGGACGCAGCCCCTTGCAGCAACGCTGCTCCACCCTCAGTGTCTCGGGATCCCGAGAGCTGGCCTCATGCCTGTGCTCAGCAAGGCCTCTTCCACGGTGAGACTCTGGTTCCTCTCTGGTTTTCCCTGTTCTGAGCAGATTGCCACCTAAACAGTGGGGGATGTGGCAGGTGGGCTCTGTGTCCTTTGAGAGTGAAACGTGCTGCAGATAGGGCCGTGCAGGATAGGTGCCTGCCTCCGTGGCTTCTGTGCGCCCTCTGTTCTGCCTCCAGGGCCCCAGCCCAGGGCCCCAGGACTTCTCCAAAGGACTTCTCCAAAGGTCCATGTTCCTAGGTGAGCTCCGTGTTGTGTGGCTGTGGACCCAAGAAGAGTGGGGACATTCGCAGGGAGGTGACCCTGCTCCCCGACTCGTCAGCCATCCCTGTTCCAACCCAGAGCCTGGTCCCCAAACAGAAGGAGCTGGACTTTCGGGGCATCTTCTGCAACATGGGCCCCTCGAAAGAGAGAGGAATGGGTCCCTTCAGGGTGTGGCAGGGGGCTCCCACAGCCAGTAACCACACTCTGGTCAGCGGCTGTCGTTTGAGCCCTTGGTGGAAGATCGCTCTGAACGCATCAGATAAATAAGTGCTCGCAGCCGGGGGTGTCAGCAAACATGTCCAGGAATGAGTGGAAGGCTTTAAAGTGGTTTCTAGACTTCCTTTCATGTCAGCTTAATGTCTCTCAAAGCTATGAGTGTAACGACTGCCTTGGGGATGAAGATAGAGTCTTTGTTCTATGTTTGCATCGGGACAGCATGTGCCACTCACACCCAGGAGGCTGCCTGACAGAGGAGGCAGGGGGTGGGCAGGGTGGAAGAGCCTGGACACCACGGGACAAGAGGAGCCAGGCTGGCTGATGTGTCGCTGGGCCTGGGGATGGGGGCTGCTTCCCTTCCCGCCTGCCCTGGGCCCC
>SJYT01043693.1:673125-748965 GCA_006410635.1 Cephalophus harveyi
GCATCGGGACAGCATGTGCCACTCACACCCAGGAGGCTGCCTGACAGAGGAGGCAGGGGGTGGGCAGGGTGGAGGAGCCTGGACACCACGGGACAAGAGGAGCCAGGCTGGCTGATGTGTCGCTGGGCCTGGGGATGGGGGCTGCTTCCCTTCCCGCCTGCCCTGGCCCCCACCCTGCTCCATCAGCTTCCCTGCCCCCAGCCTGGGCCCTGGGCCCTGGGCCAAGCCCTGAACAGAAGGCAGAAAGGCCGCCCGTGTCCACCTGGCCTGCTGGGACCACGGGGGCTCCCTCCTCCTGCCTGGCTGTCTGGCCAGCTCTGGCCAGCTCTGGCCAGGCATGGCCGCTGTCCCTTCTCGCAGCTCTGGAGCTGGGGGTGGCAGGAGCAGCACCAGGACTCCAGGAGGGCTGGTCCCAGAGCTCGTAGTCCCCGTCCCCCATGGTGCTGTCTCCAGGAGGAGTCCTGCCCGAGGGCCGGGAGGGGCCGTGCAGCCATGCTGGGTCCCTTCCCTTCCCCCGCGCCTCTGCCATTCTGCCCCCGCACCACCGGGGGCGTGAGAGGGGCTTTGTGCTGGAGCTGCCATCCCAGCTCTTGTCAGGCAGGCCAGCTGAGGGGCTTCCCACACGCGGCTCCCCTTGGGCTGCGGTGGTCCCCGTGGTGTGAGGACAGAGCCCTCCCCTCGCGGTGTCCCTCTCGGCCTTGGGTTGTCCCCTCACAGGGTCCTCCGGGTGTGCCCCCTCCTCAGACTAACATCCGTGTGCCTGCGCTGTCTGAGAGACGGAGCAGCCAGAGGTTTCCTCAGAAAACGATGCCACTCGCCCGACAGCCCGTGCTGCCTGTCTGGGTAGCCCCAGGGCCACCTCTGTAAGCCAGCAGATCTCGGCCTCGGCCGCCTCCGGGGGCTGGCCGCTGTCACCAAGCTCTGCGAGCAGTGCTCCCCCGTCTCACCCTCCCCGCCCCCAGGGACAGCGGGCTGGCCTTCCAGCTCCAGCATCTGTCAGGGAGGAGCATCTGTCAGGGAGGAGCATCTGTCAGGGAGGAGCATCTGTCAGGGAGGAGCATCTGTCAGGGAGGAGCATCTGTCAGGGAGGAACAGGTTGTCTGCTCTTCTCTCGGCCAGATCACTATTCCTGGGATACTGGTGGCTGGGGTCCCTCTGGGTAGGCGAAGGCATGAGGGATCCTGCTGCTGTCCTTGCCCTTGGAAGGTTCAGGGCCAGAGGGCGTGGGGACTGGCGAGCACTCGCTCCTCTGAGCATCTCTTGAAAAGTGTGGCTGCCTGCCCAGGACCCACGGGCTGGCCCGCCATCACTGCGGGGCCGTGGTGAGCAGTGGACGGAGGGGCTGCCACCGCTGCGGGCCAGGCTGGCTCTGAGCTCACCCGGTGGGGGCCGCTGGTGGGAGTTGGCTCCCTCCCAGCGCTCAGGCCAGGGGTCTGCCTGGAGGAAGGGAGAGAGGACTCTTGTTTGACCCCTTCCTGGGTCAGGATGATCAAGCACTAGATGGATGGCCTTGCCCTCGGGAACATCGTCCCGATGGTGCCGTCGTGTTCGGCTGAGGGACATGGGTAACATTTGGACAGGTTTTTATAGCACAAGGTCAACGTGGATGCCGGGTGGCCGACCAGACCTGTCATACACCCCATTGTCACAAGTTTAGCAGGAAGAAGGACCAGTACTTCCCCTCAAGCAGTCCTTACTTCCCCAGCCTGGTTTGCGGGGGCCCAGATGGTGACATGTCGGCACTGACAGCTCATGGGCACCAGCAGCAAGACAACCAACTTGTCTTCTGGGCATCAACCACTGTCACACCTCATGTGACGTCACAAGAATGGGGACGCAGGCCAGGCAGGGAGGGCCTGAACTCCGTGCCCATTCTCCAAGTGGGCAGGCGGGGCCCAGGGGCTCTGCTGGGGCTGCTGGTCCTTGTGGGCAGGGGTCCCTGAAGCTGTGCTGGCCTTGTGGAGACCCCCACCTGCACATGTCCCCAGTGACTGTGTGTGATGATGTGACCACAGACTTGGTGCCTGGAAGCAACTCTCTTTTTGTCTCACGTTCCTGAGAGTCAGGAGTCCCACACAGATCCCACTGGGCTGAGATCCGGGTGTGGGCAGGGCTAGTCCCTCCGGAGGCTCCAGGGGGCACTGGCTCCTGCCTTTTCCAGCTTCTAGAGACCACCTCCCTGGCTCACAGCCTCTCCCCACCCTCACAGCCAGCAGCCCAGCATCTCCTTGAGCCCAGCGAGACCCTCTGCTTTTGAGGACCCCTGTTAGCAGTGGGGTCCACCTCGGGGTCCTTGGCTCACCCTGGGTCTGTGGAGTCCCCGCTGCCAGTGTCTGGCTCCACATCCTCAGGCCCTAGGGCTGCGGTGTGGGCGGCCTTGAGGGCCGTGGCTCCTCTAGCCACACCACTCAGCTCTGTTTATTTCAGGAGCTGCATGCCCACTGTGGCCCTGAATTAAAATGCTGCTGAAGACACTGCCCACCTCCCTCCCCACCCTGCCACCTCTCAGGAAGCCCTCCCAGTGCTGGCCCTCAGGGGCCAAAGGGTGTTCCAGGCCCTGAGGACACTTCTGTCCCCCACACATGGAACCACTTGTTGTTTAAGGTTTTGCTTTTAAAAAATTCTACAAACTGTGTGTGGTAGCCACAGAAATAGGAAAAACCCAGATATAGGAAAAGAAAACGTATCCTGCTTCTGCCCCTTCCCCTTTGGAAGGACCTTTAGAGTGGGTCTCTCCCCAGCTACTTGCCGATAGCTCGACTCGGTGCCCCGTGCGAGGACACCGCTCGGTGCTCTACCAGAAGGTTCCCTGGGCCCGGGGCAGAACTCCATGGCCAGGTTGCCGCTGCTTCCAGCTAGGCTGCCTGGCAGGGGACCTGCTTGCATGTGGGACTGCCCAAAGCCCAGGTTCCTTGGGCAGGGTTAGGGAGAGTGGCCTGTCTTGGGCAAGGGGGCTTCCGGCCACTGACCCCTGGGGTGCCCTGGTCCCTTCCTCTGACTCGTCTCTCTTCTGTCCCTGCAGAGGACGGGAGGGGCAAGCTGCGGCTGACCAAGGCCAAGATTGACCGGAAAAAGAAGAGCTACGGTGCCCCACACCCCCACTACCCGCTGCTGCCGCCGCCCCCATCCACCCAGTTCACCGAGGAGGCGCCCTTGCTGGAGATCCCGGGACCCGCCCCCGGCCTTGAGGCTGCCGAGGAGAGCCCCCTGCCACCGCCCCTCAATGTGGTGCCCCCCAAGGCCCCCGGCGAGGAGCCAGAGGCAAAGCCGCGCCCTGTCATCCCCATGCTGTACGTGGTACCTCGGCCCGGCCCTACCGGCAACAAGGGCCGCATGTCCTGCCAGCAGGCCTCGGAGCACTTTGCCCAGAAAGGCCCCACCTGGAAGGAGCAGGCCACCCCCATGGAGCTGACGGGGCCCGAGGAGGAGAGCGGAGCCAGTGAGGGGCAGGTAAAGGGGCAGTGGGTACTGGCTGGGGGCGTCCCCCACCCCTGTGTGCCGACCGTGGCCTCGCTTGTCCCAAATAGGCCCTGTGGCTCCCATCCCGGAGGCCAGTGACACAGATGTGGTTTAGCAACCACCACGGATCGGGGCTGCACTTTGCTGGGGTCTCCTGCCCCCGACTGGGGACTCGGGGGTCCTTTGGAACCGGGCTCTGGCCCCAGTGCGCAGTCCCTGCTTCTGGCCCCAGAGCTGCCCCCTCAGAGGCCTCCCGTGCTGTTTTAGAATCCGTCCACCTTTTCCAAGTTGAAAATGGAGATCAAGAAGAGCCGGCGCCACCCTCTGGGCAGACCACCCACCCGGTCCCCGCTATCCGTGGTCAAGCAGGAGGCCTCGAGTGATGAGGGTGAGTGAGGGGGTCACTGGCCCTGCTGGGTCCCTGCCCCACCTTCCCCTGCCGCCCGCCCATCCAGTCTGCTCACTCCCACCCCAGTGCCCCCGTGCAGCATCAGACCCTCTCCTCAAATGCCTCAGGACGAAAGTGTCCCCTGCCTATTCTACAGCTCCCAAGGCCCCACAAACGAGCACCTTGCTTTGGGCAGATCCCTGGGGACCACCAACACAGACCAGGGTGGACGGCACCCCAGTGCCCTCAGGGAACGCAGGAATGGGCCTTGGGGGCCCAGGGACAGCCGGCCGGGAACCACAGCCAGCAGAGGCCCGCCCAGTGACAGATGGCAGGTTGGGCGGGATGGATGTCTGTTGGTGGCCTCCATCTTACAGGACATGGGGGAGACGGTGTCCCCACCCAACTTCCAGGGGTCTCTGCCTCCCGCCACAGCCCAACCACCCTGTGTCCTGTCCCCAGACGGATCGGCCCTGAGCCGGGGACCCATCCCCACTGGGCGGTGGGGTCCTCAGTGCTGACGCCCCTCCCCACTCCCCTTTACTTCAGAATCCTTCCCTTTCTCCGGGGACGAGGACGTGGGTGACCCTGAGGCCTTGAGGTCATTGCTGTCCCTGCAGTGGAAGAACAAAGCGTCCAATTTCCAGGCCGAGAGGAAGTTCAACGCGGCAGCTGCCCTGACAGAGCCCTACTGTGCCATCTGCACTCTTTTCTACCCGTACAGCCAGGTGAGCCGGCGCCGTGGGAGCCCAGGTCCCCCCAGGCTGGGTGTGTCTGCCTGCTCCTGCGGGCGCTCCGCCAGAAGCCAGCCATGCACCCTGAAGAGAGGGTGTCGGGGACCAAGAACCCATTGCTTTTGGGGCCACAGTGGGCTCAGGGGAGAGCCTGGCTGGCGGGGCATGAAGCTAAGGCCCCAGTGAGGGCTACGGGGAGAGAGCCTGGGGTCTGAATTTCACTGGAAGGTAACTTACTCACAGGTATCAAAGAGGATACAAGTGCAGGAAGTGCTGTTCTCTGAGACGCCCTCAGCCTGACCCCGGGGCCCAGGAGTGGGGCCAGGGAAGGGCCTGCGTGGTGAGCAGGGGTCTGGTGACGGTGGGCTGAGTCCCCATGTGGCCTGGCCCGGACATAACCCCTACTCTGTCCTGAGTCCCCAAGTCGTGAACCTGGCCTGTCCCCGCGTTCTGCCCTGAGCCATCTGCTGCCAGGTTTCCTTCTTCACCTGTTTGCTGCCCTGGCCTCCTGCCCTTCCTGCTAGCGTCTCACCACAACCACGCCCGGCCAGGATGGAAATGCCTGGCCCTCGGCCTCTCCACGTGCCCCACAGCCATCCTCTCCTGTGACGCCTGCCGCCACTCCCACATAGTATGCCCTGTGCTGTCCCCCAGCATCTCCCATGCACCCACCCAGCTCCATGCCTGGCCAGGTGGATTTCTGTACGTTCTTTGGTTCCATCCCACTTGCCACCTCTTCCAGGAAGCCTTCCTGGATCTGCTGTCCCTGGCTGACTCGGGCCCACTTCTGCTTTTGCTCCTGCCCTCTGTTTATCAGCCCTGGAGGACAGAATCAGATCTCACTTGCTTTGTGAGCCCCAGCTCCTAGCCTAGTGCCAGATGTTTCCCATGCATTAGCCGGGCTGACCGAGGTCTGTGCACCATGCTGGGGTGGCACGCTTGTCTCCAGGGCCCTACTGCTCTGAGCGGCTGGGACCTGCTATCCCTAAGCGTTTCAACACCTGGTAGTGGAAACAAGTAAGATGTACCATCCGGACATCTTTGCCAGGCGTGACCTCCTCGGTGCTGCTGGCATCAGCACTGGGAACGTCTGCTTAAGAGGCGCATCTCCTTCATTCCAGTGGCTAAGTGAAGCATCATGACTGAACCTAATCATGCCCACAGTGCTGGCAGGCCTCCACGGTCACAGCCCTCAGCATCAGGGCCAGGCTCTGCCTGTCCCACGTCATGGGAAGAGCCATGGCTGGACGTTGTGCCTGTTTGGAAACTAGCCAGTCCCCTCATCCAAGGTGGACCCCCCCATACATGCACATAAAGTGCATCAGACCAGTGGTCCTGGTGACCGCTTTCCTTCTGCTCGAGCTGGGCAGAGTTCTCCCCTCACTCTGGGGGTGCCAGGGAGGCTCATCTGGGAGCCCCGCCATCCTGTGACAGGCCCAGTGTTGCTGGATTTTTCATCAGACTCTTCATCTGATTGGATCTTGGGGGCTTGGGGGACTGGGGTACAGCTGTCATGGTGTGTAAGTCATATGTATAGATACACAGGTAACATGGCATCAGGTGACGGTCAGGACCACAAGGCCAACAGTGGGCAAAGGCTTGGGGGCTGCTGGTCATGTGAGCGAGAGATGAGCACCCCCGGCAGTGGGAACTGCATGTGCAAAGGCCCTGGGGCAGGACCCAGCCTGGCATTTGGGGTGTTGGGGAGGGACAGCGAGGAGGCCCCTGTGGCTGGAGCCGAGCAAGCCCAGGGCTGTGGGGGGCAAGCCAGTCAAGGACTGTGGGGTGGCGTCTGTGCTGGGTCTGGATGTAACTCTTAAGTGGGAGAGCTTGCGGGTGGGTGGGACATGATCTGACTGCCTAGAGGAGGATCTCTCAGGGGGCTTCTGAAGCAGGGCTGGGGTCTGGGAGGGTGTTGGGGAGAACTTGTGGTGGGGCAGCCGCAGGTGTCCCAGTAGGGTGAGCTGGGGCTGGAGGTCCCGCCTGCCCTAGGGTGGGCTCTCTGCTGAAGGCGTCCGTTCCTGCAGTCCCTGCAGACTGAGAAGGAGGCTCCCCAGGCTGCCCTTGGGGAGGGCCCGTCAGCCATCCCACCTTCCAGAAGTGGCCAGAAGACGCGGCCGCTGATCCCCGAGATGTGTTTCACGGCCAGCGGGGAGAACACGGAGCCGCTCCCCGCCAACTCCTACATCGGCGACGACGGGACCAGCCCGCTGATCGCCTGCGCCAAGTGCTGCCTGCAGGTCCATGCCAGTGAGTGCTGGGCCAACACCTGGGGGGCTGCAGGTGGGCAGAGTGTCTGCAGGGCAGGGCCGCCCCTCCCTTTGGCTGCTGCTTCCGGCATATGGAAGGACCTGGTGTCATGGCATCGGGGTCTCCATCCTTGGGGGGCAGACGTCCTGCTGCCCCCCAGTCAAGGTAGGCCTGCCTGACACTTCTTCTGGAAGGTTCCACTGTGGCCTCCCCTCCCCTCCCAGGGCCTGGGGGGTGCAGCAGATCAGCTCCCCATCAGGGTCTGTGACGCTTTTAAATGCTGTGCCTTGGGGCTGAGGCTGGAATTGATGGTAAAGCTGAGATTCTGCAGAGGTCCAGGAGTCTGATTTCTCTCTTCCGTCGGTGATTCCCCCCCACCACTCCCACCACCTCTCCCCCAAATCCTGAAAGCCCAACCTACCAGAGATAGGAAGATGGATGTCTGTTCCTTTCTTGGGTGGAAGGGGGTGGCGAACATCAGATTGTGGTCCAGGATGGGGAGAAAGCTTCCTGGAGATGCTTAATTTTGGTGTGGCCTGTAGAGGAAGCTGGCCATACATCTCTGGCGCCTTGCCCCTGCCAAGGCCTGCTTGGAGCTGGCTTTGTCATCTGGCTGGGGACTGGCTCTGAGACACGCTCCCTGGGTGTTGGGGGCAGCGGGCGGGTGGCAGCAGCAGAGCCCACCACTCTGCTTCCCTCGAGGGGCCCCACCCAGCTACATCAGTGGAGAGAAGGCTTAGGAGACAAGGCCCAGCACAGGCGTCTCCTTTGGGTCCTGGCACTAGACAGAGGGGGAGCCCGCACTTCCTCCAGGAGCCGAGACCACACCCCCAGGTCCAACCTCGGCTGAGGGCCCAGGGGACAGAGTGGGGGCCTCTCGGGTACCTTGCTGGCCCTCAGGGGCTCAGTGAGGACACAGAGCCCCCTTCCTGCTGTCCTGCTCTCTTCTGGAGTTTCCCTGGGGACCCCTTGGTACTGCTTGACGGCCCCCTCAGACTTCAGAGCCCGTTTGGTAGGCAACAAGCCCCAGCTGCTTGAGGGTCCCTGCAGTATTACTGGGTGGCAGCACTGATGAGGCAGGGCCTTGGGGCATGGCCCTCCACCCCTCCTCCATTCCCCCTCCTCATATGTGAACCCAGCCACATCCCACAGCCAACTCCCTGGGTAATTCCAGGGCCTCTCACTGTGCTTTCAGAAGCAATGATTCTGAACTGCGGACTCCCAAGACCCACTTTTCATCTTATGCAACGTCTGGGTCCCCTTGCTGTGCTCTCAGCTCCTCCCAGACTGGGGTAGGGGGCGAGGGCCAGGCTGAGCCTCTGGACCTGGAGGAGCTCTGGCGGCAGAGTTGGTGGGGGGGAGCCTGCTGTCCTTCCCCATCCCTTTCCAGACTTTCTTGGGCTCTGTGTGCAGTGGTCCGGATTGAGGCCGAGCAGGTGGTGAGCGCAGTTACTGCAACCGGAACCCCCCACCCTCCCCCCACTGGCCTTTGATAGCCTGCCCGCAGCCATGGTGACAGACGCGCTGGCCCTGTCTTCTAGGTTGCTACGGCATCCGCCTGGAGCTGGTCAACGAGGGCTGGACGTGTTCCCGGTGCACGGCCCACGCCTGGACTGCGGTAACTCGCCCCTGCAGCTGGGGTGGTGCTCTGAAAGCCGGCGCGGCCCGTGGGGGAGCCGGGCCTGGGCCCCGGGCTCGCCCGATCCCGCGGGGAGACCTTGGGCTGGCTGCCTCACCTCCTTGGGTCTCGGGTGGAGCCCATCGCTTCGGTGGCCGCTAGTGTGAAATGTAAGGACCGCTGGCGGGGGCCGGAGCAGATTCCGGAGCAGCAGGCGGGCGGTCCCGCCCTGCACACCCCTCAACGAGTTGTCTGGTCCCCGCAGGAGTGCTGCCTGTGCAACCTCCGGGGAGGTGCCCTGCAGATGACGACCGACCGGAGGTGGGTGGAAGGGCCCCTTCTAGGGGACGGGGGTACCTGAGGGGCGACTCGGGGTAGGGACAGGACCAGCAGGAGCAGATGAGGTCCTGTCGGCTTGGCAGGCCCATGCCCACAGCTTTGAGATGACCCTAGAGGTGACAAGGCCCACCTGTGACCCCTGACCCCTTCCGCTCCTCCCCCAGGTGGGTCCATGTGATCTGCGCCATCGCCGTGCCGGAAGTGCGGTTCCTGAACGTGATGGAGCGCCACCCCGTGGACATCAGCGGCATTCCCGAGCAGCGGTGGAAGCTGGTAGGAGCCCTTGAGTGCTGCCCCAGGGGTTGGGTAGCTGCCTCGGAGCCAGGAGGTGGTTTCAGTGTGGCCAGCAAGTTACTCCGGAGAAGGCAATGGCACCCCACTCCAGTACTCTTGCCTGGAAAATCCTATGGACAGAGAAGCCTGGAAGGCTGCAGTCCATGGGGCCGCTGAAGGTCGGACAGGACTGAGTGGCTTCACTTTCACTTTTCACTTTCATGCATTGGAGAAGGAAATGGCAATCCACTCCAGTGTTCTTCCCTGGAGAATCCCAGGGACGGGGGAGCCTGGTGGGCTGCTGTCTCTGGGGTCGCACAGAGTTGGACACGACTGAAGTGACTTAGCAGCAGCAGCAAGTTACTCTTTGAGTAGGCAAGGGGTGCCTCTCTGTGGCTCAATTTCCTGCTTTTTACACAGAAAAGTCACCGGCGCTCTGCCCAGTTCTTTCTTGCTTAACTTGTAGTCAGCGGCCAAATAGAATTTTAAGAACATAATAGCCAAGAAGATCTTTATCAGACGTAACTGAAAATTCACACACGTTAAATAGCAGCTGCCAGTTTCCCTTCCCTCAGCCCCAGAAACCACCTGTCCTCTCTGCTTCTGTAAGTTTGTTTTCGCTTCCTCTTGGACATGGAGATTTGCAGCAGGTGACTCGCTTATTTCACTGAGCATAATGTCCTCAGTGTGCATCTGTGTTGCTGCAGATGGCAGGATTTCCTTCTTTTTCATGGCCGAGTAGCATTCCATTGTGTTTCTACGCTGTGTCTTCTTCGTTTTCTCTCCGCAGATGCTTAGCTTGTTTCCAGGTCGTGCCTGTTGTAACCAGTGCTGCTGTGAACATGGGGGTGCAGATATCTTTTCAAGACAGTGATTTTGTTTCCTTCAGCAAAAGACCCATGAATGGCATTGCCAGATCATATGGTAGTTCTGTTTTTAACTTTTTGAGGAACCACCATACTGTGTTCCATAGCAGCTACGCCAATGTGGGTTCTGACCAACAGTGTGTGAGGGTTCCCTTTTCTCTCTGTCCTCGCCAATACTTGTTATCTCGTGTGTTCTGGATGGTGGTCATTCTAAAGGTGGTTTTGATTTGCACTTCCCAGATAATTACTGATGTTGACATCTGCTTACATACTTGTTGGCCATCTGTATGTTTTCTTAGAGAAATATCTAGGCAAGTCCTTTGCCCATTTTTAAACTGGGCTTTTTTGCCTTTTTTGCTCCTTAGCTGTGGGAGCACTGTCTCTGGCTCCTCTAAGGAGCATAGCCATCCTTGCACAGGAGTGGTCTTGCAAGTTTCACTCTTCCGGCTCTTGCTGATAATGTCTCCCCACCCTCCCCCAATCTGGGGGAGCCTTCGAGGCAGTGAGCCGTAGTCAGTAAGCAAACTGTGGCTTTCATTCTCAGCTCTGCTACCAGCCAGCTGTGTGACTCCAGACAGATTCCTTGACCTCTCTGTGCTCAGTCTTCTTCTCCATAAAATGGGGCTGCTACCAATCCCCTGCATGGGGAGCAGGAGCTGGGCCACAAAAGGAAGTGCACCAGCGCCTGCTCCCAGGTCATCACCTATGAGCCTGCAGGGTGGCCTTGTGGGGAACGTGTAGGGAGTGGGATGTGTCTTACAGCCCCCAGGAGATGGGTCGTTGGCTGGGGGTATGGACAGCATCCTGGCTGTTCTTGCCTGGTTTATTTCCCAGCTGTCTGGGACAGGCCTGGATACAGAGGCTCCTCCAGGCCTCCAGTGGGCAGGAGGCAGAGAAACAGGGCTGCAGTTGGTGAGCTTGGTGAGGAGGCCCAAGTGAAGGGTCAGAGGCACCACCCTGGAGCCCCTAGGTGCAGGGCCTCTGGGCAGGGCAGAGTGGGTGGCTGGTGGGAGCCATGTGACAGGGGAAGGGGCCTAGTCAGGAAACGTGGGGCTCAGGCCAGTGCCAGCCCCGCCGGTCAGGATGGGTGCTAGGAAGAGGCCGCAGCGGCAGTGATTTCTCCAGGATTGCGGGCGGCAGAGGCCTCATTATTCAGGTGGAGTGATGGCGCGGTGTGCGGCGCCAGATAGATCCTGCCTCCCAGACGCTTTATGGATCATCTGACATTTCCAGCTTGCAGCCTCTTCATTACCGGCACTTGTAACGATGAATTAAAAATCCTTTTACACGAGGCTCGCTTGTACTGCCTAATGGAGCCTCACAAGGAAGCTGGCAGTTAACTCCTGCTTGCCCGGCCTCCCGCTTGCCTTCCCAGGGGCACACGCCAGCCGCAGGCCTGGGGACAGTCATGCCTGGCCATCCGCCCATCCTTCCGTCCCCAGGATTCTTGGGCCACTGACCCTGGCGAGTGGCGGCTGCCCCAGCCAGCTGGTAGCCTGAGCCTGCTGTTCATCCCCTCACCAGCCCGGATCAGCTTAGAGGGCAGCAGAAGTGAGGCTGTCAGGGCAGGTGCTCAGACCAGCTCTGCCCTTCTCCTCAGCTCCGCCTTGAGGTGTCGCATATTGATGGAAGGGGAAGGTGGATGTGTTTGCCAAAATTGGCAGGAAGGCCAGGGGCAGCGGGGAATGGCTTGAGTGGGGAAAGGCCTGAGACATAGGACTGTGCCTTGCGGCCTCCATGGCTGAAGGCACAGCAACTGTGGCCCTCAGCCTCCTCCCACGGCCCGTCCTGCACCATCCCCTGACCCCCCATCTCCTGCCCCCACCTCACAGCCTCCAATGAGGGAGATCGGACAGGACTCAGCCTGAGGTCATTGCCTGGCGGACGGCCCCGTGGGGGCCTGGCCCACTTTCCTCAGCGCGGCGAGCTGCCCGCTGGTCACACTGTCAGGCTTCTCCTGGGCCTTGGCTGTGGGGTCTCTGCCTTCTGGTGCGGAGCCCAGTTCTCAAGGGCCATGTCATGTGTCTCCCCTCCCCCACACAGGCCAGCGGGAGAATCAGGGATCGGCAGCCTAATAATGAGATCTCATTGCCGTCGACCGGCACGGGGCTGCGCTCCTGCAGCGCCCTTGCTGTGGGGCTTCTCTGGCTTTTGAACGTGGTTTACAGAGCGATAAAGGCCGGCTTATTAAATGCCCAGAGTCATCGGCAGGTGGCTGCTGAGTGGCAGTAGGGTGTGGGCATGGGCACAGTGTCGACGGCTTGGGAGCTGACACCCAGCCGGGCAGGTCGCCCAGGCGGGTGTTCCCACAGTGTGGGCCCCCTGCCCCTTCTTATGAAGGGCTACACCGCAGCGTTTTTCATTCAAAATTAAGATAAAATCTCCCATTTCAGTGGCTTTAACTACATTCACAGATTTAGGTAACCATCATCTCTAGCTAGTTCTAGAACATTCCATCACCGCAGAAAGAATGGCCCCCCTCATTGGGTGACTGCCAACCCCCCGCGAGCCCCTGAAAACCCCTGACCCCACTGCTTGTCTCTGTGGATTGGCCTGTTCCGGACGTTTCCCATCAGTGGAGTCACACCGGCTTTCTGTCTGCTTCTCTCGCTGAGCGTGCTGTTTTCAGGGTCCCTCCACATGGTAGCAAGGTGCCTGCTCAGGCAGCTCTGTGGAGGGGCTGGTGGAAAAAAGGTCTAGAGGTGCTCCTGGGGGCCAGCTGCAGGCTGGGTTGGTGGGCCTGGGGTGGTCAAGACTCTCCCAGGATGACCCCTCCATGGGGCCAGGCCCCTGCACTCCAGCTTCGGGTTTCAGAGTCACTCCCAGGAGACAGACTTAGGGGCTCAGTGGGGCAGGGGTTCCCAGCGCCAGGGGGCAGAGGTACCAGCCGGAGCCCTGTTCCCACTGCCATGCCCCCACAGAAATGTGTGTACTGCCGGAAACGGATGAAGAAAGTGTCGGGCGCCTGCATCCAGTGCTCCTGCGAGCATTGCTCCACCTCCTTCCATGTGACCTGCGCCCATGCCGCCGGCGTCCTCATGGAGCCGGACGACTGGCCCTACGTCGTCTCCATCACCTGCTTCAAGCACAAGTCGGGGGGCCACAACGTGAGTGCCCGTCTGCCCCCTGGTCTGTTCCCCTGCCCCTCTGTCCCGCTGTGTTCTGACATCCCCTCCACCCTCAGGTCCATGTGATGAGGGCCGTGTCCTTGGGCCAGGTGGTCATCACCAAGAACCGCAACGGGCTTTACTACCGGTGCCGTGTCATCGGCACCACCACGCAGACCTTCTATGAAGTGAACTTTGATGACGGGTCCTACAGCGACAACCTGTATCCAGAGAGCATCACTGTGAGCGGCGAGGGGCGGGGCAGGGGGCAGCGCAGGCGCAGGGCAGGCATTGCCCTTAGGACGCTGGGGGGTGGCCCGATTCCTCCCGGGCATCTCCTGCTGGAGAGCTCTGCCTGCAGGAGGGCAGGCCACAGGGCAGGGGTGGCAGCAGACACTGGGCACCCGCCCGTAGCTCGCCCTGACAGTTTAAGCTGAGAGCACCGCCTGCTTCTGGTTGGGACCTTTCTACCGAATGGGACCTTTCTTAGCCCAGGCCAGCGTGGTTCCCAAGGGCAACGGCGCCCCTCACTCCATCCCATCCTTCTCTCCACAGAGTAGAGACTGTGCCCGGTTGGGCCCGCCACCCGAGGGCGAGTTCGTGGAGCTCCGGTGGACTGACGGCAACCTCTACAGGGCCAAATTCATTTCCTCTGTGACCAGTCACATCTACCAGGTGAGGGGGTCCTGTTTGCCGGGTATGGGCTGGGGTGGGGCCCCCAGCAGGGTCCTTTGGGGACTGTGGAGCTAGCCTCTGAGGTCAGCGCAGGCGGGAAGGCCTTCTGACTGTCCCATATTTTTCCCTTTGGAGATGTCTTCTCGATTGTGTGTGTGTGGTAGAACATACTTAACGAAATTTACCACTTTCATCATTTTTTAAATGTACAATTCAGTGCCCCTGATTTTTTTCAAAAAAATCAAGTTGATTGTGAGTTTTTTCTCATGATCGTGGAAGAAAAGTTATTGACGTGTGAAATCTTATAAGAAAATTCACCCCCTATCCCAGTGACAAAGACAATGACGGGTGACCCTGTGCTGTTTTCCCAGCGGTCGCCTGCAAGCCAACCGTGAGTGGGTGGGCGCGGGGCTGGCCTGGGTGGGCCACCAGCTGAACTGCATCCCCTTGGCAGGTGGAGTTCGAAGATGGGTCCCAGCTGACAGTGAAGCGTGGTGACATCTTCACCCTGGACGAGGAGCTCCCCAAGAGGGTCCGGTCCCGGCTGGTAAGTGGCCAGGAGTTGGGGCGGGGTGGAGGCACCGGCTGCCTTGGGGATCGACCTGTCCAGGCGGCCTTGGCATCCCGCCTTGGCCTTTGCTGGTTTTGAGGCAGGGGGAGCAGTGGGAGAGTTGGCCCAGCCAGTAAGGAGACAGCAGCACCTGAGCGTGGATCGCAGCTGCACATTGGCGATGCAAAAGGGAAGGAGAGAAGCTGGCCTTTTCTCACGACTTTTTGCCATCTTCTTTCTTTTGGGTTTAACCCAGAGGCAAACTTTTGAGGATCAGGGGCTGCGGCTGTGGGTGGAAGAGCCGAGTCAGAGCTGGTGGGGGTCCCAGATGTGAGGTTCCTTGGGGGATGGACAGGAGCTGCTAGGCAGACCAACGGCCTGTGTGCATCCCGGCCTTGCCTCCCAAGTTCTATGGACGGCAGGGCTCCCCCCCTGCTAGGGGGCCAGTGGCTGGGAGGCTAGGTCCCTCCTCTGCCTGCATGGGGGGTCACTCGCAGGAGAGGATGGGGGTTCACGCACAGGCAGGAGGGGCTGTCCCAGCAGCCAAGGGCCATTGGCCTCCAGCAGGGCAGGCATTTGTTCCAGCCAGGCCCCCAAGCACAGCCTGTATATCAGTTCGTTCTGTGCCATACTATACCATACTGGACAACTTAAACAATCTCGTAGGATTCGGAAGCTGGACTTCCAAGATCAAGGCACTGGCAGGTCCAGGGTCTGGTGAGGGCAGACCCTGGTTTACGGATAGCTGCCTTCTGTGTCCTCATGTGGTGGAGAGAGAGAGGGCGCTCTCAGGGGCCCCTTTATAAGGGCCACTCTCTCGTGACCTCTTCTTCCCTGACCCCATCGTGCTGTGCTGGGGTGGGGCTTCAGCATAGGACTGGACCTTGGGGGACACAGATCTCCGCCCACAGTGCCCTTTCCGCTAACCCCCACGCCGTCTGCTCCCCTGTAGTCGGTCAGCACAGGGGCCCCGCAGGAGAGCGTCTTCTCCGGAGAGGAGGTGAAGGCCGCCAAGCGCCCTCGGGTGGGCACTCCTCGCGTCGCAGAGGACTCAGGGCGGAACCCGGACTACCCGGCCTTCATGGAAAGCCTGCTGCAGGCGCAGTGCTGGCCTGGAGCCCCCTACTAGGACCACCGGCCGCCCGTGAGCCCTCGGCCCAGCAAGGCAGGCGCGGCGGGCCCTGGCGTTTGCTTGCTGTGAATCCCTGTCCTCGCCTCCCAGCCCGAGAGGCTACCTCGGCGACAGGAGTGAGCAGGACGCCGCACGCGCCCCCGGACTCAGGGAGCAGGGCCAGGCGGGCTCTGGGGGCCGGCGGGGTGCGCACGCCACCCCCTTGACCCAGATTCGTAAACCACGTAAGCTCTTCTTCTCGTAAAAGGTGCTACTGCATTGCCTGCCTCCTGAGCAGCCGTGGAGATTGTGACTTCTGTACATACATCACCTTTGTGAGGTTCTTTCTATAAATACCTATTGTTTTAAAAAAATGCAAGAAAAAAAGGAAAGAAAAGGAAAAATCACACCCCAAAGTTGTTTTCTAGATTTGTGGCTTTAAAAACAAAACGAAATGAAACAAAACGTCCTTTTTTCTCAGAACCCAGTGAGCTGCCCAAGATAAAAGCAGCTCAGCTTTTTGTTTGTCGTGTTTTCTGGTCTCGCTTGCTGTGAGCGGTGGGGATGCGCTGTAGCAGCGGTGAGGCCTGGGGGCACTGGGAGGCGAGGGCAGGACGCCTGGGCACCCCTGGCGGCGGTGCCAGGTCACTCACTCACTCCCAGTCGTGAGATCGAGAAGGTCTGGGCAGCTGGCACCACGAGGCCAGCACCCGGTGGGAGGAGGCTGGCAGCTCCTCTGGTGGCCTCCCCCTTCTCTGCGTGGCCTTTTGCAAAATAAACACTCTCTCTTCTGGTGGCTCCATCTTCTGCTTCTTCCCCTGGGAAGAACCATCTCCCAGCTGAGGCCGCGGGTGGGCGGCCCTCAGGGGTCTGGCTGCGGCTCACACATGTGCAGGGGGTCTTTCCCAACCCCGAGGGCCTGGTACATCCTGTACAATCTCTGTGATGTGTGAATTTGTGTGTCTGGGAGAGAGAACTCTCGAGAGGGAATCACGGCTTTCAGCTTGGAGGAGATCTGCCCCGGAAGGCTTATGGGCTGAATTTCCAGGCAGAAAAACATGTTCCTCATTCCAGGCTAGGGGAGGAATGGTGCCCCCCACCACATCTCAGCCACCCCGTGGTCCCCTGCAGAGGGGTTGAAAGCATCATTTGCTTGTATAGAGATTTTTTAAGTTTGAAAAAGAGGTTCTAACAGTTGCCAGGCCAGAGAGAACCAAGTAAGGAAAGTGGAGAGAAGCTCCCTTGGTGGGGGGAAGGGCAGGTGCCCTAGAGGGGCGGGCGGGGCGGCGGGAGGTGCCGGGGAGTCAGCGGAATGTGGGGGTTCCCTCTGCATGCAGCAGGCCCCTGCCCCGGGGCGCTGTCCCTGTGTTCATATGTAGTTTGAAAATGCTATTTATATTGTAAAGAGAATAAAAAGAAGCAGGCAGACGCCCCTGTGGCTCCGGGTCGGGCAGGTGGGCCACCCCTGTGGCCAGTCCCTCTGGGTTCCACTCCATCCGTGGTGGGTTCCTGGACCACTTGTGCAGACAGGCAGTGGCGCAGCGAAGGGGGAGTGTGCTTTCCCTATGAAGGTATATCTGTGTCTATTTGTGAAAGCAAGAAACAAACCCCCCACCCACCCTGATTTTTTTCCACCTGAGATTAAGGATGCGCTGTATTTTTGCCTAATTCCCCTGCCTCTAGGTTCATAATGAATTAAAGGCTCGTGAGCACTGCGAATTACAGCTCCAGGTGGTTGCAGTGTCTTCTTTTGTCTTCTCTTCTGAGTGGGTGCCAGGGAGGCGGGCAGCGGTCTCCAGGCTGGGGTGGGCTCTGGGTGTCCCCTCCAGGAGGGAACAGGCATGGTTCCTCCCCAAAGGGTGGCACATGGCCTGGCCCCACGGCCTCTGCTTTCTGCCTCCAGGATGGAGGAAGTTGCCTTACAGAGCTAGACATCTGAAGCTTGTGTCCACACAGACGTCTGGCCCCCGAGGCTTTCGAGTCTGCCTGGGGTGAGGCCCTCTCCCCCCTGCCCTCTCAGCCTCTGCCCAGTTCTTGTGACACCTGAGCCAGGGATCGTATTTTGTGGTGGGCAGCCCTTGGGCATATGTGAGACAGCAGGGTCCACGTGGGGTGAGGCTGTCCGCCCCCAGTGTTCGTGAACGTGTTACTCATTCAGCCAGTACCCAGGATACAGCAGTAGGTGTGGCAGAAGTGGGAGAGGTGGACGGTACATAAAATGGGATGTCAGTTGTGATATAAACAGTAGGAGGTCCTGAGGGAGATGAGAGGGTGAGGCATGGGAACATCTTGGGGCACAGTCAGTGCAAAAGCCCTGGGGCAGCACCATGCCTGGATTTCGTCCCTTGCACAGCTTGTGGGATGTTAGTTCCCCAACCAGGAATCAAACCCGTGACTCCTGGCAATGGAAGCACCAAGTCTTAACCTCTGGACCACCAGGGAAGTACCCATGCCTGGTATTTTGGAGGAACAGTTGAGTGGGACCATGTGACTACAGCAGAGCAAGGAGATGTGTATAAGAGACAGAGGAGGGGAAGGGGGGGGGGGGGGGGGGGGAGAGAGGGAGGAGACGAGGGCAGGGAGGGGATGGGACAGGTCATGCAAGGCATTGTGGGCTGCAGGAAGACTGGGGCATTTACCCCAGGGAAGTGGGAGCCTGAGAGGGCTGTGGGCAGAGGAGAGGTGGGGCCTGCCTCTGCCTCTGCCCACTGGTGCCCTCTGAACCCTGAGAGGAGGACAGACCCCCTCATGGGGTGAGATGGGAGCCTGGGGCCCAGGGGTGAATGGAAGCACTGAGCATCTCGACAGATGGCTTTTGAGGTGAGCCGGGCTATCACGGCTAGACATGGGGCCGAGGGCTGAGAGAAGGCATTTAGGACACGTCAGCAGATGGGCCTGGGGGCCGTGGACAGGGCGCCCCTCTGGGCCTCAGTTTTTCTTCAGCAGAATGGGCATCCTTAAGGGTGCTGTGTCCTGAGCAAATTTCCTCCAATGAAGTATCCACCCAGCCACTGCCACCCTCAGCCTGCTTCTCCGACCCCTTTGCAGAGATGCTGCCTCCGGCACCCCACAAAGCCCCCAGGACTCAGTTTCCCCATCTGCTACAGGGGACTCTCTGCAACACTGACCAGGTGAGTCAGCATCCTCTGACGCTCCCCGGGGCCTGGCGGATGTGGTCGGTCCTCAGTGATGAGGAGGGGGCCACAGACAGCAGCAGCATGAATGGTTGACCCAGGTGGTCTCAGCACGGTTGCAGATGGATCTCTGTTCTCCGTGCTCTCCGAAACATTATAAAATGGGGAGGTAATTTGGGACAGGCCATCGTGGACTGAGGCCAGGGCCAAGATACCAGGCTGACTCCATGACTGAGCAGCTACATGGAACCTACAGGATCTGTGGCATCCAGGCACGGCCCAGCGCTGGAGTCTGATAGATTTATCATGTGGCAAATATCAACTGCCCTGTGCCAGGACCTGGGAGGTGGCTGAGGAAGAGGGGGGCAAGGTCACTGCTTCTCTGGAGTTTATAATAGAGTTCAAGAAAGCAGGCAAGTGATGAAAACATAAGGCACCATAAACACAGCTTTGACATGTCCTGAAAGACAAGAGAGGGAGCAGAGATGGAAGGTAAGCCATGGTCACAGAGACCTGTCAGGGTCCCAGAGAGGCGATATTCAGATCTGACCCCTCAAGGGAGGTCGGTCAGACTCAGGCGGGGGATGTGGTGCATGGTATGGAATACCCCAGCCTCTGCGGTCAAGGTCCCTGCAACCTACAGCCCTCAAGTCAAATCCGGCTCTCCTACAAATAAAGTTTTGTTGGCACATAAGCATACGCATTCATTGAGTACCATCTATGGCGGCCTTTGCTCTACAAGGAAGGGCTCAGCAGTAGCAGCAGAGACCGCCTGGTGCCCCAAGAGCTAGACATACACTATCTGGCCCTTTACAGAAAAGGTTGTGCTCATTTTAGACATAGAGCAAGTGAGAAATGGCAGCCTCTGTACGCCTGATCTGTGCCTGTGACAGAATCATTTTCCCGTGGGGCATCCCTCAATGCCCAGACCCACCTTACCTTCCAGAGGCCCCTGATTAGGCTCACTGTCTATAGCATCCACCCCAGACCACCCCTGCAAAGAGCTTGGTGGAAAGAGAAGGACTTTCGCTTGGGCCCCTCCATCCATTTGTTGTTCATCCACCGAGGGCTCCGCCCTCCACATCTGGAGCATCCCTGCTCATCCTGCTGATTGCTGAAGGGAAGCCCAAACACGCCCCATGTCCAACCCGTTGGGCTGCCCCACCTCCCCAAGGTGCCCTCTTTGGCCAGTGCAGAGAGGGACAGTGGGTCTGGGCCGCCTCTGTGGTCTACAAGTCCTAGCTCTAAGCCCAACTGTCATGATTCACAGCTTTTGTGAAAGTGATAGTCATGCCCAACTCTGCAATTCTCCAGGCTGGAATACTGGAGTGGGTAGCCATTCCCTTCTCCAGGGGATCTTCCCAACCCAGGGATCGAACCCAGGTCTCCTGCATTGCAGGCAGATTCTTTACCAGCTGAGCTACCAGGGAAGCCCAGGAATACTGGAGTGGATAGCCTATCTCTTCTCCAGCAGGTCTTCCTGACCCAGGAATCGAACCAGAGTCTACTGCATTGCAGGCAGATCCTTTACTAGCTGAGCTACCAGGGAAGCCACAGCTTTTATGCTGGTGCTGAACTCTTTGTGTGCCCGCTCCTTCCTCTCCCCAGCACCAACTGTCCTGCCTCCTCAACTGGCCACCCATCCAGGCTGCCCCACTCCACACCCCAGAGAGACAGCTCAGGGACATAGAACCACAGTCCCGAGATCACCACAGGGAGAACTATTCCCAGAGACAGACCCTAAAAGGCCCAGAGGCCAGGCTCAGAGAACCCTGCAGCTCTCAGCCAGGCTGGGGGACCATTGCCAGGGAGTGTTATTTATGGATTAGATTTCCAGAGCACTTTTGCTCCCTTAATGGAGAAAATAAGAATTACTTGCTGCCATAGGCAGCACAAGGGGTGACACACGGCAGCCGGCAGAGGCGAGGCCAGGAGGGATGAGTGTCTGGGTGCCTGGTGTCTCTGGTGCAGCAGCCATCCTGCTGGGCGACAGGGACGGATGGCTTTTTTCCCAGCAGCTTCCTGGGGGAGGGGCCAGGGGGGCCTTCCAGGCCAGGACAGCCTCCCCCCCTGCTCTTCCAGGTGACCTCCACTGGCCCCAGAACACTTACTGCTCTGTTGCCCCCATATTAGTTTCAAATCACCATTAACCGGTGGCCTAGAACACCAGACATTCATTCCTTGCCTATCCTGGAGGCCGGAAGCTTGAGACCGAGGTGTCTCAAGGCTGTACTCTGTCCAGGGGAGAATGCTTCCTGTCTCTTCCAGCTTCTGGTGGCCCCAAGCGTCGCTCCACCCTCCGTCTCTGTCTTCACACGCCATCTGTGTGACTGTGTCTTCCTTATGTCTCCACTGTCCAGCCTAGAACACCAGACATTCATTCCTTGCCTATCCTGGAGGCCGGAAGCTTGAGACCGAGGTGTCTCAAGGCTGTACTCTCTCCAGGGGAGAATGCTTCCTGTCTCTTCCAGCTTCTGGTGGCCCCAGGCGTCGCTCCACCCTCCATCTCTGTCTTCACACG
Organism: Cephalophus harveyi; assembly: GCA_006410635.1. Classification (NCBI taxonomy): domain Eukaryota; kingdom Metazoa; phylum Chordata; class Mammalia; order Artiodactyla; family Bovidae; genus Cephalophus; species Cephalophus harveyi. Next base: position 694,151 of record SJYT01043693.1, read on the forward strand.
CCATCTGTGTGACTGTGTCTTCCTTATGTCTCCACTGTCTCTCAGCCTCTCTCTGGTACAGGGACATCAGTGATTGGATTTGGAGCCACCTGGATCATCCAGGACCTGCTTGTCATCCCAAAATCCTTGACTTAGTCACAGCTGCAGAGACACTTTTCCCAAATAGGGTCATAGTCACAAGTTAGGGGAAGAAGGGCATGATCATGTTTTGGGGGGAGCCCCAGGCAAGCCACTCCAGGTTCCTCCCGTCACCGCAGCCACAGTGACCCCCTACATGATTGTGAACCCCATAAGCATAAAGACAGTCTTTGCCCCACCGGCAATCCCCACGCTCAGCCTAGAGCCTGACAGGCAGATGGTCCTAAAGAGCTTAAGGAGGTTGGTGACCTACAAGGGCTGGTGGGATGGGGTATAATTAGGGGAGAGGGGGAACACAGTAGCTGGAGTGAAGAGGGGATGACCCACTCTGAGTATATCTTCTGAAATAGCTCTGACTCTTACAGTCTTTATTTCTCATGCCCCAAACAATAACTAATTAAAATCATCCAGAATGTGGTGGGAACCCCAAAATGGAAAACAGTAACACATGAACCCAACTGCACTGAAAATGAAAAGCAGCTGATCGAAGTAACTTTCTAAATGGTATCTTGAGTGGCTACTGTTAGGCTAGAAACAAAAATACCTATACACCAATTCTGGTCTCCAGTAGAAACCCTAGTTTTCCCAAGTAAGCCAAGCTGTAGCTCCCTTATAGTGAAAGTCACTCAGTTGTGTCTGACTCTTGGAATCCAATGGACTATACAGTCCATGGAAATTTCCAGGCCAGAATACTGGAGTGGAGGAGTTCCCTCCTCCAGGGAAATCTTCCCAACCCAAAGATCAAACCCAGGTCTCCCACACTGCAGGTGGGTTCTTTACCAGCTGAGCCACCAGGGAAGCCCAAGAATACTGAAGTGGGTAGCCTACCCTTCTCAGCGTTATCTTCCCAACCCAGGAATCGAACGAGGGTCTCCTGCGTTGCAGGCGATTCTTTACCAGCTGAGCTACCAGGGAAGACCTATGTGAATCCTGGGACTGGACAAATAAGTCAATAAATTGTAGATGATGAGAGCCGGGTTCCTCTCAGTCAAAGAAAGAAATTACAAGTAAGTCAAGAAGGCAGGAAGGTAGAACAAACCATGTGCTGGGCTAGAACCAGAAGTCCCAGTATTAATTCATGGCCCTCGATATATAGAGAAAGATTAGATAGATAGATACAGTAAGATAGTGCAGGTAGACATGAAAGTAAATACAGATGTCTGTATGCATGGACAGTCTGATTCTCTCGCAGCAATGAGTGTCCCTGGCACCTGAAATTTGGTTTCTAAGTACCATTCTCCAATAAAAGGAGCAAGAGCTCCTTGGAGAAATCATTAACTTTATGCTGCATGGAGCAGGGGAAACACAAGGTAAATCTGGAGCATCTTGTGTTGCCAGAAAGTAAGGAGATATATGTGTGTGTGTGTATATATTTGTATATACAAACAGAGCCCAAACCAAAGCCACTCCCAATAACCAACACTAGAAGAATTTGAATAATAAAAATGATAGTATTAGGTTATAATGTAATAGAGTGAAATATCCAAACTGCTATAAATAATTGAATTAATACATAAATGGACTGAGGGAGAAGGGACAGCTCTTCCTTACAGATGAATCCTGATTCATTAACGTAGGGGTGAAAGTTTACATTCAAACTGTCTACATTCAGTCACTCTGAATGTGAACTCTGACAGAGGGCCACTGCTGTGTGGTTCCATTTCAGGAGCTTAGTGTACACAGGGGAAGAAAACGGGCCAAAAAACCAAAACATTTCTGTCCATGGTAGCTCACAGTCTCTCAGGGGAGGCAGACAGGATGAATAACCAAACCATGGAACAGATTAGAAGGCTGTAGATACTACATGGAAAAAAAGGGAGGAGAGATGAGGGCAGGGAGTTGATACTGTTGTATTATATAGGATGCTCAGTCTCATCGAGAAGGTGACCTTTGAGCAAAGACCTGAAGGAAGTTAGGGAACAAATCAGGTGTACGCTTAGAAAAGGGCTCCTGGTGCTCCTTGTGTCTGAAGCAGAGTGAGCAAGGAGGAGAGAGGGTGGAAGGGAGAGCAGGGAGTGGATGGGGCAGATCCTGTAGGACCTTGTGGGCGGGGGGAGGACTCGGGCTTTTACCCCGAGGAGGCGGGAGCCTGGAGGGCTGCGGGCAGAGGAAGACCAGGGCCTGGCTCAGGTGTTCACGGGCACACCCTGATGGCTGGGGTGGGGAGGACAGACAGTATGTGACCCAGAGAGGAGCCTGGAACCCCAGTGGAGGCAACTGAGTTTATCCAGATGGGTGGTGTTGGGGGCTGGACCAGGTGGAGTCAGTGACCATTCTCTGGGTTGAGCAGTGAAGAGGTCCCTGCAGACCCTGAAAGGGGACAGTTAGGGTAGAGCAGGGGCATGGATGCTGGGTTAGAGAAGAGCCCACATTTCTACACAGAATTGCTCTGTTCTCTGGTAAAAAGTAATATTCCTTAGTACAGATAGACTGTAATTTGTTTGATCAGTGTATGGGCCTGGAGGTTATCTCCAGTTTTTCCCAGCTGGTGAACCATGCTACAGCAGGGCAGCTTTCCGGGTCATGCGTGCATGTTCCTCTGGAGTAAGTTCCTAAGAATGGGGGTGGGGTGGGAAGGATTGCTGGGTGGAAGCTTCTGTCATTTTACTTGTAATGCCTGCAGCCAGGTGACCCCCAAACTCCTTGTGCGCCCTGAGGTGTGATGGAAGAGGTTGCCTCTTCCCCAGAACTTCTAGGGTAAATGCTCCCACCTAACCTGTGATCCCCACCTACTGGATTGGTGAAAAGCTACATCTGATCATGACCTTAACATTTATTTCTCTTATAAAGAGTCAGGGTGAACATTTTTTGATGATTAAAAGCTTTTTGTCAGGACAGTCTTGAAACAAAGTATTTTAAACCCCCCTCGGACCATTTCCTGCCAGCAAGAGGGTTGATTTGATGTTTGATGTTTCGCGATGCTGTGTCCATCCAGTTCCAGGTCACTGGCAGAGCTGTGGATCCGTGCCACACCTAGGCTTGTGTGTGTACATACTGAGTCACTTCAGTCGTGTCTGACTCTTTGCAAACTATGGACTGTAGCCCGTCAGGCTCCTCTGTCCATGGGATTCTCCAGGCAAGAATACTGGAGCGGGTTGCCATTTCCTCCTCCAGGGCATCTTTCAGACCCAAGGATCTAACCTAGTGGTGGGTGGGTTCTTCTGGGAAGCCCTGCACCTAGGCTTACCCTTCTTTTATTTGATTCTGTGAAATTAGAAACAGCAAGCTCATAAATAACTGTAGAGCAAGTGGCTGGTGGCGGGACATCAGCTCAAACCAGGACTGGGAAAATGCAGGCATCTCTCGCCAAAAACCCCTGACCATCACTGTGGGCTGGAAAACTGGTCCTTGCCACTTGGGGAAGGACCACACATTCCACACCCCAACTCTGGTTGTGTTAATGCTGCAAAAAATCCCACATCTGTGTCTGCTGAAACATTTGGATATAGTTTTAAAATATACCCCCATGAAGAATCATCCATCTTGTTCTCCAGCAGGAAAAGAATCATCACTGAAGGCTCAGACCTCTGGTAATGGAGCCATATGTGCAAAAGCTCCATGTTCTTAAGAAACCTCAATTTGTCCTCAGAGTTAGGAATTCTGGTGAAGTTTTTTATTTCCTCATGAAAGGGACAGTCAAGGCTGGTGCTGCTCTTTTTCCCATTCCTCTTACCTCTTCCTGCCATATAGGATGTGGACATGATGGCCGGAGCCATGGCAGCCACTTTACTATCACAGGAGAGAAGCTGAAATACCTTTTACATCATTTCTTTCATTTCATTCATTTATTGGGTTGGTAGTTTTTGCTTGTTTCCAGGATGTAAATACTCTTACCATGGATGATTTCAAACCATCAGCATGATGTCACTAAATGCAGAATTGGAAAAAGAAGCACAGTAGCCCACCATTATATAATGTTTCCATCAAACAGACATTAATACAATAAATACTGTAAAATACCTCAAGAGTATAGATAATAGAAAAATGTTAGTAAACATAAGTAGCAAGTGATAAGTTTTGAATATTTATTGCTTTGGTTTTAATATAATTTCATTGGAAGTTTATATAATTTTATTTTTCATAATGGCTGTGTTTAACAACCAGTTCACAACAATAATTGCATTATTTTGCTCAGGTTTGAGAGTGGGATAAAAACATTTGGTAGAAGCCAGTCTATTTTGTTTGAAAAGTATATCATGTTCTGTGATATTTTTTTGCAGCTCAGATTGCTAGGGGCCCCACGTCATCTTTCAAAAGTATTTCCTAATCATTAGCTCACCAGGAACAGGGCTCAAGTGACCACAGAGCTGATAAATACCAACTGATCGCTGTATTTTTCATTCATACTCCTTCCAGTGGTCGTGAGAATTCCTCACGCTCGCAACTTTGACTAGTCCTGGAACATACAGACTCTGTTTCCTATTTGGGCTGATCTGTAGCTCCCACTCATGCCTACAGCATATTTCTAGGTATTTACCTTGTATTAGCATGGATTTTACACTTTAATGAATCACTTCCAAGCCACTGATCCAATTTTTATAAAACTTTTTGTGAACGTATAGCACACAAACAGAAAAGTATATTTCCCCCATAAAATGAGGATAGTATGGTTGTGCCTGTTTGAACTGCATTTCTCAATTAGCCTTACTCTGTGGACATTTTCCATATCATTAAATATACTTGGTCTACATTTTAACACCCATCTAATATTTTTTGACTGAACTGTAATGTCCAGTCCATAAATATATCTTGAGTCATGTGGTTGTAAGTTTGGCAAACGCATCCTTGTGAAAAACCACCAAGCAAAACATGATATGGAGCCTCTCCTTCCCGCCACAGTATTTCTTCATCTCCCTCCAAACTCCAAACCGTTATTCTGTTCTCTATTCCTCTAGATTAGTGTAAAGTGTTCTAGAACTTTCTGCAGATGAATCCTGAGGAACGTACCATCTGTATTTGGCTTCCTTCCCTCAGCACAATGCACTCGAGACACCCTTGTTGGGTGTTTCAGCACGGAGTTCCTTTTCCACAGCTGTATAGCATTCCATGGCATGGCTGGGCCACAGTTTGTTTCGTGTGCTCACCAGTCAATGGACATTTGTGATTGCAGGTGAAACCAGGTGAAGTCATTCATGCCCTCGGCCACTTGTGGGTATTTCATGAGGCTTTTAATCTCAGCGTTTCACCGCTTCTTCCTGAATCTTCCCCAGCTGGGGTTTCCAGCATGGAGCTCTTCCAACGCAGGTTGCAATGATTCACTTGTATCTAAGTGTAGAGCAAATGACGGACGATGCATGAGTGGGTCAGGGCAGTTCATGGCCCCCAGGTTGAGTGATGGGCAAGTGGGAGGTGGCCTCAGGGAGGAGCTTGGCCTTTGTTCACTTTGCTCGGAGAGAACTGGAGTCTCTGGGAGGATTCTGAGTGGGGAATCAGCCCAGAGCAGGAGTCAGGAGACCCTGTGAATCCCCTAAAAGGGGCACAAGGATAGCACTAGGTGGAGCCTATGGGCCAGCCCTGCGCTCCCTGGAGAAGGGCCACAGCCCTCGAACCCCTGGCTCTGCTGGATTCAATGCATTGACACCAGGGCCACGGCCATCTGATCATAGAATCTGTTCAGAACAGCTGCCTGGTGACAAGTATAATAAAGCGTATTAATGAGGCCATTATTACTCCCTAATTAAAAGCTAATAACGAAGAGTTAATTGCCTTTAAAAGATGAAGCAAGACCGGGCTGGGATTTATCTCTGTTTGCTTTTGCTTGCCTGAGGGGGGGGGGGGGGGGGGGGGGGGGGGGGGGGGGATTCTTTACCTGCTGAAGCACCAGGGAAGCCCATTTCCATAATAATAATTGTTATTGTTACCTTTTTCTATTGAAATAGCTGAAGACACAAGAAGTTTTACCAAAAAATAGCACAGAGACGTCCCCCATCCCCTTCCCCCAAGCTCCCCTATAATCCCATTTTACACAGTCATTCTACCTTATCCAAACCAAATTGGCATCATGCAGTTAACTCAGGCACAAGCCTTATTCTGATTTCACTCTCTTCCTTCTAGAGTTTATGTGGGGATATGTCACATATCAGCAAGTTCAGCCATTTAAATTGTACAGTTCAGTGGCTTTTATTGTATTTACGAGGTTGTGCAACCATTGCTCCAATTCCAGAACATTCTCATCACCCCAGAAAGAAACACCATCCCCCGAAAAAAAGAAACCCTATCCCGAGGAGCAGTCACTGCCACCCCCTCCCCAGCCCCTGACAGCCAGGAATCTGTCTGTGGACCTGCCTGCTCTGCAGTTTTCCCGTCAGTGGAGTCACGCCCTGCGCGTCCCTCTGTGTCTGTTTCTCTCACTGGGCACCGTGTCCTCAGGGTCTGTCCACGTGGTAGCGAGTGTCAGGGCTTCTCTCGTTTTTCTGGACAAGATTGTGAGTGGATGTGTGTTTTCAGTTCTCTTGGTCTGTTTTCATTTTTTTTAATTTTATTTATTTTTTATCTTTGGCTGTGCTGGGTCTTTGTTGTTGTGCAGGCTCTTCTCTGGTTGCGGTGAACAGGGGCTACTCTGTAGTTGAGGTGCGCAGGCTTCTCATTGCGGTGGCTTCTCCCGTGGATGGACAGGGGCTCTACGGTGCTCTGGCTTCAGTAACTGCGGCTCCTGGGCTCTAGAGAACAGGCTCAGGAGCTGTGGTGCACAGGCTTAGTTGCTCTGCAGCACGTGGAATATTCCCGGATCAGGGATCGAAACCGTGGCAGGCGGAGTCTTTACCACTGAACCACCAGGGAAGCCCTGTATTCATTTTTTCTTAATTTTTTTTGGCCACACCACACAGCATGTGGGACCTTCCTTCCCCAGCCAGGGATCAAACCCTTGCCGCCTGCATTGGAAACCCAGAGTCTTAACCACTGGATCACCAGGGAAGTCCTGTATTCATTTTTAATGTAGGTTTTTTTTTTAAATATTGACCGACTGATTTGGCTGTGCTGGGTCGGGTCTTCTGACACTTGAGCTCTCTAGTTGGGCGTGTGGGCTTAGTTGCTCATGGCATGTGGGATCTTCCCAAACAAGGGATTGAACCAGTGTCTCCTGCATTCCAAGGCCAGTTCTTAACCACTGGACCACCAGGGAAGTCCTGTGGGTTTGTTTGTTTGTTTGTTTTTTAATTGCACACATCAAATGCAAATCTGCCACTGAAAACTAGAAATAAAGCTTAATCTTTCTCCACTTCCTTCCTCTTTGCTCAGCCCAGACCGTCCTCTCTGGAGTAAGACCCCATTGCATTTGGGGACACCTCCAGCATATCATTCTCTGTGTGTTGACCTATGTCCACGTGTCTCCAGGGAGATACGTTCACTATCTAGCGACTGTTTTCACAAAGATGAAATCTCACCTCTAATGAAGTTTGGCTGTGTTCCTTGTTTTTCAAGAAAATCCGCATGGAATTACCTGCATTTATTTTTCCCTTTTGCTCTTACAAATCAAGTTAGAACTTAACTACAAAATGATGCTCCAACCTTCAGAGTACAGCTTGACAGTTCTGCATAGAGACATGCTGCCCAAAAAAGTAGAATGCATGTGTGGGTGCTCAGTCGTGTCCACCTCTTTGCGACCCCATGGACTGTAGTCTGCCAGGCTCCTCTGTCCCTGGGATTCTCCAGGCAAGAATACTGGAGCGGGTTGCAATTTCTTTCTCCAGGGGATCTTCCCCACCCAGGGATCAAACCCACATCTCTTGCATCTCCTGCATTAGAAGGTGGGTTCTTTACCACTTGAGCCACTGGGGGAGCCCCAAAAATAGAATGGGGGTTAGCAAGCCCTGACCCACAGGCCAGGTCTGACCCCCTGCCTATTTTTGTACGGCTTATGAACTGTGGTGTTGGAGAAGACTCTTGAGAGTCCCTTGGACTGCAAGGAGATCCAACCAGTCCATTCTGAAGGAGATCAGCCCTGGGATTTCTTTAATGATGCTAAAGCTGAAACTCCAGTACTTTGGCCACCTCATGCGAAGAGTTGACTCACTGGAAAAGACTCTGATACTGGGAGGGATTGGGGGCAGGAGGAGAAGGGGACGACAGAGGATGAGATGGCTGGATGGCATCACTGACTTGATGGACGTGAATTTGAGTGAACTCTGGGAGTTGGTGATGGACAGGGAGGCCTGGCGTGCTGCGGTTCATGGGGTCGCAAAGAGTCGGACACGACTGAGCAACTGAACTGAACTGAACTGATGGGCTAAGAATTTTTTTATATTTTTAAGTGAATTTTTAAAAGCCAAGAGTGCTAACTTCCCTGGTGGTCCAGTGGTTAAGGCTTCAGCTTCCAATGCATGGGGTGTGAGTTCAGTTTCTGATCAGGGATCTCACATTCTTTATGACCAAAATGTAAAAAACAGAAGCAATATTGCAACAAATTCAATAAAAATTTGAAAATTGGTCCACATCAAAAAAAAAAAAATCTTTAAAAACCAAAAGAAAACTAATATCTCACCACACATAACAACTGTATAAAATTCCCATTTTGGTACCATGAATAAAGTTTTATTGGGACACAGCCATGCCCATTCATTTGCATATTGCCTGTGGCTGCCTTAGACATTTCTGAGAAGTTGTCCCTCTGGCGCATCAAGCCTCAAGTATTTATTTTCTGGCTCTTTACAAAAAAAATGTTTGCTGACCCCTGCCCTATAAAGGCCTGATGGGCAGGCCTCCTTCATGCTCTGAGCTCAGAGAGGTCAAGAGCTGAGCCCAGGATCACACAGCTAATGTTCTCTTCCTTGGCTCACGTTTGATAATAGGCAACAGATATGTAACCATGTCCCCCTGTGTCCTTCCTGTGCTGGTTGGAACTGGAGCCCCAGATGGGGACAGATTGAGCTAGAACCAGACATCTGTAGTCCTCTGGGGTCAGAGCTTGGGGAGGCCAGAGCAGGCTGGAGTAGGGACCCCAGAAGGCTGCTTGGGGAGTTGCTGATGGAGCCAGGCTTTGGAGGACAGGAGAGGAAGGAAAGATAGAGACCCCACTATGTCAGGTGGGGTGAGGCAATCAGAGCTTGAAGCAACCAGAGATGCAAGTGTATCTCAAACCCCTTGTCGAGAGGATTCACCACAACCAAGAGTGACAGAGATCCATCTAAATCACAAAGCTGGCAGTGCCCCTACATCACTCCATAATCTTCCATGGTTCCCCATTGCTCCCAGGATAAAGTCCAAACTATCGTGACTGTGGCTTACGAGGGCCTTTGGTGTCTGGTCCCGCCTGACCTTCCCACTACCCCTGCCCCGACTCTGTTTTCAATCTATTTCCATTTAAAATCATTATTGACAGATAAGGACTTACTGTTGACATTCTGTTCTTTGTTTTCTAGTTCTTAAAAAAATTTTTTTAAATCTTTTGGCCATGATGCACGGTATGTGGGGTCTTAGTTACCTAAGATCTGATCGAACCCATGCTTTCTGCCTTGACATGTGGATTCTGATCCCCCAGATCCCCAGGGAAGCCCTCTAACTCTTTATTTAGGTCTCACTTTGATCCCTGCTGCCTTTTTGTGTGTTTTAATGCCTTGATATGAATGTGCTTTGATTTCTGTATCCAGGTCTTTTGCATTATTACTACAGGTTTTTTCCCTTTTCATTATCACAAGGCTTACATAAAACATCTTCAAATTGTAACACCTGTTCTTAAACTGCTAATAGCTGAAACTGGATAGCATTCCTAAGTTTACACTTTTACTTCTCCTCTCATTCACCTTTCAAGTTACAGTTTAGATATTTTTATATTGTGTATCCAATAACAGATTATTATAGTTGTGATTTTTTTCGCTCCCTTTGCTTTTTTTTTTTTAATTATTACTTTATTTTTCTTTACAATACCGTATTGGTTTTGCCATACATTGACATGAATCCACCATGGGTGTATATCCAGAGAGAGGAAATGGGGTGGGATGTGGGAGAGGGATTCAGGATTGGGAGCTCCCTTTGCTTTTTAACCTTTAAATCTGAGTTGTATGTGAATTACACACAGCTTCACTGTATCACAGACTCTCTGACCATGTATTAACCATTCCCAGTGAGTCTCATGCCACCTTCTTATTTTTAATGTTAATTAGAGTCCTTTTGCTGCAGTTAAAGAACTCCTTGTAACATTTCTTGTAAGGCAGGTGGCCTGGTGATAACTCCGTCAGCTGTTGTGCATTTGGGGCAGTCTGTCTCTTCATTTCTGAAAGACAGCTTTGCCAGATACAGAATTCTTGGTTGATAATTTCTTTTTCTTCCAGTATTTTGAATCTATCATCCTATTCTCTCCTGACTTGAAAAGGTTTTGTTGAAATATCCCCTTACAGTGTTATAGGGGCTCCTTTTTAAGTACGTGCAGGGGCTACTGGCTTTGTTTTTCAGACCATCAACTCCTCCTGCCAGACCCTGGCCTCCAGCCTCGCTGAGCTACACAGCCCCACAGCTGTTACCACTCAGGCTTTCTGGTCCGGTGGGCCCCAGAGCTCCTCTCAAAAGTGGGCGGGACTGTGAATTGGCATCCCAGCTTGAGCAGGAGGGGGCCAGACTCGGCTCCAAGGCCCTAGCAAGGCTCCTCTTTTTGAGGGCCTCCGTCAGGCAGATCTGCACCCCTCCAAGTTCCCTGGTCAGATTGTCAGTATCCTGGCTCTGCAGATGAGTAAAGCTGCTGTCTGAGATGACAATTCCTAGGATGCTGAAGGTAGGAACTCAGTCTGCCGGGATCCCAGGGCTGGTTATTGCAAGGTCCTCTCCCCTCCGCCATCTTGTTCCTATTCCTAGTGGTCAAGCTCCCGAGATCTTCCTGCACTTCCCATAGGGTGAGACCAAAGTGGGGGTTCCCAGGAATGGACCACAACCCTGGGGAATCTAAATGTCCACCCTGGGCTCTCCCCACTGGGGGAACCAGAGGTTCGGAGGGAGCCACCGCGGTGAGTGTTGCGCCAGCTGGGGGAGGGGCCATGTGGTCAGTACGCCAACGCTCCCGTGCAGCCTGTCTCGGTCTTTGTGGCGCAAGGGAGGCTTGGCCTTAAGCGCACATTCTAGGATGTTCTCTGCGGTGCCTTGTCCATAAATAGCTTTTGTTGTTCCTGTGATGGTGACGGTGACGGCGGAGTGAAGGTGGGAGTGAGGTGTGGTCACCCATCTGGCTGGCAGCGCCCCCCTGTGCCTCTGCTTTTATACTCCAGGCGAGACTCGCAGCCCCCACACTCACCTCCTCTGGACCTTTGAACTTGCTGTTCCCTCTGCCTGGGGTGCTGGGCCTCTCTCTTTGTCATGGCAGTCCAAGCGTGGGTTGGAAAAGAAATTTCCAGACACAGAGCGTTTCAGAAGGGCGAGAGTTTATTAAGAGCAAGGAGTAGAGATAATGAAGGTGCTGCCAGTGTGGTGGGTCCGGGAGAGCTGACGCTTTCTGTGGGTTAATAGCCAATTTTTACAGCCTCAAGACAGAAACTTCCTGCTGGAAGGGTGGCATTAGGTAATGGGTTAGGGTGAGTAGCCAGGTGGGCGTTTTTGCCTAATTTGGGGTCAGGAAGCCTGCTGGTGATGATCAGGGGCTTTGGGCAACGGTCACAGAGGGGCTCAGTCAGTTCTGGAGATGACCTTGTCTCTGACTTCTGTGGCTCCAGGGCTTCACTTCTGTGGCTTTGGGGCAGGACTCCACAGTCTTTACCTATCTCCTCTCTCCTGTTTATCCTTAGACTCTCAATTGGAGGTCACCTCCTCCAGGAAGCCCTCCCTGCCCCCATGATTTTGCTGGATTCTGTGTACCTTTCTCTCTGTGAGCCCTGGTTGCCAGGGACAGCTGTGTTCACTGCTTAGATCTCAGTCTGTGGGTATGTTGATGGACTATGTGGGGGTAGAATGAAATCCTTAGAGGAAGACAAGCCTGCAGCCCAGGATGGAAGCCAGAAAAGGCTTGGCAGGACAGGAGAACAGCTATCAGGTGGAAGGACCAGCCTGAGCAAAGGCCTGGAGGTAGGACTTGCCAGAATGGGCTTTGCAGGCAGTTGTCCCCACCGCCCCCCATGCATCTGGGCCCAGCACATCACTGCCATCACACACGCCTCACGGTCGCTTGCTGTCGCCCGTGTCAGCAGGTGATATAGGTTGCGCTTCTGCTCACCCTGTGCTTGGTAATGCTGACTGTTCCCATACAGCTTCGGCCAGGGTCATGGGCAATGCAGGCGGGTGTGCTGTCCTTGGCCACTCAGTCGTGTCTGACTCTTTGACTCCATGGACTGTAGCCTGTCAGTTTCCTCTGTCCCTGGGGACTCTCCAGGCTGGAACACTGGAGTGGGTTGCCATGCCCTCCTCCAGGGGATCTTCCCAACCCAGGGGTCAAACCCAGGTCTCCCACATTGCCAGCAGATTCTTTACCATCTGAGCCACCAGGGAAGCCTAAGAATACTGGAGTGGGTAGCCTATCCCTTCTTCAGGGGATCTTCTCGACCCAGGAATTGAACTGGGGTCTCCTGCATTGCAGGTGGATTCTTTACCAGCTGAACCACAAGGGAAGCTTAAAACATATCTAGAAATGCTCATTTGGAGAAAGATGTTTTTATACAGTTTGGGGGCAAATGAAGCCATAAGTGAAGCCATCCAACAGAACTGTGCCATAAACACCACAAACAGGTGCAGACTTCCAGGCTAGAATCCTCCCCAGTCCAGTTTCCACTCACCTCTGTCTGGTCCAGGACGCCAGCCACATTCTGTGCTACGTGATCACTGCTGGGTACATCTTCTCTTCACTGTCAGTATGAGGGAAGGAGGCCTGGATTTGTCTGCAGCCCATCCCAGAATGGGGGCACTGAGGTCATGGGCACCGAGTCTGGCTGCATGGTGTACCCCACAAAGGGAGGATGCAGGCACTGCCCTTGATGGAGCGCAATCTGGATGGCCTGCTGGCAGTTAAGCATGGAGAAGTTCGTGGGCATGTTCACGTACATGTTGTTCATGGTGCCCTTGGGCAAGCAACAATTGATCTGTGACCTGGTTGGGGGCTCCCAGGCCTCCAAGTTGGTGCTAGAGCTTGGGTGCTAAGTATCTCAGACTCCCGTGCACCCCGCTTTTGGGCAGGTGGTATAGTGCCTTCTATAGAAGTCCCACACTGGCTCACTCTTTGTGCTGGGTCTCCCAGGGAGTCATGTGATTTCAGCTTGCATCTTTGCTGCTGGGAAGATTGGTCATTTATAAGACCACAGACCTCAGTCCATTCTTTTTTTTTTAACTTTTTATTCTGTGGGCTTTCTCTAGTGGTCCAGTGGTTGAGAATCTGTGCTTTCCCTGCAAGGGGCACAGCTTCCATCTCTGGTCGGGGAAGTAAGATTACATATGCCTCACAATAAGTGCAGCCAAAACAAACAACTATAAAAAAAAAAAAGAAAGAAAAAACCCAACTTTTTATTTTGGAATGATTTCTAGATCTATAGAAAATTGCCAAGATAGCACAGAGAGAATATATGTATATGAGTGTATGTATCTTACATGTGAAAGTGAAGTGTTAGTCATTCAGTCATCTCCAACTCTATATGACCCCATGGGCGATAGTCCATCAGGCTCCTCTGTCCATGGAATTCTCCAGGCAAAATACTGGAATGGGTTGCCATTTCCTTCTCCAGGGGATCTTCCCGACCCAGGGATTGAACCCACGTCTCCCACATTGCAGGCAGACTCTTTACCAGCTGAGCCACCAGGGAAGCCTGTATTACATAACCACCTCAATAACCCACCCTTAGTATAATATCCAAAGCAGGAAACTGACATGGATACACTGTATCTCATTCTATGCAACTGTATCACACAGCTGTGTTGACTCTTGTAACCACCATGTTGATGCATATCTGTTCCATCACCCCCGCAAAGATCTCTGCTGCATCTCTGTATGTTGTAGAAAGGAAATGGTACAGTACAGTTGTGCTTTGAGATGGCTTTTTTCTTTTGAAGGAATGCCCTTGAGATTCACCTAATGGTTGAGTGCTGGGTGGTCTGTTCCTTTTCATGACTTAGTGGTATTCCCTGGTGTGGATGGGCCCTGGTATACTGAACAGGTGAATCCTCATCACAGGACATCAAGGTTGTTTCCAGGTTTTTGTCTATTACGAATAAAGCGGCAACAAACACTCATGTCCAGGTTTTTGCAACGACATAAGTTTTCATTTCTCTGGGATACATGCCCAGGAGTACAATTGCTGGCTCTTACGGTAAGTGTTTAGTGTTTTAAGAAACTGCCAAGCTATGTCCCAGGGGGACTGTACCATTTTACATTCTCACCAGCAGAGCGTGTGATCCAGTTTCTCTGTACTCAGAGCAGCTCTGATCTCCATTCAGCCTTGTCCTGAAAACCCCACATCCCAGGTTTTATTTTTAGGGGAGGAGAGTTTCCTGGGCCCCGGGGACAGCCCTTGGAAGTGGGGGATGTGGGTTGTAAGCTTGTGATTCTATTTCAGGGAGAATTCTGCCATAGCCTGAATGTTTGTGTGTCTCCCAGAATCCCGATTTTAAAGCTCTAATATTCAGAGTGATGGTGTTTGGAGATGGAGCCTTTTGGAAGTAATTGGGTTTGGTATAGGTCATGAGGGTGCCACCTTGTGATGGAATTAGTGCCTTTTATCTTGCTCTGTGGAAGAAAAGTTATGACCAACCTAGATAGCATATTCAAAAGCAGAGACATTACTTTGCCAACAAAGGTCTGTCTAGTCAAGGCTATGTTTTTTCCAGTGGTCATGTATGGATCTGAGAGTTGGACTATAAAGAAAGCTGAGCACCAAAGAATTGATGCTTTTGAACTGTGGTGTTGGAGAAGACTCTTGAGAGTCCTTTGGACTGCAAGGAAATCCAACCAGTCCATTCTGAAGGAGATCAGCCCTAGGTGTTCTTTGGAAGGAATGATGCTAAAGCTGAAACTCCAATATTTTGGCCACCCTCATGTGAAGAATTGACTCATTGGAAAAGACTCTGATGCTGGGAGGGATTGGGGGCAGGAGGAGAAGGGGATGACAGAGGATGAGATGACTGGATGGCATCACCAACTCGATGGACGTGAGTTTGAGTGAACTCCGGGAGTTGGTGATGGACAGGGAGGCCTGGCGTGCTGCGATTCATGGGGTCGCAAACAGTCGGACACGACTGAGCAACTGAACTGAAGGGGTTCCCAAGTGGTGCTAGTGGTAAAGAACCCACCTGCCAGTGCAGGAGGTGTAAGAGATGAGGGTTCAATCCCTGGGTTGGGAAGAAGGAAATGGTAACCCACTCCAGTATTTGTGCCTGAAGAATCCCATGGACAGCTGGCAGGCTACAGTCCATAGGGTCGCACAGCTGCTGCTGCTAAGTCACGTCAGTCGTGTCTGACTCTGTGCGACCCTATAGACGGCAGCCCACCAGGCTCCCCCGTCCCTGGAATTCTCCAGGCAAGAACAGTGGAGTGGGTTGCCATTTCCTTCTCCAATGCATGAAAGTGAAAAGTGAAAGTGAAGTCGTTCAGTCGTGTCCGACTCTGCAACCCTGTGGACTGCAGTCTACCAGGTTCCTCTGTCCATGGGATTTTCCAGGCAAGAGTACTGGAATGGGTCGCCAGTGCCTTCTCCGAGGGTCTCACAGAGTCAGACCCAATTGAAGCAACTTGGCATGCATGCATGCATGCAAAGGGATGAAGGGACCAGAACACTGTCTCTCTCTCTCTCCCCGGGCCATATGAGGACACAGCAAGAAAGCGACCATCTGCAAGCCAGGGAGAGGGCTCTTGCTAGAAGAGCCAACCATGCTGGCACCCTGATCTCAGACTGCCAGCCTCCCAAAGTGTAAGGAATACATTATTGTTGTTTAAGCCACCCAGTTGATGGTATTTTGTTATGGCAGCTCAAGCCGACTAGGACAAGTTGGAAAGCTCCCAGCCCCTGGAGCTCTGAGGCTTTCTAAGCTTATAGGATCCAAGATGCTACCAACCATCAGACAGAATATCCACACAAGGCAGATGCCAGAATTTGAAGCATAGAGTCAGAGGCATTCACTGAGGACTTTATCTTTAAAAGCAAAATATGCAATTGGTTTTATCCTGTGGTCCATAGAGTTTAGTCTTGCCACTATATGCGGATCCTCAAATTAAAAAAAAAAAAACCATCAGGTGTTGGGGACAATTTGGGCATATTTTTTCTTCCAACGAATTGCACCCTGGAATGACACACACCTCTCTCTGCCTGTTAGATTTTATCATGCTAATAATCTTGGCGGCTTTATGCACGGGCATCCATCCCCCCTGAGGTTCCTTGAGTTTTGCCAAGCGCCTTAACCCACTGGCCCTTAACCGATTGCTAATCAGCTCTCTTTTGCTTTTTAACCTTTTTTTAAAAAAATAATTATAGATGGACAGGAAGTTACAAAAGTAGTACATGGAGTCCTAAGTACGCTTCCCCCAGTGTTGACATTTTTGGCTGCTCGGCATGCAGGATCTTTGTTCCCCAACCAGGGATGGAACCCGTGTCCCCCCTGCACTGAAGTGCGGACTGTTAACCACTGGCCCTCCAGGGAAGTCCCCAGTGCTGACATTTTCTTTATGACTGTAGGGCAGTATCGAAGCCAGGAAACTGACGTTGGGCTAGTACTGTTAATTAGAGGACAGCATTCAGATGGCATTATTTTTAACCTGCATGTGTGTGTGTATTTGTTTCTATGTAGTTTTGTTCCTTGGATAGATGTGTGTGCCCAGCAGCACTCTCAGGATCCAGGACTTCACCCCTCCACCTTCACAAAGCAGTTCTCGCGCGCTATTTGTCTTTTGTTTAATTTTACTGAAGTATAGTTGATTTACAATGTTGTGTTGATTTCTGCTGTACAGCAAAATGACTCAGTTATACATATATATACACTCTTTTTCATATTTTTTTTCCATTATGGCTTACCCCAGGATATTGAATATAGTTCTCTGTGCTACATGGTAGAACCTTGTTTATCCGTTCTGTGTACAATTGTGTACATCTGCCAACTCCAACCTCCTACTCTATCCCTCCCCCTACCTCTTGGCAAACTCACGTCTAATTCTCTATGTCTATGAGTTAGTTTCTCTTTCACAGATAAGTTCATTTGTGCCATATTTTAGATTCCATACATAAGTGATATCCTATCTTTCTTTCTCTTTCTGACTTACTTATTATGACAGTTTCTGGGTTCATCCATGTTGCTGCAAAAGGCATCATTCCTTCTTGTTTATGCTGAGTAGTGTTCCATGATATAGCTGAGCCCCGTCTTCTCTATCCATTCATCCGTCGATGCACACAGGTTGTTTCCATGTCGTGGCTGTTGTGAATAGCGTTGCTATGAACTTAGGGGTACATGGATCTTTTCAAATTATAGTTTTGTTTGGGTATATGTCCAGGAGCGGGGTTACTGGATCAGATTCTCATGCTATTTCTTAATATTAACCTCTGCCCCAGGAAACCACTAATCCACTCTCCATCTCCTTAGTCTTGTCATTTTGAGAATGTTGTACAAATGAAATCAGGTAGCACATTATCTTCTGAAATCTACTGTCTTAACTCGCATGGCTGCCCCTGAGGTCTGTGCAGGTTGCTATATGTATCGATCAGTTTTTCCTTTTTGTGACCGAGTAATATTCCAGGTACTGGTTGGCCAACGTTTGTTCAGCCCACTCATTCACTGAAGGACGTTTGGTCTCCAAAAGCTGAGCCCCGTCTTCTCTATCCATTCATCCGTCGATGCACACAGGTTGTTTCCATGTCGTGGCTGTTGTGAATAGCGTTGCTATGAACTTAGGGGTACATGGATCTTTTCAAATTATAGTTTTGTTTGGGTATATGTCCAGGAGCGGGGTTACTGGATCAGATTCTCATGCTATTTCTTAATATTAACCTCTGCCCCAGGAAACCACTAATCCACTCTCCATCTCCTTAGTCTTGTCATTTTGAGAATGTTGTACAAATGAAATCAGATAGCACATTATCTTCTGAAATCTACTGTCTTAACTCGCATGGCTGCCCCTGAGGTCTGTGCAGGTTGCTATATGTATCAATCAGTTTTTCCTTTTTGTGACTGAGTAATATTCCAGGTACTGGTTGGCCAACGTTTGTTCAGCCCACTCATTCACTGAAGGACGTTTGGTCTCCAATATTTTGCTCTTATGAATGGAGCTGTTATGAATATTTGTGTACACTTTTTTGCATGAACATATGTTTTCATTTCTCTGGGACAAACGCCCAGGAATGCCTTCGTTGAGTTCTATGGCGGTTACATGTTTGGTCTTGAAAGAAACTGCTAATCTGTGATCCACAGTGACACTACCATTTTTTCTCCCCACTGGCAACATGCAAGAGATCCAGTTTTTCTGCACAGCCTCTCCAACATCTGCTATCTTCACCATTTTTTAGTTTTTAGCTCTTCTTATAGGTGTGATAGTATCTCATTGTGGTTTTACTTTGCCTTTCCCTAATGGCTAATGATACCAAACATCTTTTCATGTGCTATTTTTTTTTTTGGCATCAGATTATTCTTTTTCAAAAAAAAAAAAAAAAAGAGGCTTTCCACACAGCAAAGAGTACATATCTTCAGGGTATATCTTGATGAATTTTTACAATGGTGTATTGTGACCACCGCCCAGATCAAGATAAAAATCATAGCCAGAACAGATCACAGAAGGTTCCCCCACGATCCCTCTCTCAGCTATTTCTCCCTCCTGGCAGCATCCAGTGATCTGATCTGGGTGACAGTGGTATGCAAAATAAAGCCCCCCAAATATACCTACATCCTAGTCCCCAAATCTGTAAAAATGTTAGGTTACATGGCAAAGGGTTACATGAAGTTTGCAGGTGAAATGAAGTTGGCTAGTCAGCCGACCTTAAAATAGAGATGCTCATGGATTTACAGGTCAGCTCAAGGTAATCAAGTTTCTGAAGAGAGGAAAAGAAAAAGAGGGGGAGAGGGAAGATTTTTTAAAGGTTAGTTTTTTTAAAGATTTATTTGTTTTTATTTTCTGGCTGTGGCGGCTCTTCATTGCTGGGAGTGGGCTTTCTCTAGCTGCAGTATGCAGGTTTCTCTTTGAAGTGTCTTTTCTTGTTGCAAAGCAGGAGCTCTGGAGTGTGGGCTCAGTAGTTGCGGCACATGGGCTTTGTTGCTTTGAAACATGTGGGATCTTCCCAGACCAGGGATCAAGCCCATATCCCCTGCATTGGCAGGCAGATTCTTAACCATTGAACCACCAAGGAAGTCTTATATATTGGTTCTTGTGTGAACATATTTCGTTTCTCTTGGGTAAATACCTAGGGTTAGGATGTATGTGTCCTAAATAAGTAAATCAACTTTGTAAATATCCACCAAGCCATTTTCCAAAGTGGTTTTACCACATCTTGCATCCCCACCAGTGATGTCTGAGTAGCCTCACCAGTGCTTGACATTGTCAGCCTTTTAAAATTTTAGATAGACGCTCCAGAGCCACAGTGTCCAACTCAGTAGCTGTTACCCACATGTGATTGTTTACTTGATTATCTTTTGTTTGTTTTTGTATTTTTTTGGCTATGCCACATGGCATGTGGGATCTCAGTTCTCTGACCAGGGATTGAACCTGTGCTCCTTGCAACAGAAGCACAGTGTTAATAATCACTGATCTGCCAGGGAAGTCCCTGTTTATTTACTTTAAATTGAAATACGGTTGAGTTACAAGATTATATTGGTTTCAGGTGTTCAACATAGTAATTTTATATCTTCATAGAGTATATTCCGTTGTTCAGTCACTAAGTCATGTCTAAATGCTTTGCGACCTCACAGAAGGCAGCACGCCAGACTTCTCTGTCCTCCGCTGTCTCCCAGAGTTTTCTCAGATTCATGTCCACTGAATCAGTGAGGCTGTGTAAACATCTCGTCCTCTGCCGCCCCTGTTTCCTTTTGCCTTCAGGCTTTCCCAGCATCAGGGTCTTTTCCAGTGAGTTGGCTCTCTGCATCAGGTGGCCAAAGTATTGGAGCTTCAACATCAGTCCCTCCAATGAATATTCAGGGTTCCTTTAGGATTGACTGGTTTGATCTCCTTGTAGTACAAAGGACTCTTAAGAGTCTTCTCCGGCACCACAATTTGAAAGCATCAATTTTTCGGTGCTCAGCCTTCTTTATTGTCCACCTCTCACATCTGAACATGACTACTGGAAAAACCATAGCTTTGAGTATATGGACCTTTGTCAGCCAAGTGATTCCATGCAAAGTTTTTATTAAACTATTGACTTTATTTTCTGTGCTCACGTGACTATTTAAATTCAAATTAATTTAAATGAAACAAAATGGAAAATCCAGCTCTTTGTTTATGCTGGTCACATTTCATGTGTTCAATAGCCACATGTAGCTAGAAGCTACTGTATTGGACAGGACAGATAGAGACCATTTCCATCACCATGGAAACTTCTAGTAAATACTGCTTTTTCTAGTGAGTATGCAGAGGTATCTCATTGGCTTTAATTGTTTTAATTGAAGTATAGTTGATTTACAGTGTTGTTAGTTTCTGGTGTAGAACAAAGTGATTCAGTTATATATATTATATATATTTATTTTTTCAGTATATATATATTCAGAATATATACATATATTTCAGCATAGATATATTTCTTTTCTGTTATAAGTTATTACAGGATTTTTAATATAGTTCCTTGTTCTATACAGTAAGTCCTTGTTGCTGATCTATTTTATATACAATAGTGTGTGTCTGTGTATGTGGCTTCCCTGGTGGCTCAGACAGTAAAGCGTCTGCCTACAATGCGGGAGACCCGGGTTTGATCCCTGGGTTGGGAAGATCCCCTGGAGAAGGAAATGGCAACACACTCCAGTATTCTTGCCTGGAAAATCCCATGGACTGAGGAAGCCTGGTAGGCTACATACAGGCCATGGGCTCGCAGAGTCGGACACAACTGAGCGACTACACTTTCACTTTCAGTGTATGTCTGTTAATTCCAAACTTCTAATTTATCTCTTCATGCACCCCTTTCCCCTTTGTTAAACAAAAGTTTTCCATGTCTATGAGTCTATTCCTGTTTTGTAAATCTTTGTTTCATTCTTTTGGATTCCACATGGAGGTGCTCTCGTATATTTGTCTTTCTCTGTGTGACTGACTTAGTATAAAAATCTCTAGGTCCATCCATGTTGCTGCAAATGACATTATTTTATTCTTTATTATGGCTAATATTCCATTTATGTATATACCACATATTCTTTATGCATTCCTCTGTCGATAAACATTTAGGCTATTTCCGTATCTTGGCTATTATAAATAGTGCTGCTGTGAACATTAGGGTACATGTATCTTTTCAAATTAGTTTTCATTGTTTCAGAATATATGCCCAGAAGTGGGACTGTTGGGTCACATGGTAAATCAAAGTTTAGCTTATTAAGGAACCTCCAAAAGGTTTTCTGCAGTGGCTGTAACAGTTCACATTCTCACCAAAAGCATTGATGGTAAATCCCCACACCCTCTCCAGCGTTTGTAGACTTCTCAATGATGGACATTCTGACTTGTGTGAGGCAGTACATCATTATAGTTTTGATTTGCATTTCTCTAATAATTAGTGATGTTGAGCACCTTTTTATGTGCCTGTTGGCCATCTGGATGTCATCTTCAGAGAAATGTCTATTTAGGTTCATTTTTCAGTTGGTTTTTCTTTTCTTATATTGAGCTGTATGAACTGTTGTGTGTTTTGGAAATTAAACTCTTGTTGGTTGCATCATTTGCAAATATTTTTTTCCATTCTGAGGGTTGTCTTTTCCTTTTGTTTATATAGCTTTAATTTTTATTTCTCAGTGTTGTTTTGTAAACCCCTCTTTTTGTTAAGCATCTGGGTTTATTTTTTAATAATTTTTATTTGTCTGTGCTGGGTCTTAGTTGTGGCATGTGAACTCTAAGTTGTATCATGTAGGATCTAGTTCCCCTACCAGGAACTGAACCCTGGACCACTGCATTACAGCATGGAGTTTCAGCCACTGGACTGCCAGGGAAGTCCCCCTCCAGTGCTGGATTCAAGAACCCTGGATGACAGCCTTTTCCATAGGAGGGAACGCAGTTGGTGACTCTCCATTAGGTCTTCATGGAGCACCAGCCTGCTGTGCTTGGCTGCAGTGGAGGGGGAAGGGGACAAATTCATGGGCTTGCCCCCACTTTCCTTTGGACCATAATCAGGACCCCCATCTCTCTTGTCGCCCCCATATCTAGTCTGTCACCACATCCTTTGTCCCATTACTCTCCCTCTCCATCCCCACCCATCCCTGGGAGCTGCCCCCCGCTTCCTGCTTCCAGTTTCCATCTCCTCCCATATTTCCTCCATGCAAAAGCCAGAATGATCTTTTCAAAACATAAATCTGATCATGTTTGTCCGTTGCTAGAATGTCAGCTTCAGGAGGGTGATGATCTTCCTTTGATTTGATCATTACTGGATGTCAAGTCCCTGGTATACAGTAAGTGCTCCATAAATGCTTGTTTAATGAAGGAACGACTTAGGACCATTACAACAGAGATCATGGGTGGCCACCCAATAGCCATCCCTCTTCCCATCTTCTTTGGTCACAGCATCTTGGTATTATTTAGGGCACCAAAGCATCAACTAAAAACATCAGCCTCCTTTACAGCCAGATATACTTTTGTGACTACATTCTAGCTGGTGAGATCCCAGCAGAAGTTTGCTTGGGATTTCTAGGGAGGCTCCTTTAAAAGAAAATGATTTAGATGGAAACTACATCATTTTATCCTCCTCCCCTTTTCTCCTTCCTGCTGTTTGGAATCTAAGACTGATGGCTGGTGCTCTGGCAGCCACTTTGGATCCTGAGTTGACTGTGAGAAGAGTAGAGAGAAGAGAAAGAGGAAGCGTGCGATGCTGATGACCATGGATGTGCCAACCAGCCCAGAATTACTCACCTCCAGATATCATCTTTATCTTGTTTGAGCCATTATTAGTCTAATATTTACTAATATTTAGTTTGGGTTCCCTAGAAGGAGACCCTGAAATAAGGTTTTGGGAGCAAGTAGTTTATGTGGGAGATGATCCCAGGAAGCCCTGGGTGGGGGTGGAGAAGTTAGATGGGAAGGAATGGAGTTAATACAGAATGCATGCCCAAGTTAGGTGACAGCTATGGATAACTGGGGCTCAGTCCACTGGGACCCTTGCTGACAGTCCAGAGCACGACCTCAGTTGTCCAACCTGAAGGATGAGGGAGCTGGGGAATTGATCTCCCAAATTCTGCTGTCCTTGTGAGTGAGGGGTGAGTGAGAGGCAAGCTTCAGTTTGGGACCTGTTGTTGTTTAGTCCCTAAGTCTTGTCTGACTCTTTGAGACTCTATGGTCTGTAACCCACCAAGCTCCTTTGTCCATGGGGTTTCCTAGGCAAGCATATTGGAGTCAGTTGCCATTTCCTTCTCCAGGGGATCTTCCCAACCCAGGAATTGAACCTGCTTTGGCAGATGGGTTTTTTTTAACCACTGAGCCACCAGGGAAGCCCCAGGCTCACCCTGCATGGGGGAAAATCCCACAGCAGAGTCAGGGTTTTGCATTCAGGAGCCTTTGGTGTGTTGAGATGAGCACAAGGGCATACGCATTTTCCAGGGCCCTCCATTTTCCTTCCGTTTTTTTAAAAAAAAATATTTATTTATTTTTGGCTACACTGGATCTTCATTGCTGTATGCAGGCTTTATCTACTGTGGGGCGCTTGGGCTACTCGCTAGCTGGGGTACTCAGTCTTCACTGCAGCGGCTTCTCTTGTTGCAGAGCACAGGCTCAGTAGTTACGGCGTTTGGGCTTACTTGCTCTGAGGCATGTAGAATCTTCCTGGACCAGTGGTCGAACCGCTGTCCCCTGCATTGGCAGGCGGATTCTTAACCACTGGACCACCAGGGAAGTCTTCCCCCATTCTTCTTAGGACAGACTCCTCAGTATGAGTTGCAAGATCCAGCCTCCCTTGCCTTTACCTCTTGAACCTCATTCCACATTATACTCTCAAAGGCACCCCAAGCTCCTCAAAGGCACCAAGCCCGTTGCACCTCCTTGCAGGCCTTTCCCCGGGCTGGTCCCTGGAGCATTCTTCACCCCTCCCTTCTCCTGGCCAATGCCTATTCATCATTTACACCTTTAACACCATCTCCTCCAGGAAGCCTTCCCATCCAATTCAAGCCCCTAGTTCCCGCTTCCCACACCTTCCTGTGTGCTCACCTTTGGAGATTCTCATAGCCATATTTAGACAATTATTTGTACACAATTTAGGGTTTGTCTTATCTGCCTGCTCCCCCAAAGGTGCCCCCCATATCTGGGGCATCCATCCTGGGGCCTGGTATGCAGCAGATGCTCAATCTATAGGGGAATTCATGAGGGCAAACCTTCCCCTGCCAGAAGACAGAGCAGAGCCCACTGACATCTTTTCTGCTGCTTCCACGGTCCCCCTGGGGACCCCCCCGGCCCTTTATTCCAGAACTCCTGTAATTGAAAGCAAATGTTCCCTCCAGAAGTTTACCCTATCTGTGTTCATCTTCTGCACGGGCTAATTTTATTAAAGTTCCCCAAAGAGGGAATTGTAAATTCATTAGCACGCATCTTGGACCAGACCCTCCTCTATGCCGGGTAAAAGAAAAAAAAAAAAAAAAGATTAGAAGTCAGCTGGGCCTGATGATAATGAAACAGAAGATGCTCCAACATAATTCTTAATTAAACGGTAATGAGATAAGGAGTTGTCGCCGTCTTGTGGGCCTGGTCTGAGTCGCCCGTGTTCTCACTGTAACTCTGTGATTTACGATTTTCCTCCCTCAAAGATGTAATTAGTTTTTGCTTCCCACTTAAAAAAAAAATCCTAAACATTATTTAGATTATTTTAAAAAATGGCTGCCATTGGGGGTCGTTTTTATCCTGGTGCAGTAGTAATGTCAATTTAGAAAAAAATAAATGTAGGAAGGTGAAGGAGGAGGGTGCAAGATGAGAAACTATAGCAGAAGAGCAGGAGACTGTCCAGTTCTTTCCTGAGCCAGCGTGCTGGACTAGGACTGATGGTGCTGCTCCCAGAGATGGCCTTTCTCTTCTGGGGTCATTTAGGATCCCCCCCATCTCTCTCAGGGGCTTCCCTGGTGGCTCAGTGGCAAAGAACCCACCTGCCAATGCAGGAGAGGCAGGTTCAATCCCTGGGTCGGGAAGATCCCTTGGAGAAGGAAATGGCAACCTACTCCAGTTTTCTTGTCTGGAAAATCCTATGGACAGAGGAGCCTGGTGGGCCACAGTCCATGGGGTCACCAAGAGTTGGACATAACTGAGCATGCATGCACGTCTCCCTCAGAGCCTCTTGCAGCCCCACCTGCAGGAATATTTGGGGTCCACTTGGCCTCTGTCTCCTTGTCACTGAGCCCTGGTATCAGGACGGACTTGTTTCTCACAGAGTTGTTTAGTGGCGAGTGGTAGAAACCACTTCTGCTGTCTTGGAGGAGTTGGGTCTGAGCAGTGGGATACCAAAGGGGATTCACAGAATGGAAACAGGAGGGCAGTCAGGTTTTCCCCATGGCCTCATGCTAACTCCCTCCACTCCTGCCACCGTTTCAAAGCCTCAGGAGAGGATGGCCCGGCCTCAACCCAGGACAGGCTCTCACATACCTCCATGGGGTCATGGGAGGACTAGGTCCTTCATCAAAGGAGGACATCATGACACCCCAACTATACATGCAATGAGAGCCTCCCTGAAACAGAAGCCAGGTGCAATTAAACATGACTGCGCAGGTCCCCAGTGATGACTCTGCTGTGGGACTTCCCACAGCCCGTTTGAACACAGTGTTGTGGCAAGGCGGGTGTGTGTGTGCAATCCCCAGTTAGCACATCTGTTCCTTAGAGGTGGGCTCATCATGGCCACAATGACAGGTGAAATCAGAACCAGTAACAATTTTTTAAAATTTACTTATTTTTGGCTCTGCTGGATCTTCGTTGCTGGGCAGGGGCTCTCTCTAGCTCAGCAAGTGCTGGCTCCTCTCTAGTTGCGGAGCTCGGGCTTTTCATTGCAGCGGTTCTCTTGTTGTGGCTCCTGGGCTCTAGGGTACGCGAGCTTCAGCAGCTGCGGCACACGGGCTTAGTTGCTCCGCAGCATGTGCAATCTTCCCAGACCAGGGATGGAACCTGAGTCCTCTGAATTAGCAGGTGAATCTTATCCACAGGACCACCAGGGACGTCCTGTTACGACTTTTCTTACTTGACTGTTTTTGCTTTGTTTCTGCACCCCCCTCACTTCCCTAATTAATGAGACCAGAGCTTTCTCTACAAACAAAAAGCAGGGGAGGATGGACCTAGGGTCTGTCATGAAGAGTGAAGTAAGTTGGAAAGAGAAAAATACCGTATATTAATACAAATGAGTGGAATCTTGAAAAATGGTATAGATGATCTTGTTTGCAAAGCAGAGACAGACATAGAGATCAAACATATGGACCCCAAGGGTGAATGGCAGGGGGTGTGTAATGAGTTGGGAGATTGGGCTTGACACATCAACAGTATTGATACTACATATAAAATAGATAACGAGTGAGAACCTACTGTATAGCTCAGGGAACTCTACTCAATGCTCTGTGGTGGCCTAAATGG
Source organism: Cephalophus harveyi (assembly GCA_006410635.1). Classification (NCBI taxonomy): domain Eukaryota; kingdom Metazoa; phylum Chordata; class Mammalia; order Artiodactyla; family Bovidae; genus Cephalophus; species Cephalophus harveyi. Next base: position 720,861 of record SJYT01043693.1, read on the forward strand.
GAAGGAAATCCCCCAAAGAGGGGATATATGTGTACATATAGCTGGTTCACTTTGCGGTACAGCTGAAACTAACACAACATTGTAAAGCTACTATACTCCAAGAAAAATGAATCTACAAAGAAAAAGAGGACCCAGAGGGGCTTTTGTACTCAGGAGGGCCCTGCAGTGTCCTGGTCAATTTCAACCAAAACCCAGTAGACTGGCTTTGCTGCGTGTGGGTGAGCAGACACAAAGCCATTTTGGTGACAGTTCATTTACCTGTTTCACTCACGTGTACTTGTCGTTCAGTCGCTAAGCTGTGTCTGATTCTTTGCAACCCCATGGACTACAGCACGCCAGCCTCCTTGCCCTCCACTATCTCCCAGAGTTTGCTCAGATTCATGTCCATTGAGTCAGTGATGCCATCCAACCATCTCATCCTCCATTGTCCCCTTCTCCTGCCTCCAGTCTTCCTGGCGTCAGGGTCTTTTCCAGTCATTTGGCTCTTTGCATCAGGTGCCCAAAGTATTGGAGCTTCAACTTCAGCATCAGTTCTTCCAATGAATATTCAGAGTTGATTTCCTTTAGGATTGACTGGTTTGATCTCCTTGCTGTCCATGGGGACTCTTCAGAATCTTCTCCAACACCACAATTTGAAAGCATCAATTCTTTGGTGCTAAGCCTTCTATATGGTCCAACTCTCACATCTGTACATGACTACTGGAAAAAAACCATAGGTTTGACTAGACGGACCTTTGTCAGTGAAGTGATATCTCTGCTTTTTAATATGCTGTCTAGGTTTGTGAACATATACTTCATGTGCAGCTATAAGGTACCAGGCCTCTGCTGGGTGCTGGGGACCCTGCAGAGACCAAGAGAGACAAGATCCCTCCCATTAGACACCTCACAATCTAGTGAGGGGAGACTAATGTTCAATGCATAACCCCACACCGAAATAGGAAATCACAACTGTGGTCACCTCTAGGAAGGAGCAGGGGGCTCGGAGGATGCTTGAAGTGGGGTGGACCTGGTCTGGGGGCTCTGTGAAGACTTCTGGAAGAAGTTTGAGCTGGGAGCTGAAGGATGCAGGGGAGATGCGGGTTGAGGGGGAACAGGGCAGAGAGAAGTGTGCCAGCCAGAGGGAACAGCCTGGGCAAAGGCACTGAGGTGGGACAGGTAGAGGGACTGGAGGCAGGCTGCGAATGAGGAGTTTGCCTCAGAAGGCCCTGAAGGCAAAGAAAAATTTTTTTAATTATTGTTTTGGCCACACTGCACAGCATGTAGGATCTTGGTTCCCTGACCAGGGATCAAATCCTCACCCTTTGCTTTGGAAGCTCAGCGTCTTAACAACTGGACCACCAGCAAAGTCCCCCTTTTCCTTTTCTTTCTTGGTTTAGTTTTATCGAAGTATAGTGGATGTACAGTGCTGTGTTAATTTCTGCTATATAGCAAAGTGACTCAGTTATACACATGCACATTCTTTTTCATATTTTTTCTCATTATAGTTTATCACAGGATGTGGAATATAGTTCCCTGTGCTATACAGTAGGACCTTTGTGTTTATCCATCCTATATATAAGAGCTTGCGTCTGCTAATCCCAGACTCCCAGTCCTTCCCTCCTCCACCCCCTTGCACCCTTGGCAACCACAAGTCTGCTCTCTGTGAGTCTGTTTCTGTTTCATAGGTAAATTCATTTGGGTCATACTTTAGATTTCACATGTAAGTGATATCATATGGTATGTCTTTTTTAGGTTTTTAAATTGAGTTAGTTCAGTTCAGTCGCTCAGTCTTATCCAACTCTTTGTGACCCCATGAATCGCAGCACGCCAGGCCTTCCTGTCCATCACCAACTCCCGGAGTTCACTCAGACTATTTCTCCCAAGGAGTAAGCGTCTTTTAATTTCAGGCTGCAGTCACCATCTGCAGTGATTTTGGAGCCCGAAACTCGCCGCTTTAAGGTGTATAATTCGGTGGCTTTTAGTAGAGTCAGAGTTGTGCAGCTATCACTGGTCTAATTGCAGGGCATTCTCATCTCCCCGAGAGGAAACTCTGTCCCCATCCCCCCTCCCCAGCCCCGAGAGACCTCTCCTCCACTCCCTGTGGCTCTGGACTTTACTGTTCTGGACATTTCCCATCAACGGAATCACAGCCCGTGTGTCCGGCTTCTCTCACTGAGCATCGTGTTTTGAAGGTTCATCCACGTTGTAGCGAGTGTCAGTGCCTCTCTCCTTTTTGTAGCTGAATAAAGCTGCATTGTACGGTGCATGCTAAGTCGCTTCAGCCGTGTCCGACTCTTGGCGACCCTATGGACTGAAGCCCACCAGGCTCCTCTGTCCATGGGATTCTCAGGCAAGAATACTGGAGTGGGTTGCTGTACGCTCCTCCAAGGGATCTCTGTGGTTATCCTCATTTTGTTTTATCTGTATGGCATTGATGGACATTGGGTTATTTCCACCTTTTGGCTATTGTGAATCGTGTTGCTATACACATTTCCATACAAGTTTTTGTGCAAACATACATTTTCTGTTCTCCTGGGTAGATACGTAGGCATGAAATTGTTGGATTCTATGATAATTCTATATTTAACTTTTGGAGGAACTTCTAAACTGTTTTCCTAAGTGCTCACACCTTTTAAATATCCCACCAGTAGTGCTGGAAGTTTTCAGTGTCTCCCCATCCTTGTCAATGCTTGTTGTTGTACTTATTTATTTTTTAAATTAGTCATTCTAGTGTAGGCAGTGTGGGGTCAACTCACTATGGTTTTTGTTGTTCAATCACTGTTGTGTCCAACTGTTTGCAACCCCATGGACTGCAGCATGCCAGGCTTTCCTGTCCTTCACTATCTCCTGAAGTTTGCCCGAACTCGTGTCCATTTAGTTGGTGATGCCATCTAAAATCATCTCATCTTCTGCCACCCCTTCTGCTGTCTTCAGCCTTTCCCAGCATCAGGGTCTTTTCCAATGAGTCAGCTCTTCACAGCAGGTGGCCAGTGTTCGAGCTTCAGCTTCAGCACTGGCCTTTCCAATGGCCTTTCAGCGTTGATTTCCCTCAGGATTGTGTGGTTTGATCTCAAGAAGACTCACAAGAGTCTTCTCCAGCACCACAATTCCAAACCATCAGTTCTTCAGTGCTCAGCCTTCGTTGTAGTCCAACTCTCACATCTGTGGATGACTACTAGAAAAACCATTGCTTTTCTCATGAGTTATAAGCTGGAGGGACACTGGTGATAGGAAGTTACTGCAGAGAGAGAGCTCAGATCTAGTTAATGAAGCCAGTGGGATTTAAGGGACTTCCCTGGTGGTACAGTGGCTAAGACTCCGAGCTCCCAACACAGGGGGCCTGGGTTTGATCCCTGGCCAGGGAATGAGAACCCCACATGTTGCAAATAAGGGTTCTAGTGCTGCAACTAAAGATCCCACATGCCACAATTAGATACATAGATAAGTAAGTGAATGAATGAATACGTAAATAAAGCCAGCGAGATTCTGGAAAAGGATGAAACTTACAACTGCCCCCAGCTCCCTGGGGAAACTGCCGAGTGCCCATTGTGAGGGTGAGAGGGAGGGGGCTAAGCCAACCAAGTCCTCCCAGGGCCGGGAACCGTCAGCAGGGCCCTGAGACAGCAAGGCTCACTATTCAGGAGGCTCATTCAGCCGGAGCCCCTTTCTGAAAGGGTCAGAGACGGAGGAGGCCAGGCTGGGGCTCACAAACAAAGCCTGGAGCAGGGGGGCCTCAGACCCTCCTTTGTAGGGTCCAGCTCTGCTCTCAGTCTGGGGGCCTGAGGAGGTGGGGAGGCACCCTCGCCTGAAGCCCTCGGGCTGCGGATGCCCATTGTTTGCCCTGATTGAAATGCAAAGAGAAAATTAGAATTCACCAGCTTCTTCGCCCTTCTTTCTTCTGGATTTTAATGAATTCGGCAGTTATGGGCAGAGCAGGTGAAGAAAACGGGCTTTTGAGATGTTTTTGCAAAAGAACAATTTTCTCTGTTGCCAGGCTGGTCCTCACGTTCAGCTTCACTTGGCACAATGTTCTCCCGAAGCTGAGGGGTCTGGGCAGCTCTTTCTTGATCCACTGACTCACTTCTCCTTCTGATTCACAAGCCATACTTAAAGAATCACCTGTTTATGAGACAGACCGTCAGGAAAATAAATACATGGGAGGATGCATTGGTGAAAGGCATGGCCAGTCAAGTGCTATTATACACAATATGCAAAGAATGTTCACAATTCAACTAGGTCACTTCAGACTCAGTGGTGACAGGGTGAAAGCTTCTCCTCCAAGATGAGGAACAAGACAAGGGTGCCCACTCTCACCATCTCTGTTCAACGTAGTCCTGGAAGTCCTAGCCAGAGCAATCAGGCAAGAAAAAGAAATAAAAGGCTTCTAAATTGGAGAGGAAGAAGTTGAATTATCAGTTGCAGAGGACATGATCATATATAGAGAAAATTCCAAAGATTCTACCCAAAACTGTTAGAACTAACAAGTGAACTCAGTACACTTGCAGGATCCAGAATCAATACACAGAAATCACTTTGGCTTCTGTACACCAACAATGAACTCTCTTAGAAGAGAACATAGGCAAAACACTCTCTGACATAAATCACAGCAGGATCCTCTATGATCCACCTCCCAGAATACTGGAAATAAAAGCAAAAATAAACAAATGGGACCTAATTAAAATTAAAAGCTTCTGCACAGCAAAGGAAACTATAAGCAAGGTGAAAAGACAGCCTTCTGAATGGGAGAAAATAATAGCAAATGAAGCAACTGACAACTAATCTCAAAATATACAAGCAACTTATGCAACTCAAGTCCAGAAAAATAAATGACCCAATCAAAAAATGGGCCAAAGAACTAAATAGACATTTCTCCAAAGAAGACGTACAGATGGCTAACGCATGAAAAGATGCTCAACATCACTCATTATCAGAGAAATGCAAATCAAAACCACAATGAGGTACCATTTCACACCAGTCAGAATGGCAGTGATCCAAAAGTCTACAAGCAATAAATGCTGGAGAGGGTGTGGAGAAAAGGGAACCCTCTTACACTGTTGGTGGGAATGCAAACTAGATGGCTAACAAACACATGAAAAGATGCTCAACATCACTCATTATCAGAGAAATGCAAATCAAAACCACAATGAGGTACCATTTCACACCAGTCAGAATGGCAGTGATCCAAAAGTCTACAAGCAATAAATGCTGGAGAGGGTGTGGAGAAAAGGGAACCCTCTTACACTGTTGGTGGGAATGCAAACTAGTACAGCCACTATGGAGAACAGTGTGGAGATTCCTTAAAAAATTGCAAATAGAGCTGCCTTATGACCCAGCAGTTCCACTGCTGGGCATACACACTGAGGAAACCCGAATCGAAAGAGACACATGTACCCCAATGTTCATCGCAGCACTGTTTATAATAGCCAAGACAAGGAACCAACCTAGATGTCCATCAGCAGATGAATGGATAAGAAAGGTGTGGTACATATATGCAATGGAGTATTACTCAGCCATTAAAAAAGAATACATTTGAATCAGTTCTAATGAGGTAGATGAAACTGGAGTCTATTATACAGAGTGAAGTAAGCCAGAAAGAAAAACACCAATACAGTATACTAACACATATATATGGAATTTAGAAAGATGGTAATGATAACCCTCTATGCGAGACAGCAAAAGAGACACAGATGTATAGAATGGACTTTTAGACTCTGTGGGAGAGGGAGAGGGTGGGATGATTTGGGAGAATGGCATTAAAACATGGATACTATCAGGTAAGAAACGAATCGCCAGTCTATGTTCGATACAGTATACAGGATACTTGGGGCTGGTGCACGGGGATGATACAGAGAGATGATATGGGGCGGGAGGTGGGAGGGGGGGTTCAGGATTGGGAACTCAAGTACACCTGTGGCTGATTCATGTCAGTGTATGGCAAAACCAATACAGTATTGTAAAGCAAAATAAAGTAAAAATAAAATAAAAATTAACATCCCATCTACAAGATCACCAAAAAGAATAAAATACTGAGGAATAAGTTGAACCAAGGAGGTGAAAGATCTGTGCACTGAAGACTAAACCACTGATGAAAAAAAACTGAAGAAGACACAAAGCTAATAGTGTTAAAATGTCCACCTTCTCTGGTGGCTCAGTGGCTCATGCTCTGAGGTCCCAAAACAGGGGGCCCAGGTTCGATCCCTGGTCAGGGAACTAGAACTCAAATGTCACAACTAAGAGTTTGCACGCTGCAACAAAGTTAGAAGATCTTGCCTGCTGCTAACTAAGACCTAGTACAGCCAAATAAATAAATAAAAATTATATAAAAAAAAAAAACCATGGAGACAGAAACCAGACCCCAAGAAGAATGTGCTACATGATTTCATTTCTATGAATGTCAAAATACAGGCAAGACTAATTTATGGTGATATAAATCAGAACAGCCATTCTCTCTGGGGTGTGAGCATTGCCTCGGAGAGGTTACGAGGGAGCTTTCTTGGGGCTGGTGCCATACTGGTTAGCTGCTGCAGCAGAAAACCAGAGGCTGGGTGGCTTATAAGCAACAGACATTTATTCCTCAAAGTTCTAGAGGTTGGACGTCTAAGATCAAGGCATTTACTAATTAATATACCAGGCACTTGATATCCAGCAGTGATCAAATCAGAGCAAGATCCTTACCCTCCTGAAACTGACATTCCAGAGAAATATGATAAGTTTTTTAAATTAATTTAATTCTTCTTTGTTTTTGGCTGTGCTGAGTCTTCATTGCTGTGCTGGCTTTTTTCCGGCTGCAGCGAGTGGGGGCCACTCTCTAGCTGTGGTGTGTGGACTTCTCTGCAGTGGCTTCTCTTGTGGAGTACGGGTTCTAGGTGTGTGGGCTCCGAGGTTGAGACTCGAGAGTGCAGGCTCGGTAGTTGCGGTACGTGGGTTTAGTTGCTCCACAGGCATGTGGGATCATCTCAGAACAGTGACCCAAGCCATATCTCCTGCATTGGCAGGTGGATTCTTTACCACTGAGCCGCCTAGAAAGAAATATGATCAGTTCGTAAAAGATCATTCCATCTTTGGCATGTAGAAAATATGGGAGGAGGTGGAGGCCGGGCGCAGGAATCAGGGCAGTTCCCAGGGAGGAGTGGAAATGAAGAATCACGGCATGAAGGACGTGGTGAGGGACTAGATGTGGGGGTGACGAGAGAGATGGGATTCCATGGTCATGGTCCAGAGAAAAGACTAGAAGTCCAAGATCAAGGCACTGACTGAATTGGCGTCTGGTGAGAACTTACTTTCTGATTCATAGAAGCCATCCTCTCCCTGTGTCCTCATATGGGGGGAGCGGGGAGGAGCTCTCTGGGGGTCTCCTTTATAAGGGCACTAATCCCCTTCACGAGGGCTCCACCCTCATGACCTAAGATCCTCCCAAAGCCTCCACCTCCATGTAGCACCACACTGGGGTAGAGTTTAACATAAAAAGGGGGTGACGCAGATAGACAGCAAGCCAGAAACATTCTATTATCTGATCTGGGTGGGTGGGTAGATGTAAAAAATTCATCCATCTCTACATTTCATATCTGGACTTTGATGACATGTAAATTAAACCTCAGTTTTTTAAAAAGGTAGGAGAGGGACTTCCCTGGTGGCTCAGTGGTAAAGAATCCACCTGCCAATGTGGGGGATGTGGGTTTAATCCCTAATCTGGAAAAATCCCACATGCCACCGGGCAACTGAGCCTGTGTGCCACAACTATTAAGCCTGTGCTCCAGAGCCCAGGAGTGGCAGCTACTGAGCCCGTGTGTTACAACTACTGAAGCCTGAGGGCCCTAGAGCCAGCGCTCCCCAGCAAGAGGCCGTCACAGTGAGAAGCCCTCACGCGGCAGCTGGAGAGCAGCCCCTGCCTCCACAACGGGAGGAGAGCCTGCACAGCAACGGAGACCCAGCACAGCCAAAATAAAGAAATTATATATAAAAAAAAGGAAAAAGAAACAGAATCCGCCTTCCACTGCAGGAGGCATGGTCAGGGAAATAAGACTGCACACACTGATTGGAGCATTCTTTTGCATTGCCTTTCTTTGGAATTGGAATGAAAACTGACCTTTTCCAGTCCTGTGGCCACTGCTGAGTTTTCCAAATTTGCTGGCATATAGCAAGGCCAAAAATAAACAAATAAAAATGAAAAGGAGGAAGTTAACAAGGTGGGTGGGTGGTGGCTGATAAATGACACTCAACCAAATCTTTTCGCCTGGAGCTGAACAGAAGAATTAAGTGAGTGTTAGAACATCCTTACTTTCAGTTCAGAGTTGTTTAGTTCCATTCCCTGGGCTGTCTAAAGTCATCCCTTTTCCTGTAGATTCTAACTTCTCTTCTATGCTTTGATTCCCAAACTTGGGAAGGCACGCTTGCTTGGTCTGCTGTGGCAAAGCCCCACTAGTTGGGGCAGCTTAAACAATAGACATTTATCATCTCCCAGTGTGGAGGCTGCAAGTCCAAGATCGCTTCCTTCTGGGGCTCCTCTCAGTGGCTTCCAGGCGGCCGTCTTCCCCCGTGGCCTCATATGGTCATGCCCCTGTGTGTGTCTGTATTCTAGTCTTTTTATTTTATTTTTTAAGTATTTATTTGGCAGTGCCAAGTTGTTGTTGTGGCATGCAGACTCTTTAGTTGCGGCCTGTGGGATCTATTTCCCCAACCAGGGATTGAACCCAGGCCCCCTGTACTGGGAGTACAGAGTCTTGGCCACTGGACCACCGAGGAAGGCCCCCGGGAAGCCATTCTTGATGACCCTCTCACCTATGAACCTTTTGGCCCCATATATTTCACTCAGCAGAAGAGAAAAGAAATCTCCCATTTGTGAGTCTGTCTCGCCCACTCACCAACAAGCCCACCAAGGCAGGGGCTACGTCTTGTGCACTGTTAAATACCCAGTTCCTCATACAAGTGTTCAATTTTCGGCTCTGCCGTTTTCAGGCTGTGTGAGCTTGGACAAGTCACTTAACCGCCCTGTGCCTCAATTTTTTTCATCTGCACAATGGAGGTGACAATGCTACTTTATCACAGTGGTATAAAAACACCACAGCTACCACTCAGTAAACAGGAGCTATTTTTTTTTATGATTGTGACAGGGCTTCCCTGGGGAAGATGGCATAGTTAACAAGATTTAGCTGTGTTCTTGTGCTTGCAGGATGCTGCTATCTGCTCAAAATGAGCTAAGTCTCTAATACCTGATAGTGAATGGAAGGACTTTATTTATTTAAATAATTTTTAAACTCTTTATTTAAAAAATTTTTTTGACTGCACTGATGAGAGGCATGTGGGATCTTAGTTCCCTAACCAGGGCTTAAACCTGTGTCCCCTGCATAGGAAGCACAGAGTCTTAACCTCTGGACCACCAGGAAAGTCCCTGGAAGGGCTCTATTTTTTATAATTCACTTTAACCACAATTATTGTATAAATGCATTTTCCATCATAAGAACAGAAATATGACTATAAGAACTGAAGCTCTCTTTCTCTCATCTTTCATCCTGGTCTGGTGTTTGCCCTCTGTTCTACTTTACTTTGCTGGGGTGGTAAAGAATCTGCCTGCCAGGAGATGTGGGTTTAATCCCTGGGTCGGGAAGATTCCCCTGGAGTAGGAAATGGCAACCCACTCCAGTATTCTTGCCTGGAAAATCTCGTGGACAGAGGAGCCTGGCAGGCTACAGTCCATGGGGTCGCAAAAGAGTCGGACACGACTGAGCACCTCTACCCCAGACCTCCTGTTGTAAGCACCAGTCGTTCTGGTGTGATTGTGGGTCAGTCACTTGGACCAAATGTGGTGGAGATGGCTTCCTTCCGTGACATGATGTCTGGGCCCTGAACCTGGAGGCCGGGACCGCAGACCAGGGCGCCTTTATGTGGCCTCTCTGTGTGGCTTGAGCTTCCTCACAACATGGCAAGGATCCAAGAGCATGTCCTGAGAAGATGTTTCTCAGAAGTGAATGTCTCTAGGGAACCAGGTGGGAGCTGACAGTCCCATATGCCCTAACCTTGAGGACCACCAGTACCACTTCCCCTATGTGCTACAGAATCAGCGACAACCAGCTTCAGGGGGAGAGGACATTGACCCCCACCTCTCCATGTCAAAAACTTAGTGGTCATGTTTTAAAACAGCCGTACTTCACCAGAGGTATATTGTCAGTTTAGACGTATAGCTTTCCGATCTCCCTTTCCTATGTATTTACAATCATGTACATGTCCCCAACCAAAGATCTAGTGTTTTTTTTTTTCTGAAGTGGATACATTTATAATCTTTTTTGTGTTAAAATAACATAAAATTTACCACTGTAATGATTTTATTCAACTAAAAAAAATTTTTGACTGTGCTGTGTGGCACATGGGATCTTAGTTCTCCAACCAAGGGTTGAACCTGTACCGGAAGCCTGGCGCCTTAACCACTGGGCATCCAGGGAAGTCCCACTGTTGTAACAATTTTTCAGTGTATGGCTTAAAAAGAGTGTGCAGCTCGGTGGTGTTGACTCACATTATTGTACAATCCCCGCCATCCATCCCCATCCCTCTGTTCATCTTGGAAATCTGAAGTTCTGACCTAATTCAATACTAACTCTCTATCCTCTCTTCCTCCCAACCCTGGGAAGCACCATTATGATATGATGGCTTTTTAATTTATAATTTCCTCTTTTAAACTAACTTGTTTTTGGTGGTGCTGGGTCTTCATTGCATTGCGCAGGCTTTCTCTAGTTGTGCTTAGCAGGGGCTTCTCTCCAGTTGCTGAGCGTGGGCTTCTCATTGTGGGGGCTTCTCTTGTAGCAGAGCACAGACTCTCGGGTGTGCAGGCTTTGGTAGTTGCAGCACTCAGGCTCAGCAGTTGTGACTCACGGGTTCTAGAGAGCAGCCTCAGTAGTTGTGGCTCATAGGCTTAGTTGCTCTGAGGCATGTGAAATCTTCCGGGATCAGAAATAGAACCTGTGTCCCTAGCACGGGCAGGCCGATTCTTATCCACTGTAGCTCCAGGGAAGTCCTTATTTACAATTTCTAATTTGTTATTGGTGACAGTACAACTTGCTGATGACTTTTAGAAACATCATTATAACTTTTTATTTTGAAATCATTTCAGACCCACAGAGATGTTGCAAAAATAGTACAGAGTTTCTGTGTATCCTTCACCCAGCTTCACCTGCACAACTGTGGTACATTTACTGAAACCAGGAAATGAACACTATACAATACTAGCAACGAACTACAGAACTTATTCAAATACGTGTAAACAGTTTTGCCTCTCAAGCCCTTTTTCTGGTCCAGAATCAAGCTGGGACCCCATGTTGCATTTCGTCATCACATCTCCTGAGTGATAGATGAGAGTTTCTTTTTTAATTTTTCTTGGCCGTGCTGCGTCTTCATTGCTGCGCGTAGGGTTTGTGTAGATGCGGTGAGCAGGGGCTGAGCTTCGCTATGTGCAGGCTTGGCGTTGTGATGGCTTCTCTGGTTGCGGAGCACGTGTTCAGTTGTGGCATGCGGGCTTGGTTGCCTCTCAGCCAGCGGGATCTTCCAGGACCAGGGATCAAACCCCTGGCTCCTGCATTGGCAGGCGGACTTCTTAACCACTGAACCACCAGTCCCTACAGATTCAATTCTTCTTCTTTGTCTTTTATGTTCTTGGGGGCCTTAAAGAGCATGGGTCAGTTATTTTGTAGCAAGTCCCTCAAGCTGAGTTTTTCTGTTTACTCATGATTATACAGAGGTGATGCATTTTGGGGCAAGAATGTCACAAAAGTGGTGTTCTGTCCTTCTGAGTCAATATATGAGGAGACAAATGATGTTGGTATGTCTCATCTGTGGGGGTTTTGACCTTGATCAGTTGGTTAATGTCGTATTAGCCAGATTTCTCTATGGTAAAATTACTGTTTTCCCCTTTGTAATGAAAAAGTATCTTGTATGGAGACTCTTAGAGACTGCAAATATCCTGTTTTTTCATCCATTAACTTTATTATTTAGTATTTCCTTCTTTTTGCTTCTTTTCTTTTCTGAAATATGTTTATATTCAAAGCTAACTTATGCCAGGTAATACTTGTGCATATTTTAGTGATACAAAAATAGACTTTTAAAATCCCGTCCCTCAAACAACTATTTGTAACCCAGGGAGAGAAATCTAACTAACTCCGGCTTCACAAAGGGTAGAGGAAAGAAAATGAACTCTGCCTGACTTTGTCGGGGGAGAGAGAAAGAGTCAGGTTCGAGTGCAAAGTGTTAGAGGCTGGCAGACCTCTCTTTTGTGTGGAAAATTGCATATCTTCTGGCTTGTGAGTCTCTAGTCACAACGGTTTAAATATGAGAGTGCTGAGCAGTTGATAAGAAATTGGATCAGAGCCTTTCATGGCTGAAAATGTTTTTAGTTGAATCGCACCAACTTCAGAAATAGGCCAATGACTTTTCATGGTGGCTTTGTAACTGGCGCTTTGTTGGATTTTCCTCTTACTTACAGGACAGTTTAAGATGATCTGTTCGAGTTCTTTGGTAGGCAGTCCTATCTCTTATGATAATGAAATCTTTGTCTGCTTATTTTCATACTTGTATGTCATTTCTTGTTGCATTGGCTGGGGTCCCTAGTATTACATGAAATGATTGTCATCATCATGGACATTCCTTGTGTCATTTCTGAATTCACTGGATGTGTTTCTAGAGCAGAGACTGGCTCACTATAGCCTGTGAGCCAAATCCAATTCACTACCTGTTTTTGTAAATAAAGTTTTATTGAAACACAGCCACGCCCATGTGTTTTGTCTGTGGTTGCTTAGGTGCTGTAGTGGGTTAGCTGAGTAGTTGTAACAGAGACCTTCTGGCCTGCAAAGCCTAAAATGTTTTTGCCAACTTTTGTTCTAAAATTTCAGTATTGTCAAGTTACTTTATCAAATTATGGAATATTTGCTTATTTTTTTTTAATCAAAAGCTTTAGGGCTTTATCTCTCTTTTTTTCCCCCATGGATTGATTTCTTATTTTCTCATTTCAGATATATAAAAGTGATATAATGAATACCATAGCCTCAACACCAAAGTTAAAAATTAAAACACATATCGAGCTGGATTTACATGTGTGCCTTTTGCTGAATGCATTCCCCTTACTCCTGCCCAGAGGGGACAGTTATCCAGAATTTGTTTAGAGATGAGTGTTTCTAAGAGTTTGATAGTTTTAACTCTTTAATAATTAAATTATTTAAAGAGTTATTGATTTGTTTTTGGCTGCACTGAGTTCGTTGCTGAGTGTGGGCTTTCTTTAGTTGTGGAGAGCAGGGGTACTCTCTAACTGTGGACTTCTCATTGCCATGACTGCACCTGTTGCAGAGCATGGGCTCTGGGTGCTTGGGCTCCGGTAGCTGCAGTATGTGGGCGCAGTAGCTGTGGCACACGGGCTTGGTTGACTCGCAGTATGTGAGATCTTCCTGGACCAGGATCAAACCCGTGTTCCCTACGCTGGCAGGAAGATCGACCACCAGGGAAACCCTCTTTGATGCATTTTCATACGTGATGTGAGATACGGTCCAATTTGACTCCCCAGGTGATGCTAGTGGTCAAGAATCTGCTGGCCAATGCAGGAGACACAGGAGACGTGGGTTTGAATCCCTGGCGGGCTGCGTCCATGGAGTTGCAGAGTCAGGCGTGACTGAGCATGCCGGCACACAGGGGCCAATTTCATTCTTTGGCGTGTGAAAATCCAGTCCCAGCGCCGTTTGTTGAAGAGATTGTTCTTGTTTCCCTGAATGGCATCGGTACCCTTGTCACTCTATAGATCATAGATGTATGGGCTTATTTCTGGATTCTCATTTCTATTCCATTGATCTATATGTTTGCTCTTATGCTATGATCACAGTGTTTTGATTACTGTTGCTTTGTAGTAAGTTTTGAAATTGGGAAATGTTAGTCCTCCAACTTTACTGTTCCTTTTCAAGATTATTTTGACTCTTCAGAGTCCTCTGCAGTTCTGTATAGGATTAGCATTGAGGATTAGCATTGCCATTTCTGCAGAAAAAAATCATTGGGATTTTCATAGGCATTGTATTGAATCTGTAGATTGCTTTGAGTAGTATCCGTATAGATGAGTTTTTATATATTTGCCACTTGCATTTATCTCTAATATATATTTGCTTAATGTGTTTTAAAGTATTCTGTGATAGAGTTACACTAACTTTTCTTCCTGTGATTTGCTTGCTTCTGATGAGTGTATAAGAGATTTGTTTATATTGTGGTATAGTTCCAGTTGCTTTGTATCCATTGTTGTGTAGTATTTCATTGTGTGACCATAGCGTTCTTTAGACATTCTTCTGCTGGTGGTTGGGCTTCCCAGGTAGCATAGTGGTAAAAAATCTGCCTGCCAGTGCAGGAGACATGGGTTCAAGCCTGGGGTCAGGAAGATCCACTGGAGGAGGAAATGGCCACCCGCTCCAGTATTCTTGCCTGGAAAATTCCATGGACAGAGGAGCTGAGTGGGCTCCATGGAGTCACAAAGAGTCAGATAACTGAGTGACTGAGCATGCATGCACTTCTGCTGCTGGTGGCTATTTTTTAAAAATGTTATTGAAGTGCAGTTGATTCACAATGTTGAATTAATTTCTGCTGTACAACAAAATGGTTCAGTTGTACATATATATATTCCTTTTCATATTCTTTTCCATTATGGTTTGTCACAGGATATTGAATGTAATTCCCTGTGCTGTGCAGTAGGACCTTGCTGTTTATCCATCCTGTGCATCATAGTTTGTAATTACTGATCCCAGACTCCCAATCCACCCCTCTCCCTTGGCAACTACAAATTTGTTCTGCGAGTCTGTTTCTGTTTCCTAGATATGTTCATTGTGTCATACTTTAGATTCTACATGTAAGTGATATCATATGGTGTTTGTCTTTCTCTTTCTGAACTTGCTTCCCTTAATATGACCATCTCTAGGTCCATCCCTGTTGCAGCAAGTGACATTATTTCATTCTTTTTTACAACTAATATTCTATTGTATGTGCCATGTGCTTAGTCGCTCAGTCGTGTCCGACTCTGCAACCCCAAGGACTGGAGCTTGCCAGGTTCCTGTCCATGGGGATTCTCCAGGCAAGAATACTGGAGTAGGTTCCCATGCCTGGCTCCTGGGGATCTTCCCGACCCAGGAATCGAACACCCTCTTTGATGCATTTTCATACGTGATGTGAGATACGGTCCAATTTGACTCCCCAGGTGATGCTAGTGGTCAAGAATCTGCTGGCCAATGCAGGAGACACAGGAGACGTGGGTTTGAATCCCTGGCGGGCTGCGTCCATGGAGTTGCAGAGTCAGGCGTGACTGAGCATGCCGGCACACAGGGGCCAATTTCATTCTTTGGCGTGTGAAAATCCAGTCCCAGCGCCGTTTGTTGAAGAGATTGTTCTTGTTTCCCTGAATGGCATCGGTACCCTTGTCACTCTATAGATCATAGATGTATGGGCTTATTTCTGGATTCTCATTTCTATTCCATTGATCTATATGTTTGCTCTTATGCTATGATCACAGTGTTTTGATTACTGTTGCTTTGTAGTAAGTTTTGAAATTGGGAAATGTTAGTCCTCCAACTTTACTGTTCCTTTTCAAGATTACTTTGACTCTTCAGAGTCCTCTGCAGTTCTGTATAGGATTAGCATTGAGGATTAGCATTGCCATTTCTGCAGAAAAAAATCATTGGGATTTTCATAGGCATTGTATTGAATCTGTAGATTGCTTTGAGTAGTATCCGTATAGATGAGTTTTTATATATTTGCCACTTGCATTTATCTCTAATATATATTTGCTTAATGTGTTTTAAAGTATTCTGTGATAGAGTTACACTAACTTTTCTTCCTGTGATTTGCTTGCTTCTGATGAGTGTATTAGAGATTTGTTTATATTGTGGTATAGTTCCAATTGCTTTGTATCCATTGTTGTGTAGTATTTCATTGTGTGACCATAGCGTTCTTTAGACATTCTTCTGCTGGTGGTTGGGCTTCCCAGGTAGCATAGTGGTAAAAAATCTGCCTGCCAGTGCAGGAGACATGGGTTCAAGCCTGGGGTCAGGAAGATCCACTGGAGGAGGAAATGGCCACCCGCTCCAGTATTCTTGCCTGGAAAATTCCATGGACAGAGGAGCTGAGTGGGCTCCATGGAGTCACAAAGAGTCAGATAACTGAGTGACTGAGCATGCATGCACTTCTGCTGCTGGTGGCTATTTTTTAAAAATGTTATTGAAGTGCAGTTGATTCACAATGTTGAATTAATTTCTGCTGTACAACAAAATGGTTCAGTTGTACATATATATATTCCTTTTCATATTCTTTTCCATTATGGTTTGTCACAGGATATTGAATGTAATTCCCTGTGCTGTGCAGTAGGACCTTGCTGTTTATCCATCCTGTGCATCATAGTTTGTAATTACTGATCCCAGACTCCCAATCCACCCCTCTCCCTTGGCAACTACAAATTTGTTCTGCGAGTCTGTTTCTGTTTCCTAGATATGTTCATTGTGTCATACTTTAGATTCTACATGTAAGTGATATCATATGGTGTTTGTCTTTCTCTTTCTGAACTTGCTTCCCTTAATATGACCATCTCTAGGTCCATCCCTGTTGCAGCAAGTGACATTATTTCATTCTTTTTTACAACTAATATTCTATTGTATGTGCCATGTGCTTAGTCGCTCAGTCGTGTCCGACTCTGCAACCCCAAGGACTGGAGCTTGCCAGGTTCCTGTCCATGGGGATTCTCCAGGCAAGAATACTGGAGTAGGTTCCCATGCCTGGCTCCTGGGGATCTTCCCGACCCAGGAATCGAACCGGGGTCTCCTGCACTGGAGGTGGATTCTTTACCAGCTGAGCTACTAGGGAAGCCCCCATTCTATTATAACATCTTTTTTATCCTCTCACCTGTTGATGGACATTTAAGTGGTTTCCATGTCTTGGCTATTGTAAATAGTTCTGCTATGAACATAGGTGTGCATGTATCTTTTTGAATTATGGTTTTGTTTGGGTATATGCCCCGAAGTGGGATTACTGCATCATATGGAAACTCTATTTTTAAAGAAACCTCTCTACTGTTCTTCATAGTGGCTGCACCAGCTTACATTCCCACCAACGGTGGAGGAGGGTTTCTTTCTCTCCATCTTCACACCCACTTCCTGTTCGTGGATATTTAAGTAGATGTCAATCTTTTATAAAATAAAAATAGTTTCCAGGTTGTGTTATTTTTTGTTTATAATAAAAATATTATACAGTGTAATTTTTTTCAGTTTTTACAAATAATTCTATGACAGACAAACCTCTGCATGTCTCTTTGGACACATCTGCTGAAGACAAGTCTCTGTAAGATGTGTTAAGACTGGAATTATTGAGTCAAGGTATCTTGAGTCAGTACATTTATTAGATACTATATAGATCTGCTCTCTGAGGTAGCAACTTACTCTAACTTCTATTTCAGTGGATTTTCTAATGTTAAAGCATCCTTGCATTCCGTAAATCCTTCCCTGTTGAGTCATAACATCCTATTCTTCTAAGGAGATGCTAGATTTGCATTGAATTTCCCTGGTGGCTCAGATGGTAAAGAATCCACCTGTGATGCAGGAGACACGGGTTCAATCCCTGGGTCAGGAAGATCTCCTGGAAGAGGGCAATGGCAACCTACTCCAGTATTCTTGCCTGGAGAATCCCAAGGACAGAGGAGCCTGGCAGGCTACAGTCCATAGGGTCACAAAAGAAATCAGACATGACTGGACAACTAAATAATAAGCTTCGCATTACTAGTATTTTCTTTGCCTTTTTGAATCTAACCACATGAGCGAGATGTATTTCCCCCCTGCCCACCTTGAGCTGTCCTATATACTTTGAGTACCATCTCTTTTCCCTCTGCAAGCTGACATAGCTTATAAAAGATGCCAATTATCTTTCTCTTGAAGATTTGGCAAAACTCACTTGAAAAATCATCTGAGAAAGTGCCTTGTATGGGGGATAGATCTTTGACCATCATTTCAGTGTTTCTGAACGTTATTCACTTTTTAATGACTTGGTTTGGTTTTGCTTTCTTAGATTTTTTCCCCCATATTTTTTTTATCATTTGAAACAGTTAGTGGTGTGCTCAAGTCGTGTCCAACTGTTTGCGACCCCATGGACTGTAGCCCGCCAGACTCCTCTGTTCATGGGATTCCCCAGGCAAGAATACTGGAGTGGGTTGCCATTTCCTTCTCCAGGGGGATCTTCCTGACCCAGGGGTTGAACCCATGTCTCTTGGATCCTCTGCATTGGCAGGTGGATTGTTTTACCCCTGCGCCACCTAGGAAGTCCAACATTTAGTGGTATGAAGTTACATATATGCAGTATATGCTCAGCTTTTAAGATAACTTCTTTGTGAGCGCTGCTAGTTCCTCTGTCATCCGTAATGTTTATTTGTGCTTTGTGCCAAAGGTTTTTTTCTTTTATAGGTGTTTAAAAAAATCCAGATTTTTATATTATTTTGTTGTTACTGCTGTAGTTTACCATTTGACTAATACCTGATTGTCCTAAAGATGTTTCCCCTTGATGTTCCTTGGATCTATTTGTCCTTTTGTGGGTGCCTGAGTTGAAAGCTTTAGTTTGTTTTCAGTTATTCTTCTCATAAATTCATATAAGGCTACATATACCCTTGAGTACTTTCTTTGGCTACTTATTTCACTTATAACGAGTGTTCTCCCTCCCTCCATAAATGCACTTAGACTTTGAATTTACCTCTGAGTACATTTTTGGTTGCATCCCAAAGGCTTTCATTTGCAGTGGTCTTATCATTCAGTTCTAAATACTTTGTAGTTCATGTATGATTTATCTTTAACTCATTTGTTTGAACCCTTCCACCAATGTGGATTTGAAAAGTTAGATATCATCACTGATCTATAATTTTATTGTAAGTGTCTAGGGAGTAAAGCCTGAACGTTGAGCTTTTCTCTCTGGCCTAATTTGTGGTCCTTTTTTGTTGATGAGCTCTGAGTATTTAGACAGAATGTGCATTTTTCACTGCTGGTGTAAAGCCCTGCACATATCTACTTGCTAAATTTTGCTACTGTATTGTGCATCTCAGGATCCTTCTTGTCAGCTTCGTCTTTCTGTTCCTCAGTTAGGTTTAGCATCCAGCATCACTGTAGTGCTGTTCACGGGTGTTTTAGCTTTAAATGTTTCAAGGTGATGTTATTAGGGACAAAGTGTGTGTTCAGGGTATTTACACTTTCTAGAGCACTAGAATGGGTTTCCCTGGTGGCTCAGTTGGTTAAAAAAAAAAAAAAAAAAAGTCCACCTGCAATGCAGGAGACCCAGGTTCAATCCCTGGGTTGGGAAGAGTCCCTGGAGAAGAAAATGGCAACCCACTCCAGTATTCTTGCTGGGAGAATCCCATGGACAGAGGAGCCCGAAGGGCCACAGAGTTGGACATGACTGAGTGACTACACCACCACCACCACGGAGCACTCAAATGCTTTGGTCCCTGAGAGACCTTTGGTGGAAAGTGGGACTCTGCTGTGGGGCTTTGTCCCTCCCAGCTTGGGGCTGATGCCGTGGCCAGGAGGAGCTCATAGACACCTTGAACTTTCCCACTATCACAGTGGGAACTGGCTAGAACAGGGCCCATGTCCAGGTTACACTACTTACCACCTGTGAGATCTTGGGTAGGAAACCTGACCTATTTGAGCCTCAGTTTTCTCATCTGTCCACTGGTGCATTGTCAGAAGGATTAAATGAAACTGCATGAGCCAAGCATACAGTCAGTGCTCAATAAATGGGGGTGGATGTTAGGGAATCCTATAGCAGGGCCAAGACAACTGGAGATGCTTAGAGTCTTGGTGCTCCTGTCTGTGAGTTGAGGTAATTCCTTATGGCCCTCTTCCAGGAAGTCTTCAGATAAATCCCTGTCTGCCACCACCTACCCTCCAACTATAGCCATCAACATCCCAAGTGGAATCATGGAGCTGAAGGTCACATGCTCATTGACTTTCCCTGAAGATGTCTGGTTTCCAAGGAGGGAAAGGTAGATCCTATTCAGACACTTTAGTCTCAATGGGCTTGGGTAAACAGAAAGGAAACAGATTTCTTACAGGAGCTTTTAGAACTGGGCTTTGAGGATTGATTAGGAGTTTTGTGGGGAGAGTAGCCTGTGATAAAGTCTTAGATAATTTAGGTAGGACTAGACTGGAGTTAGAGTCTGCCTTCTATCCCTTGGGTCCCACATCTATTACTAAGAAGACACCTTCCCACTACTTCTTGAATTCAGAACGCAGGATCTACTAAACATAGGCCTTTGCTATTTCTTCATCTTTCTATCTTCCCACCATCTCGCCCAGGATAGTGAAGGATTTACTTCCCCCATGCCAGCTGAGCTATAGCTCCCACTATTCCTCTGTTTGCAGTCTCTTTCTTTTTTCTCCCCTGATACTCATGTCACAATTTTAAAAAATGTCTCAATCTGTAATGTGCATTTCCCCATATTCCTGGATTTGGATGTTTTCTTGATTGTACTTGCCAAACACGTGTCTATATTGGTGTGTTTAAAGCAAAGTTTTGTCAATGCAAGAACCAGCTCAATAACGCCCAATTAGAGCTACTTGGCAATGGCACCCCACTCCAGTACTCTTGCCTGGAAAATCCCATGGACGGAGGAGCCTGGTAGGCTGCAGTCCATGAGGTCGCTAAGAGTCAGACACGACTGAGCAACTTCACTTTCACTTTCATGCATTGGAGAAGGAAATGGCAACCCACTCCAGTGTTTTTGCCTGGAGAATCCCAGGGACAGAGGAGCCTGGTAGGAGGCTGTCTATTGGGTCGCACAGAGTCGGACATGACTGAAGCGACTTAGCAGCAGCAGCAGTTACTTGAATTGAAAGCTTGGTTCACATATTTTAAAGGTTGACTTGTTTTCACAATCTGTTTCATCAACATGTTCAAGGCTATAAAATTTCCTCCATGCATCCCTTTGGCTGCATCCCGTGGGTTTTGTTACATTTTGTACTATTTGAGTTGTTCAGTTTCAAAAATATGTCACTTCTATGTTGATCCTTAACTCATGCCTTATTTAAAAATGTGTTTTAAAATTTCTCATTGAAGGCCTTTTCAGGGGAGGCTAAGTATTGCAGAATCTACTGCTGCGGTCAAGGTCAGGTTATTTAACATTTGTTTCTTAAAGATTTATGAAGATCTCCACTGCTGGATTTTTTAAAAAATAAGTGCTGATTTTCATAAGTGTTTCATGTGTGTTTGAGAATTTTAAGGATGGGGAATTTAGGGTTTGGTAAATCTATTTGACTAAGTATTCACAGTGGTGATCACGTCATCAACTTACATACTTACTGATATTGGATCTGATGGCTTCTAAAAGCAGTGACCCCACTCTCCTTGGCTGGGGCCCTTCCCTCACACCCTCTTCTCATCCCTGGAGCATCTCTGGGGGGGGATGCTTTCACCAGGGGGGATCTTTCACCCACTTCTGGGTCTCAAACCAGATGCGGAACAGGTGCAGACACAGACTGGCTCGCCTTCCACTGGCCGGGGGTCTGACTCTAGCTTAGAGTAGTGTCTGCTCATGAGGTGGCCTAGAGCATGCGGAAGTACAGTGCTCCCAACCCGATTGTTCCCTCCATGGACTCAGCTCTACTGCTGACCCTTCTGAGGGCTGTGGATGAGACGGACTGGGGTATGAATCCCAGCTCCACTTCAAACCGCTGTGTGACTTTTCGCTGGTGCCTGCCCCTCTCTGAACCTCAGTTTCCTCATCTACAAATTGGGTCGATTCCCACCGCAGCGGGCTGGGCCATGGTAGATACTCAGAGATGGTCATGATTATCAACATGAGTAACTATTATCAATGGGGCAGCCCCTGCAGGGAGCTTGGATTCTGTGTTCAAGTTCTCCAGGCTCCCGGCTTCCCCAAGGAAACTGGACGGACAGGGGCTGGGGTGACAAAGACTCCACCAGCGGCCGGGGTCAGACGATCTTCCTTTAATACAAAGTCGATATATCTACATACACAGAGGTGGGAAAACCACCCAGCTGCTTCCGTTTGAATAAACAGTGTTGAAAGCAACAGCAGCTCTGCTCTTGTACAAAGAGAAAAACTCACTTGCTCTGGGGTACCCAGGACGGCCCCATGGTCCCGGGGGGGTGGGGAGGGGCCCCTGATTGGGGCAGCTTATGACCTCTCTCTCCCCCCGGAGAAGTGGGAGCCTCCCACTGTGTTCAGTCCTTCTCAAGGTGGGAGACGGTGAGGGGCGCTCGGGCTGCCGGGGGCGGGGGTCGCTCCGACCTCCTCCGTGGTAGTGCCCACCCTGGGCTCGGCAACCGACGCTGGTGGGCCGAGGCCCCCCACTGCCCCACCCTCACCCTCCTTGATATGTCTTGAGAATTTTAGTTAAAAAAAAGCAAAAAATTAAAAAAAAAAAAAAGAAAAAATCAGGAGGCAAAGGCCCTATTCTTGAGCGAGGCACACCTTCGGAGTAGGTAAAGGGGAAAAAAAAGCAAGCCAAGGGGCAGCCTGAGCCTGCGCAGGCCCATGAACATGACCAGCACGCAAGAATGTCTGTTACGGTGAAAAAACAGACTGTCCGTGAACAGAATAGGAATAAGCCAAGTTTTTCTTTTTAAATCCATTGACTGTCAAGTCTTTTTTGTCCCCCCCATTTGTTTCTTCAAAAAAAAAAAAAAAAATACACTATTAAAAAAAAAAAAAAGAAATGTCACCGGATACAGTTACACTGAGTTTTGAAAGAAAGCTGACTCCTGTCCCCACCCGACTCCTGCCCCCCCAGCCTGGTGACCCCCAGGCTACGGGGCAGGAAGGCTGCCTGGTGGGGGGGACAAGGGGCCGAGCTCCCAGCCCCCGCCCTCCTCTGGTTCTTGGGAACAGCCCCTGGATTGCTCACCGCCCCCCTCCCCCCACCCCGGAACCTCTCCTCGTGGAATCTCGTTTTCGAAGGGAATGAGGAATGTGCCAAGTATTGAAGGCGGCGGCCCGGCCCTGGGAGGGGGCTGGGGCCGTGCAGGGGGGCTTGGGGGGCTGCGTCGTCATCCCCGGAGACCCCTCGGCTGTGGAAACGTGGTTGCCGCCTCCTGCCCTGGCCGCCGGAGGGGGTCCAGGCCTCGGGGGGCCCACCCGGCACGGGAGGCGCAGGGGCCGGTGGAGTCGGGCCAGGCCAACCTGGCTTAGGTTGCATAGTGGTCGAAGCTGCCGAGGTACTCCAGCGCCGCCTGGTAGCAGAACTGATATTCATCCTGTGTGGAGAGGGGGCGCGGGGGGTGAGGGGCGCGGGCAGGGCCCCGATCGGCGCCTCTGCAGCCACAGGGCTCCCCTCACACTGCAGAGCAGCCACGCCCCTTGGTCCTGTGCCGGGCTCTCCCGTCCTCAGCTGGCCTGCAGGGTGCTACTTGTCTCTTTGGATGCAGCCACTTGGCCGTCCCTGCCTCTTGTGACACTCCCCTGGGGGCTGGGAGGCTGCCACTCCAGCCCTGACTGCCCGGAGACGGGGGAGCTCATGGTTGCATTTAACCTAGCTTCTGGATCTGGTGGTTTCTAAAAGCAGTGACCCCACTCTTTCCGAGGCTGGGCCCCTGCCCTCACACCCTCTTCTCATCCCTGGAGCATCTCTGTGAGAACAGGGGGGGATCTTCCACCCACTTCTGGGTCTCAAGCCAGACACGGAACGGACCCAGGAATGTGTGCAGACACAGACTGGCTCCCCCTCCACCGGCTGGGGGTTTGACTCTGGCTTAGAGTAGGGTCTGCTCATGAGGTGGCCAAGAGCACGGGGAAGTCCAGTGCTCCCAACCCAACTGCTCTCTCCATGGACTCAGCTCTACTGCTGAGCCTTCTGAGGGCTGTGGATGAGACGGACTGGGGTACGAATCCCAGCTCCTCTCAAACCGCTGTGTGACTTGGAGACACTGTGTGGTCAAAGCAAAGGTGCCCACTGTCAACATGATGGCGGGACTCTGGGCCTGGCTTCAGGATCTGTGACCCCTGCCAGGGTCCTGGCCGAGCTGGACCTCACTGAGATCCTGGGGCTGGGAGAGGGGACCCTTCTCTGTTCATTCCGAGCGACGCTTCTCAGCTCTGGCCTTCGGCTTACTCTTGGGTCAGCCCAAAGCAGGAGGAGCTGAGGACCTTTCACCCTCGACAACCTCGGGAGTGGGGGTGGCTGTGCCCACTGCACAGAGGGCACAGAGGCTGGCAGTGGCATCGCGTGAGGCCGGGCTGCCCTGCCCTCCCCTCACCTCCATCTGCACCATGGCTGGCCTCTGGGTCCGCAGCATCTTCACTGTCTGGAAGATGTCCACCACACCCTCGTACCGCATCCGCTCCAGCACGATGCTGAGCGTGATGAAGACGCCCGTCCTGCCCACGCCGGCGCTGTCAAGGGCGAGTGCACAGGTGAGTTCAGGGGCGGGCGTGTGGGGGAGCCTGGCTCAGCTGCCCAGTTCTGCCTGCTCTGAAGCCCCCGCCCCAGGGATGGAAAAAGCCCCAGCGGGAGTGCCCGAGGCTGTGCTCATCAAGACTCAGCTTCCCACCACGGCAGCTCACCTGCAGTGGACAGAGATGGGGCCGTCCTGGCCGAACTGTTCCTTGGTCTTGTGCACTTGGCCGATGAAGTCAATGAAGCCCTCCCCCGACTTTGGCACGCCCTGCTCCGGCCAGTCCGTGAACTGGAACTGCCGGACAGTCCGGGACTGGCCGTCCTGGAATGGAGAGAGAGCGAGCCGGGTCCTGTTATCAAGGTCAGTGGCAGTCACCCTCGCCAACCACAAGCTGCACCAATACCACTCTCCACCCTTCCTCACCCTCGGCCATCCACCCTCCTTGTCGCACACCATCTTTTGTTGAGATGCTCCGATTTCGTCTTTACCACCCAAGGCTGCCAAGTCCATCCTCCTCACCATTTAACTTCATCATCCAGCAACACTATCTCATAGCAGTTGTTCACCCCCATCCCCTGACTGCTGCTCTCTGCACAGCTCCAAACCCGTCCACCACAACCAAAGTGACACCAACACCATTGCTGCCTGTGAGCCTCCATTCTGCACTGTCCCATGGTACACCCAACATCTGCCCTTCTTGACCCATTCTCCCTCTCCCTGGCAACCTCCTCTCCCATCGTCTTAGAGTAAAAGAGCACTGTCCCCATACTGTCCCCTCCCAACAGCACCACCGTCCATCTTCCACCATGGACATCATCTTCGGCCA
Organism: Cephalophus harveyi; assembly: GCA_006410635.1. Classification (NCBI taxonomy): domain Eukaryota; kingdom Metazoa; phylum Chordata; class Mammalia; order Artiodactyla; family Bovidae; genus Cephalophus; species Cephalophus harveyi. The sequence continues at coordinate 746,047 of SJYT01043693.1, forward strand.
CTCACCAGCCCCATAATCTATCCCTCACCACTCGAGGGTGCCATCTTCCACCAGCCACCACTGGAAATACCTTTGCCTCCTAACTTGCATCATCCACTTATGGTAGTTCCTAATCCTTGAACATCTGGTGATGCCACCTCCCATTAACTTTCTCCATCTCCACCGCTCAACCATCCATCTCTCCAATCCTCATCCCCATGACACAACCATCCATCTGTACAACCTAAATCTCAACCACTGACCTCTCCAATCCTCATCCCCAACATTCAACCATCCGTCTCTATAATCCTCATTCCACCACTCACCCATCTATCTCTCCTATCCTCAACCATTCCTCTCTCTAATCCTTATTGCACCACTCAACCTCTTGGCTCCTCATCCCCACCACTCAACTATCCAATTCTTCAATCCTCAGCCCCAACAATCACCTTCCATCTCTCCTATCCTCATTCCCACCACTAAACCACTTATCTCTCCAATTCTTATCACTCAACCCTCCATGTATCTAATCCTTATCCCTACCATTAAACCACCCATCTCTCTAATCCTTATCACCACTACTCAACCTATTCGATCTTAATCCCCAATACTCAACCATCCATTTCTCCAATCCTCATCCCTAAAACTCAACCTTCCATCTATCCAATACTCATCTCCACTACTCAACTATCTATCTGTCCATATTCATCACCACCAGTCAACCATCCATCATTCAAATCTTCATCCCCACCACTCAACTATCCATCTCTCCAATCCTCATCCCCAGCAGTAAATCACTCATCTCTCCAATCCTCAACCCCCCGACTCAACCATCCATCTGTCTAATCCTTACTCCTACCACTCAACTGTCCATCTCTGTAACCGTCATCCCCACCACTCAAGCATCTATCTATCTCGCCAATACTCGCTTCCCACTACCAAGCCGTGCCGTCCATCATCATGGCTCTCTCCCGCCTTTCATTTATCATGACCCAATGGCACCACTTTCCACAATTCATCCTTAGCAATCCATCGTTCTTTCCCCTCTAAGGACCATTAGACATCCTCCACCCTCCCTCACTCATCACTTACCTTTTCCCCCTCACAGTCTCCACATTAAATGTTGCAGTCCAGCGATGCCATGTGATTTTGATGGTGTCCATCCTCCACCACCTAATACTTTCTCCAATCCCACCTTCCTCTTTCTTGGACCAGCAACAGTACTGCCTATCACTGAATGTTCTTCATTCCTTTTACTCTTTAAATCATTTCCTCTTCATTTTATTCCATCTGCCCCTGGCCAAACATCTGCCCTTTCCAATCTCACCTTTCTCCATCCACTCACCACCCTTCACCTAGCTGTTCTGTGCTCTCCTGTCATTCTCCCTCCGCTTCTATCCAGACATTCTCGTTTCCAATCCCACCTTCCTCTCATCTAAGACCATCCTGTTTACCACCCTCCTCTATCACCCAACAGTGACACTGTTCACTGAGTCTCCAATTCCCCGTTCAACCAACCCAGTGGTGCCGTCCTGAACCATCCATGCACCATGACCAACAATGCTTTGTCCATCAGGGTTCAGTATCCTCTGGTAACATCTGGACTGACATTCCCATGCCCCATCATTCTACCCATGGATTCTCCAATTCCGGCACTAACTTCTATCCTCTGTCACCTGAATGCAGTCCAGCGATGCCATGTGATTTTGATGGTGTCCATCCTCCACCACCTAATACTTTCTCCAATCCCACCTTCCTCTTTCTTGGACCAGCAACAGTACTGCCTATCACTGAATGTTCTTCATTCCTTTTACTCTTTAAATCATTTCCTCTTCATTTTATTCCATCTGCCCCTGGCCAAACATCTGCCCTTTCCAATCTCACCTTTCTCCATCCACTCACCACCCTTCACCTAGCTGTTCTGTGCTCTCCTGTCATTCTCCCTCCGCTTCTATCCAGACATTCTCGTTTCCAATCCCACCTTCCTCTCATCTAAGACCATCCTGTTTACCACCCTCCTCTATCACCCAACAGTGACACTGTTCACTGAGTCTCCAATTCCCCGTTCAACCAACCCAGTGGTGCCGTCCTGAACCATCCATGCACCATGACCAACAATGCTTTGTCCATCAGGGTTCAGTATCCTCTGGTAACATCTGGACTGACATTCCCATGCCCCATCATTCTACCCATGGATTCTCCAATTCCGGCACTAACTTCTATCCTCTGTCACCTGACAGTCTTCCTCAGACAGACCCCATCTATAATACCTGCCCTCCCCCATCACCCAGCACCACCCGCCTCCACTGGGCCTTCTCCAGCCAACACGGTCTACTCTCTCCATTCTCTCCATACAATGGTTCCAATTCCCAGCGCCTGCCCCCCACCCCCCACTGTCTACCAGGCTTTCCCATCTACAGCAGCCACCGCTTGACACCATCACCTTTCCCCCAGCCTGCCTTCAGCCCTCTAATACTGCCCTCCATACGCTGCTTCCCAGCTAATGCCCCACTTACTCCCTTTTACACGATCGCCTTGGACTATGTCCCCCAGTGAGTAGTGTGACGCGTGCCCTGATGGGGACACCCTGGGGTCATGGTCCTCTCTTCCACCTACTCGGCGGTGGGAGTGACTGTCTAGCTGGCCACCCACTCCTCTTCCACCCAACCCCTGGGCCTTTGCTTCCACTCCCCAACCAGGAAGGCCCTCTCCAGACCCGCAAGGGAACGGTGAGCTGCCTGGAGGGTCTGTCCCGGTACTTACCCGGGCGTCTGTGACCTTGAACTCCCGCAGGATGTACTGAGGCATGTTGTATTCTGCCATAGGATCCACCACGAAGTACTGGTAGCGGGCAGAGCGCTCGGCCGGCCAGTACTGGTGACACTTCTCCTGTTGGGGAGGTGGGTGCTGTGGTCAGCCCTGCCCCCACCCCATCCCCAC
>SJYT01043693.1:749145-766364 GCA_006410635.1 Cephalophus harveyi
GGTTTCCGACTCACCCGGCCCATCTCCCTCAGCTTGGTCAGCATCACCACGATGGTCGAGTTGTTCTCCCAGAGCATGCGCCAGAAGTCCTCCGTGGTTTCTGCCAGCGGGCCCTGTGTGGCAATGTAGGCCTTCTGCTGCCTGTGAGCAGGGAGGTGAGGTGGTGGCAGCGGTGAGTCTAGGGTCCCAGGGAGACCCAGGCCCAAGCATCATTTCCCTATCTGGTTCAACCCCCCAAAGAATCCTGCTCTGCACCTGGAGAAACCGCCAGCCTCAGATTCACTCCAGCTTCACGAGGAAGCTGTGGGACTGTCTGCAGGCATCTCTGCTTTCATTCTCCGCCCCCTCCAGGGGCATTAAGTTAATATCCATTGTCTGCTCAGGCCAGGCTCCCCTCCAGGGCTACAAATAGCTGCCCATTCCCAGAACACCCTCCTTTGCTCAGGGCTTCTCAATCTTGGCACTACTGACGTTCGGGACTGGGTGACTGCGATGGGCCCATTCTGTACCCAGTGGGGTGTCCAGCAGCATCCCTGGCCTCTGCCCACTAGAAAGCGTTAGTTGCTCAGTCGTGTGTAGCCCACCAGGCTCCGCTGTTCATGGGGACTCCCCAGACAGGAATACTGGACTGGACTGCCACTTCCTCCTCCAGGGGATCTTCCTGATCCAAGGACTGAACCCGAGTCTTCTGCCTTGCAGGCAGAGTCGTTACCATCTGAGCCACCAGGGCAGCCCTAGACGCCAGGAGTAACCCTCCTCTCTCAACTCCCATTTTAACCATCAAAAACATCCCCAGATACTATCAAGCTTCCCCTGGGGGGCAGAACTCCCCAGATCGATGCTTTTCTCTGAGAAAGATAGAGACAGATGTAATAATCATGCTCCAGCCAGTAGCTGTCGGTTAATGCATATCTAAAGAGTCTCTCCACCTCAGCTGTGACTGCATGGGGCTGGCAGGGTCTGTCGAGCTCTCTCCCATGCAAGACTGGAGCCCCAGTAGCGGCCAGGGCCAGGTTTACCTGTAACCATCAATGAAGCTGGCGTTAATGTAGTCGGAGCCCTCCACACCCCGGATGGGTTGTAGGCAGACCCGGGTGCTCTCGTAGGGCATGATGTTAACCAGGCGGTTCTTGAACTTGTTACAAGGCAGATTGGCACTGATGAAGCGGGATGTGTGGGCTTTGGAGTTGGCCAGCCGCTGTGGAGATGAGGGGACGACATCAGGACAGCCTCCATCTGGGGACCCAATTTCCCTGGGTGGGGGGCAGGCTGTGTGTGTTCAACTAAGGGGCTAGCAGGGCCACAGCAGGCAGGGGAACACCAGCCCTTCCACCCTGTGGTCCCCTTAATGGGGGTGGGGAGGGAAAGACCGCTGGTCTCCTGCTTAGCCCCCTCTCGCCCACCCAAGCACAGCATCCTCTACTGGTTCCTCCCCACCCACCTTGAACTCGAGCTCCATGCCAGTGACGTGCTCGCCTGGCTCCACCTGCGTCAGCTTCTGGATGTAGGCGTAGAGGCTGCGGGCCGGCACTTCCGTATTGCCGCAGCCCACGGCCTCCAGCAGGGCCTCGTGGATGAAGCTGTACTGATCCTCCGTCTGCACCATGTAGTTGCGCTGGGCCCGCATGAGCGTCACGTGGCCGTACACGTCCACCGTCTTCTCCGGCTTGATCCGCTCCAGCATGGCATCGATGACGATGAAGCAGCCTGTGCGGCCCACACCCGCGCTGTGGAGATGGAGGGGGCCGTCAGGGGGCACCCGAGGGCCAGGGGAGAATGGGGGACAGGGCGCAGAAGGGAGCCGGGAGTGAAGGGGCAGGGGTCGGGTACCTGCAGTGGACCACGATGGGGCCTGCGTCCGGCGGGTTGCAAGTCTTGACTCTCCGCAGGAAAGCCAGGAACGGCGTCGGGTACTCGGGCACCCCGTGGTCCGGCCATGCCGTGAACTGGAACTGCCGGACCTCCCGTTTCTCACTGGAGCCATTCTGGGGGTGCCGGGGACACTGTTGGTCAATGCAGCCCACCACCCACGTGCCAGGGGACCAAGTTCATGCCTCCAGACCACCACGTCCCTAAGTGCCTGATCTGGGTGCCCAGCTGCTCCAGGGTGTGGGGGACCCAGCCTGGGTCAATGTGGTTTCTCTTCCATCCAATGGGGAGTTCCCTGGGCAGAAGCTCATCTTCCTTCTCCGCCCATCATCGCCCCCTCCCACAGCCCCCCAGTCCCAGTCCGGGCCCTACCTTGTGTAGGGAGAACGTCCTCACGCAGAACGTGGCCAGCTCGATGGTGTCCAGGAGTGTGACCTGGATGAAGCCGTAGGTCTCCGTGCCCCTGTTGGGCCAGTACTGGTCGCATTTGATCTGCACCAGGTGAGAGAACACAGGTGAGCGTGGGCCGGGGCCGGCGCAGGGCTCGGGGGCCGCAGGGCCCAGGCCTCACCCGTGACTTCTCCTCTAGCCGGGTCATCATGACAATGGTGGCCGAGCGCTGCTCCCACACCATGCGCCAGAAGTCGCCGAAAGTCTCTGGCAGTGGCCCCTGCGTGGCGATGTATGCGTTCTGCCGCCGGTAGCCGTCCACGTAGTTGGCATTGATATAATCGCTGCCCACGATGCCTAGGCCGGGGGTAGTGGAGAAACTAGCAATCAGTGGCGGTGCTCTATCCTTCTAGGGGGCTCCACCTGGTCCACCGCTTAAAGGAAGCCCTCTGAGACTGCCCCAGTCTATCCCCAAGGAAATCGTGGCGCATATACTCCACGCTTTCTCTGCCTCAACATTACCGCCGTTCGGAGACAGACTGTTCTGTGTTGGAAGCTGTCCTTTGCATTGCAAGGTACTGAGCACCATCCCTGGCCTCTACCCTCAAGAGGCCAACAACACCCCACCCCAAGCTGTGACAACAAAAATGTCCCCAGACATTGTTAAATGTCCTGTGAGGCGAAGCTGCCCCGATAAGAGCTACAGATGTAAAGGATGGATGGAAATCTGTAGTGGACAGCAGCCACCAGTTAAATACAGATCCCAAACTTCTCAATGGCTTCTGGGTAGGGTTGGACCAGGCCTCAGTTTCCCTACCTATCTCCTAGCTAGTCCACTCTGGCCTAGCCCCCTGGCCAAGAGGAGACGTGGGGTCTACGCATTCTCCACGGAATGAGGACAGGCCAAGGTTGTTGGGGAGGAGCCTGGGACCCCGCACGCTACCTTCAATGGGCTGAAGGATTACGCGGGAATGGTCGTAGGCGATGACATTGGCATAGCGGTTCTTGGGCTTGTTCACTTCCAGGTTGGAGTGCTCCCACGTGAACTGCTGGCCTGGGTCGATGGACTATGGGAAGCAGGGGGCGGGAGATGTCAGGGTGGGTGTCTGTGGGCCCCCAGGAGGGTGGGAGGTGGGGGGGCTGGCTCACCTCATACTCCTGGGAGAGCTTGAGGCTGTCGTTGGCCTTGAGTCGCTCCGTGTGCTCCGCCATGTCCCCGATGGGGATGGGCGGGTGGCTGAGCATGCCTGCGGGGAGAGCAGACCCGCCCATGTGGCCAGTCACTCGCCAGGGCCTGTCTCTTATACACATCTGGAGAAAATATTTGCCAACCATGCAACCGAGGGGCTTAATCTCCAAAATAGATAAAGAACTCATACAGCTCAACAAAAAACAAACAACCTAACTGAATAATGGTCAGAAGCTGTAGACATTTCTCCAAAGAAATACATCGAAAACTCTACAAATTCCAAGGGATGGAGAGGATGCAGAGAAAAGCGAACCCTCCAACACTGGCAGGAGGAATATTAATTGGTGCAGCCACCGTGGACAACAGTAGAAGTTCTTCAAAAAAACTAAAAATAGAACTACGTGTGATCCAACAATCCCGCTCCTCACCATATATCTGGAAACAAACCTCCAATAAGATACAGGCACCCCTATGTCTACAGCAGCACTATTTACAACAGCCAGGACACGGAGACAATCTAAATGTCTGTTGACAGATGATAAAGACGTGGCACATAAGTACAACGTACTATTCAGCCACAGAAAAGAATGATCCAATGCCATCTGAAGCAATACAGATAGGCCTAGCGATTATCATACTCAATGAAAAAAGTCAAAGTCATACGATAAAAAAATACCATGATATCACATGATAAAAAGTCAAAGTATCATAACACTTATGATATGATATCACATATGCTATCACACATAACACTCATCATATGACAATATATGCAGAATCTAAAATATGGCACAAATGAACTTATCTATGAAACAAACAGACTCGTGGATATAGAAACCAGACTTGTTGCCAAGGGGGAGGGGGTCGAGGCAGGGCTGGAGTGGGAGACAGGGGTGAGCAGATGGAAGCTATTATATATACAGAATGGATAAACATCAGGGTCCTACTGTACAGCACAGAGAACTACATTCAATATCCTGTGATAAACTAAAATGGAAAAAAATATTTAAAAAATTATGTATACATATAACTGAATCACTTTACAGCAGAAGTTAACATTGTAAATCAACTATACGTCAGTAAAAATAAAAATATTCAAAGTGCCCCCAGACACTGCCAAATGTCCCCTGAATGGCAAAATGCTGCAACCGAGAATCACTAAGACACATGGAATCATGTGCTCGACAGCAGCCGTCAGTTAAATACACAGATAAAGATTCCCTTTACCTCAGCCCCAACTGCTCGCTCTGTCCTCCATCTGAGACTGGAGGCCCCTCGACTGCAGGGCCAAGACCCTGCCATACACCCAGGCTGGGTGAGGGAAGGGGTCAAGACTGATCTCAGGGTGGGGGCTGGTGACTGCCGGTGGGGGAGGAGAGGTTCACCGCTAAGCTGGATTCTGCTGGTTTGCCCTGCTGTGGCTGCAGACAAGAGCCGTTCCCCTGTTCTCAGTGTCCCCATTCGTAAAGTGACCACTTGAGAATGCGCCCAGCCTGGGTCAATGTGGTTTCTCTTCCATCCAATGGGGAGTTCCCTGGGCAGAAGCTCATCTTCCTTCTCCGCCCATCATCGCCCCCTCCCACAGCCCCCCAGTCCCAGTCCGGGCCCTACCTTGTGTAGGGAGAACGTCCTCACGCAGAACGTGGCCAGCTCGATGGTGTCCAGGAGTGTGACCTGGATGAAGCCGTAGGTCTCCGTGCCCCTGTTGGGCCAGTACTGGTCGCATTTGATCTGCACCAGGTGAGAGAACACAGGTGAGCGTGGGCCGGGGCCGGCGCAGGGCTCGGGGGCCGCAGGGCCCAGGCCTCACCCGTGACTTCTCCTCTAGCCGGGTCATCATGACAATGGTGGCCGAGCGCTGCTCCCACACCATGCGCCAGAAGTCACTCGATTACAGTTGTAGCCCTAATTCCAAGCCTTGACCCCAAGACTCAATCTCAACCCCAGACTAAGCTCTGAACCCAGTTGATTCTCATTTCCAGCCAACTCTCAACTCAAAGTTCCAATCCTTAAAACATCGTGATTCCACACTTAGGCTTGACTAGACACTGAGAGACTGAGCCTCAAATCCTAGCTGATCCCCGGCTAAGCCCCAGTTCTGACCGAACCCTGTCTCTTATACACATCTAGATGTGTATAAGAGACAGGGTTTGGGGTGGGCCCCATGGGGGCAAGGAACCCAGGCCTGGAGGGGGAGCACTAGGTGGAGTCTCCCCCACCCTCCCCAGGCCCCCCGACAACCAGCTGGGGAGGCAGGTGCTGGGGGAGGGTTGCCCCGCAGGACTTCAAGCTCCTAGTGTCTCGTGGCAAGAAGCAGGCAAGTGACGCAGAGATGAAGAAGCAGATGTGGCTGGCTGAACCTTCTGGAGTATCGTCCCCCTGGTGAGGGCGGGAGGCCCACACCCGTCTGCCCCCTTGGGGATCAGAGGGACCACCTCTGCCAGGTGGAGCTGAGGGCCCAGGGAGGGGAGGCACGGGGTATGTGTGTGTAAGATGATGGGGTGGGCGTGGGCGCTTCTTCCCCATCTTTAGGCCTGCCAGACTCTTCTCTCCTGGGGGCCCAGCGGCCATGCACGCGCGCACACACACACACTCAGTAGCTACCGGGAGGGAGCCTGACAGCTGTGCGCCAGCGCCCAAGCACCAGTGATAAATCTACAGGGATGTGCCAAGTTGACTGCCGAAGAGCCGCTGCCTCAGGGCCCACATCTAAGAGGTCTGAGGCTGGTGTCTATTTGACTGCTGGGTCCCCATTTTGACACATCCCTGTGCCCTACATCCCTGCTCCCAGCCCCGTTCTCTCTCCTCCTGCCTCTCTCTCTCTCACAGACACACACACACACAGACACACACACACACACACAGACACGCACACACACGCACGCAGTCACAACCTGCCACCTTAGGGCCCAGGGGACCAGACCCCTGCCCCCTTCGAGAAGCCAGCGCAGGACAGGTGGGCGGAGAGAGAGGAAGCCGGATGGAGAAACCAAGGATGGAAACAAACAGGAGCGAAAGGAAGCCAAGAACAGAGAGACACTGGAACTAACTTTCAAAGTGAAACCCCGGCTCCCTGAGGGGGCTGCTGAGGCCTGAATCTGCAGAAACAGCAAACAATAAATAAATGAAAACACGCGGGGGAGGCGGCCCACCTCCCCCCACCCTTCGCCGGGTGCGCGCACAGCGGTCGACGGACAGATAGATGCAAAGGGCAGAGCAACTTCAACAAGTGAGGGACAACGGCCGCCAGGGCCCCAACCAGAGAACCCATGGCAGCAGCTGGGCATCGCTTCAACCGGACACTGGCGAGTCCTGATTTTCAGCTATGACTTTGGAAAGATCTCAAAGCTTTTAGGTTCTTCTGTCAACCTGTCGTCCCTGCACCCCGCCACCCCCAACCAACCTGGCCTTGGGTCCCTTGTTGGGGGTCAGCAGAGGGGATTTTAGAGAAGCAGGATGGTGAAGGAGCAACTCGGGGGCAGAAGAAGAACATATGGGCCCATGCCATGAGCTGTAAGGACAGAGGCCATCAGTTAAACACACACATTTAAAACTCTCATCTGGATGGAAACAGAATTGACATAAGCGAGTCCAGAAACAGAAGAGAGAAGGGACCACAAGGGATGCCATGAGACTTTTCATGATCGCCTGTGGAGGGCTGCAGCCATCAGGTAAATATAAATGATCAAAACCCTCATTTGGAGAAACATGGGACTAACGTGACACAGTCCAAAAACAGAAAAGAGAAAGAAATATGTTAGGAGCAGCGTGCAAGGCTATACATGAGCCCATCAAAGCCCCCATGGTCTCTTACTATGGACGACTGCAGCCATCAGTTAAATGTTTAAAAATTTCCATTTGGTTGGAAACAAAAGTTAACAGGAAGCAGTTCAGAGACAGAGAGTGAAGATCAGGGTGTAGGTAGAGAACAGCAGATGTCGCCATGCGATGAGCTCATAAGGAGAGAACAGCAGCCCTCAGTTAAACTGAAAATCCCTTAATTTGGTTAGAAGCAGCTGGCATGAGCCCATTGAGGAGGAGGAGGAGGAGGAGAGGGGGGCCGGAGGGGGGCATTGCCCATGAAGACGATCAAGGGCAGGGTCCTGATTCAGTTCTCCCACCACGTGTGGCAGGGAACTCAGCAGAATCCTCTCTCATCTACAGGGGACTATAATGAAACCAGGAGACCGTGACCATATGTGACCACAGAGGGGGGAGAGAGAGAGTGCGGTGGAAGTGGAATTTTTGCTCCTTGCTAGGGGCGCTTCCCCGGGGAGGGTGGAAAAAACCCAAACACCCACCACTGAGTGGCCTTAAGACTAGAGGTGTGAACAGAAGCAGAGCTTTTTCTGCCAGAAGGAATTGAGGACTCAGAAAATGTTTGCTTCTGTCTTTGACGATGTCCTTTAAGCTCCTGGAGAAGACAGCAGCCACCAGTTGAATGCAGCTTCTCAAAAATCTCCCTAGGTTGTAAGCACTATCAACCCCAGGACACTCCCAAGCCCAGAGCCACGCAGGAATCGGGACTGAAGAACTGCGCCAGGCACAGTTCAGTGGGGGCTGGCAAGGATCCACCGAGGGGGCCGCTTCATCTCCCACTATGCCACCTTCCTCCCATCAGCGCTGTCCCCGGTGCCTGGGATAAGCACATACCTGGCGTCTGGAAGTTAATGCGTCTCATTTCCACCGGGTCCTTGGGGTGATGGGGGGCGAGGTCGGCATTGTTCAATAGGCATTTAGTGCGGGGCTCAGAGTCCTTTCGTTTGCTTTGTGTGAGCAAACAGATAGATGTGTGACCCGGCTGTATGTGACTCGGGTTGCCACAACCACGCGCGACACGTGCAAAGGTTGGAACAACTAGGTTCCCGCTCATCCCGTGGGCGAGGTGCCACCCCAGCCCCTGTCCTCAGCCTCCAAAGGGCAGAACCAGTTCTTACCTATCAGGCTTACTGCTCCCGAAAGCAGACACAGGTGAGAAGGAGGGAAAGAAGACAGGTGAGGGCAGGCTGGCCATCAAGAGCCTGTTCTAGGACTGTGGATGGCTTTCCTTCCCCCTCTGAACCTTGGTCTCCAGAAAATGGGGCTAATCCGTTCCAACTTGGGCCTCAGCATTCTAAGCTGGGACATGTCCCATGTGACTTCATTTAACAGGACAAAGGGAGCGCTCCCCCCTCCAACCTTGCACGGGACTTAACAGGAGTCAAATCACTGGCCAGGTTGGAATGCCAGCCCTGCCATTTCCCAGGCTGTGTGACTCTGATCAAGTGGCTTAACCTCTCTGAGCCCTGTTTTCCCTGTCTGGGCCACAGATGGCTTCTGTGATCATTCTCAGAGACAACCTTTCCCTGGATCTTTCCAAACCTCCCACCCTTAGGAAGGCCTCCCTCCTGTCAAGTGGGGACACGCAAGGGGCTCACTTCTTGTAGAGCAAGATGGCAATCACTATGCAGATAATGAAGACCACAGCCAGCACGGGCCCGATCACCCAGATGAGCCCCTCCTCGCCGTCCACGATGGGCTGGGGGTCTGGGTTGTCCAGCTGGAAGGGGTCTGAGAAGGGGCTGGCCGCAAATGTCTGCAGAAATGGAGTGGGGGGGACTTACATCAGTGCCCACCGCCCTCACGGCAGCCAAATGGGTCTCCCTCAAACACAAACCTGTATCCATCCCCTACTCTAAACCCTCCTATGACTTCCAAGAACGCTGACCATAGTGGTCTGGCCCTGGCCAATCTTCACTCTTCCCCTCCTCCACTCTGTTTCAGACACTCTTAGGTCCTCTTTGTTCCTCTTGCACCTGAGACCTTTGCACGTGCAAACTCCGGGATGCCTTTTCTTTACCGAACTCCTATACATCCATCAAAGCCCTCGTTCCAAAGTCCTTTCCTCTAAAAATCCTGCTTGGAAATTCCTCAACCTCAAATCCTTCCCTCGGCTCAGCTCTGACCACAGGGAGCTGGGAGGATCTGCGTCTGGCTCTGAGGCCAGGGCTCTGGGGACTGGGGCCAGCCTGGGCATTCTGGATGTGGGCAGACACCATTCGGGACTTACGGGCTCACTCTTCTGCAGCACAGCAAGCACAAAGAGGACATATCGGTGGCCAGGCTCCAGGCCTCGGTTGTCAAAGCCTCCATACTGTTTCTGGTCCCCAGGATGGAAGGTGTGTGGCAGCACCGAGAAGCGAGCCGCAATGTAGGGTCGGGGGACCTCCAGCTGACGCGAGTGCCGCAGGCTGCGCCTCTGCAGCCGTGCGATGTCCTGGATCAGCTGTGGGAACAGAGAGGCGGGCTGCTCAGAACCCAGCTGGGAGCCATTGGGCTCCTGAAAGCTGGCGAGTGTCTGGGCCCCAGCCCCTTACCTCCTCCAGGTCCATATCCTCTGGACTGCCCAGTGGGGTCAGGAACTGACCACCACGAGATTTGCGCAGTGGCACCATCACAATGAAGTAGTTCCTGGCAGGAGACAAGAGTCACAGAGGGCTGTCTACAGTCACGAGCAAGGGATGCTATTGGGCTGAGTGAGGGCACCACCCCTCTCTGAATCTTCCCTTCCGTTCACACCATGGGTGTATGGCCCAGGTCACGTAGGACTGTAATTTCTGATTCAAGCCTCCAGGGTTTTGATCATGTTGTACCTTTTGCCTAGAAAGCCTACCCTGGGCAATGACAGTTGACCCTTCAACAACATGGAGGTTAGGGGGTGCCAACTCCCCCTGCACAGTGGAAAATCCACACGTAAGTACACTTGGCCTTCTGTATCCATGGTTTTCCACCTATGACTTCAACCAACTGTGGAGTGGGTAGAGCTGCAGTGTGTACTTGTTGAATAATAAAAAAAAAATGCATATAGGTGGGCCCCTGCAATTCAAACCTGTGCTGTTCAAGGGCTAACTGTATACTTCTCAAATTGCCATACGTCCTTCTAAACCCCAGCTTCCACACCCACACAGTCTTGTAACTCTCCATTTCCCCCGCTTCTCAGAGTACTCCTCTCCTTACATGGGACTCTTAGCCTTTGTGCCTCTCACTGCCACACCATGGGACTGAGATGGTCTGTGTCCAGCTCTGTCTCCTCATCAGTCTGAGAACCTAGAACTAGCAGCAGGTCAGGCCTGCCGGGGCCTGGGAGAATGCTGAGGCCACATTCAGCGGTGACACAGCGGTGACATCTATGAGGGGCACTGGACCTTCAGGGCAAGCACGTGAAAAGGCACCGGTGTAGTCTCTGTTTTACAGACCAGCAAGGGCAGTGGGGTGCTGAGAGGTCAAGCGGCAGTCACACAGCTGACTGCGGGAGGCATGTAAAACCCTGGAGGGGGTGGGCTGAGCTTACTGGACAGGCACGGGGCTCTGGCCATCTGGCAGATACACCACGATGAAGCCATCGGAGTCGGGCTTGGGGGTCACGCTGGGCTTCGAGCTGAGCAGGTTGAAGGCAGTCCAGGCCGTGACTGTCTGCTGGAGGCCGCCCAGGCTGCTGCCGCGGTTCGTCAGCACGAAGTTGTAGAAGGTGTTGGGCTTGAGGTGAGTGATGAGCTTCTTGGTGGTGCGGCCATCCACGTCCAATGTGAGCCCATTGTATTGGATCTGTGGGGTGGGCCGGCTCAGCGGAGTGCTGGGTTGAGCCCTGGTCCTCACCGAGCCTGGATCCCAGACTTAGCCCGGACCCTATGATCTGTGACCCCAGACTGAACCTCGATTACAGTTGTAGCCCTAATTCCAAGCCTTGACCCCAAGACTCAATCTCAACCCCAGACTAAGCTCTGAACCCAGTTGATTCTCATTTCCAGCCAACTCTCAACTCAAAGTTCCAATCCTTAAAACATCGTGATTCCACACTTAGGCTTGACTAGACACTGAGAGACTGAGCCTCAAATCCTAGCTGATCCCCGGCTAAGCCCCAGTTCTGACCGAACCCTAATTCCCCCACGGAACCATGACCGCTGCTGAGTCCCAACTGTGCATCCCAATCCTGACTGAGCCCCAAACCCAGGCTGAGCCTCAATATCCCACCCAGTCGCCAGTCCAACTGACCCCCTACCCTGACCCCAGACGGCACCCTCACCCTGGTCGAGCCTCGCCCCACGTGTACTCTAACCCCGGCTGAGCCCCACCCCAACACACCCTAACCCCCCGTCCTAGACGCAACAGGAGGCTGCACACCTTGTATGGGGTGGGTGAGTTGTAGTTGTCTGGGAATTCCCAGCTGAGCAGGACTGAGGTCTTCATGATCATCTTCACCTTGAAGTTCTTGGGCGAGACTGAGGGCGGCGGTGCCACCTAGGCATGTCCCACCTTTGCCAAACTCCGGAGCCTCGGGGTCTGGACTCGCCTTGAGCGTCCACGTGGAAGCAGAAAAGTGACCACTTACCTGGGCAGGGGAGAGGGAGGGGGCTGGGGTGGGGGTGGGCACGAGGCCCGGTCCGGCTCTGGTGCGGGGGTCACCGCGCGCCTACCTTGGTCCCGCAGGAACGTCCGGTAGCGGACAGGGGGGCTGTAGGGGCCAGGGCCCCGGCGCGTGTGGGCCCGCACTTGGAGGTCATAGGCCGTGTCGGGCTTGAGGCCCTGCAGCGTGAGCACGTTCTCGGCGCCCGGCTCGGCCGCCGCCGGCAGCTCGGTCTCTCGGGCGGGGCCCAGGGTGCCAGCCTCCCGCACGGCCACTGTGTACTTGACAATGGCCCCGTTGCGCTCGGCAGGCACGGGCGGCAGCCAGCGGAGCAGGACGGTGCCCGCCGTGGCGTTGCCAGCTGCCTCCAGGATCTGCGGGTGGCCACGGGGTGTGTCCTCGGGAATGCTCAAGACCTCAGCCGCCTCCTCGCCCAGGCCGCCTCGGCTCCGGGCCGCCAACCGGAACACATAAGTGGCCCCTTTGTGCACGCCTGATGCGGTGTAGTGGTCCTCAGTGGGCGGGAACTCCAGCGTGGCCAGGGGGGACGAGTCTTCGCGGCCGAACTGCAGGCGATAGCCCAGCACCTCGTCCTCGGTGGTGCCGGCTGGGGGCTCCCAGCGTGCCAGCAGGCTGCCCTCGGGGGTCTGCTGCACCGACAGGGTGGGGCGGCCCAGCACTGTGGGGGGATACAGGGCAGGCATCAAGGCCACGTGATCAAGCCCCAGCTCCGGAGCACAGTGTGGGGTTGCAAATTTTTGGCCACTTGTGGGATCTCAGTTCCCCAACTAGGTATCGAACTTGGGCCCTCGGCAGCGAAAGCACAGAGTCCTGACCACCAAACCACCAGAGAAGTCCCAAGGAACTGCAGTTTTTAAAAGCCATCTTGGGAAGGCCGTGCTCCAAAGCAAAGACTCGAGGGAGGTGAAAGAGGGGGCCACAGGGAGGTCTGGGGGGAACAGTGCTTCAGGCAGAGAGAACAGCCACTGAGGAACAGCGGGGAAGCAGGGGGCGCAGAGGACCCGAGAAAGGAAGACATCCACAGGGGCCACAGCAGGCCCTCATCTACGCATCTCAAGTTAACAAGTCACTCTTCTCTTGCCTCCCGCCAGCACCTCATTAGCATCGATGGAATGGAGCAGTGTCTAAAACCCTGTCTCTCCCCCCATGGTTCTCACAGCTTGGGTAGTAATCAATGCATCAAAGTCCTGAGAAGTCCTGCAGTGCTGAAGCGCTACACGTGAAACCAGGCTTCTCTGCTGGAGGACTTATCAGGGCCTTTAATGGAAGGTGGTATGAACAGTCACAGTGTATGCAGCTTCTGCTTAGCAAGCATGACTCTAACATAACATCCTTGAGAGAGGCATGAGAGACATGGGAAGCTTCCTGGAGGTGATAACGTGGGAGCTGGATGCTAGATGACAAAGATACTAGGCAGGTGAAAAGCACAGTAGGGGGCATGAGCCAGCAACAGTGTGAAGGCATGCTGTGTCCAGCTGGGAGGCCTTGAATATCAGGATCTGTGGTGAGAAGAAAGATGGAGGCCATGGGGGCCCTTCTCTGTTTTGGAACACACCAAGCTTGTTCCCCTCTCTGAGCCTTTGCTTGGGTTATACTCTCTGCTTGCAATGCCCTCCCCTTAGGTTTTCACAGCTGCCTCTCCCCTCACTCAGCTAATCCTGGCTGGTGAAAAACCAGCCTCTCAGGACTGACAGGAGGAGCCAGAGGGGAAACTAAGGCAGGGCTGCCGGGAGAGGAGGCTTCATAGTACCATGGGGGAGATGGAGACACGACCCTGAAATGACAACCTGCTTGTGGGGATCAGAGCTGGGATGGGGGAGGCATGCGGTGCAGAGAGCAGAGCTGGTCACGATTGTTGGCTGGAAGAGGGGTGGGGCGGGTGGCTGGAGAAGGCTTCCCAAGGAGGGAGACTAATCAAAGACCTACAGGATGTGGAGGAGACAGCCAGCTGAGAGAAGGGTTATCAGCACAGGGGCAACAGGAGGCAGAGGGTGAGAAGTTAGGAACTGGCCTGTTTAGGGATGTCCCTGGTGATCCAGGGGCTAAGATTCTGTGCTCCCAATGCAGGGGGCCTGGGTTTGATCCCTGGTGGGGGAACTACATCCCACATGCAGCATGTAAGTGTTCACAAGCTGCAACTAAGAGTTCACATGCCGCAACGAAGACTCAGTACAGCCAAATCAATACATTAAAAAAAAAAAAAAAGAGTAGGGTGTTGAAGAAGGTTTCCATCTAGCTGGAGCTGAATGGGGCTGGACCACACTGAGTCTGGATGTCCTCCTGAACAACCCCCACACTTCGCTCTGTTCCTCCCTCCTGGTGCACCCTCCCGCCCTCCCCCGCACCATGGGCTCGAGAACTCTGCAAGGATGCTCTGAGGGCAGAGGGGTCACTGAGAGTCTGGTACCTGCTCCCTTGGTCACTACCACCTTGGGTTTGCTGCGAGCGCCATCGCCTTTCATGGTGTAGGCGGCTACCGTGACGGAATAGGCAGTCTCAGGCTGCAGGTTCGTGATGACCATCTCCTGCGGGCAGGGGTGGCGATCAGTGATGCAACCTGGGCTGCCCACCCTCCTCCCCGTGCTAGGGACAAGCCAGGCGGACGCAGGGCCCAGTCCGCGGGCAGAGACGTGCACCCGAGCTCATGCCACAGACCTCAACACGTAGCGTGTTCATGCTGAGATGGGCACACGTGGCCTCATGACACCTGTCATGGCCCACCTGGACCAGGGCAATGCCCAGCCCTCTGCTTTGGTCCCCAGCTACCACGCTTTCCCACCGTCTGTCCTCCCTGCAGAGGCCTCCAGAGGGCGTGTGTGAGCACCTGACCACAGCCCTCCAGGACTCCCAGTTCCCCAGGGGCAAAAGCCCAAGTCCCTCCCACCGCCTGCTGCCCACAAGGCCCTGACTGAGCTGCCCTGCCCCTCCCTCGCTCACTCTGCTCCAGCCGCACGGGCCTCCTGGCTATGCCTCCTACACACCGGACACGGCCCTGCCCCGAGGCCTTTGCACTGGCGGTCCCCCCTGCCTCCACTATGTCCCTTGGAGTGCTGGAGATTCCTTACAACAGCTCTCAAAAGCCAACAGTCAGACTTTCAGAAAATCTGCAAGCCAGTTCTTAAAACACAGTGATGATGGAAAATGAATTATAGAGACTTCCCTGTTGGCTCAGTGGTAAAGAATCTGCCTGACAATGCAGGAGACATGGTTCAATCCCTGATCAGGGAAGATCCTACATGCGGTGGAGCAACGAAGCCCATGCACCACGGCTACTAAGCCTGTACTCTAGAGCCCAGGACCTACAACCACTGAGCCCACGCGCCGCAACTCCTGAAGCCTGAGCGCCCTAGAGGCTGCGCTCTGCAATGAGAGAAGCCACTGTAATGAGAAGCCCATGCTCACTGCAACAGGAGAAAAGCCTGCACAGCAACGAAGACCCGGCACAGCCAAAAGCAATACATTTTAAAAACTATAAAAAATGAAGTTATGAAAATGTACAATCAAATAAATAGTAAAAACAGAGTAAATACTCAAAACCCGTTCCTCCTTAATTATTTTACTGTGTTAACTAATACTTATGCCTTCAAGGTTATCCTTTTTTAAAATTATATCTGAAATTGTAACAAGTTTGCAGCAGTATACATATTTTTATACATTTTTTCCCCCTCATTTTCTTTTCTACTATGGTCCAGGAGCCACTCAGGTAAGAGGGCGAGTGGATACCTCCAGGGTCCTCAGCAGGTGCCCATTTACCTGATGCAAAACCCAGGCTACAAGCTCCAAGAGGTAACAGTATCACAGGATACTGAACAGTTGCCTGTGCTACACATTACGACCCTGTTGTTCACCCACATCCACCTCTCATATCTGTGTAACAGAAATACTATACAATGACGAGCTACCGCAAACCTGGCCAGTAGCTTGAAATTGACATGGTGGGAATGTTTACACCATGGAGAAGGGCAAATGCCACACCAGTCAGGACTGTGCCCACCTGCCCGCCTGCCTGGACAGCTGACCGTTCAAGCCTTTACACCACTGTCTACACCCCGTCCCCACCAGAACTGTAACTAGACAGGCATTTGTGCATGTTCCAAGTAATATCCCTCCACCCTGGACCAGGAGCCCCCTTGGGCTCAGGGCTGTCCTGGCCACCGCTGTGTCCACGGCACCCAGCACAGATCTACACCACAGTAAGTGCTCAGTTACTCACTGCTCCTTCAGTGACAGAGCACCCCGACCTCCCCCCCAGGCACACGTGTGCCCACGTTTCCACACATGCACACCCACCAACACGTCAGGCATGCCTGGGAGCTGAGGGGTGGCCCCAGGAGCACAAGGAGGGGGGCCAGGATGCACGAACAGGGGGTCTCCTGCCCCTGAGCCTCAGACATTGTCCTTCCCAGAGTCTTCGTGGGTTGGAGGGGCTAACCTGGAGCCACATGGGAACGTTCCCCCCAAAACTGGGATGGGGGGTGGGGAGTACAAGGCAGAGCCACTGGATCGGGTGAAGCTGTGTCAATCTAACATCGGGCTCCGGGCTCTCCAAAGAGCCTATGGCCCCCATTTTAGGGGCAGAAAGACAACCCAGAAAGAGGCAGTGATTTGCCTAGAGCCACACAGTCATCCTGACTCTGGTTCAGGGCCTCCAGAGAAAGCTTGAAGGGGTAGAAACAGTTGTTCCACAGGCCTCTTGTCCCACCTGGGGCCCAAGGACCGACCACTCCACACTCCAGAGCCAAAATGATGGGGAGGGGCGCTTTGGCCTGAGAGAAATTTCAAGATGAGGGAAGGCTGAGCCAAGTGATAAAAGAGTCAGGCTAGGTGGGAAAGTGACTGTTCTAACTTCCCAGGCCTGGGTCCATTAAGGGAGGCTGTAAGGTGGAGGAGGATGGGCAACGCTGTGCAAACAGTTGGAGGGAAGATGTGTGGGAGACCACAGTGGGGAGCTAGCCTAGGGGACAGGGGTGGGGAGGCAAAGGGCCAGCGGAGTCCAATGGCCACACAGCTAAGAAGGCTAATGGATACCGCGGGGTTCCCAGCAGGTGCCCATTTATCTGAGGCTGTACGCTCCAAGGGGTAAACTGGGCGTCCATCGGGGGCCCAGGGGAGGAGACCCTTTTACAAGGGGCGTGCAGGAAGGTGTGGACTCACAGCACTGACAGTGGCTGGGGGGGCACTACTTACATATTCAGCCGTGTCGTCCATCTCCCACTGAGCGGGGAGGAGGCGGCAGGAGAGAGAGGAGGAGGTGAGCGAGATGGCCAGAGAGAGAAAGAGAGAAGCAGCGAGAGGGCAGGAGCGAAGGGACCCTGCCCCGCCCCGCCCCCAGGCCCCGCCCGGAGCCCCGCCCACCTGGGCGTCGGC
>SJYT01043693.1:766510-796619 GCA_006410635.1 Cephalophus harveyi
AAGAGACAATGCCAGGATGGGAACCCAGGCAGTTCAGCTGCAGGCTCCCCTACACTCCAGGGTGCAGCCAGTCCACTCCACACTGGGGCACTCTCTCAGCCAGCCCCCAAGCTCAGAGCCCTCGCCATTCACCTTGCCCCTGACCCCAAGATCTGGCATGAAGAATGGCTTCATCTCGTCCCCATGCTTAGGACAAAATGTGGGGCTGACAACCGAACCATCCAGGCCAATGGCCCAGAAAGCAACTGGCCCGGCTTTCCTGCAGTCTTACTGGGGGAGCTGCCTGCTTCATTTCCCGCCATGAACCTCAGCTTCTACTATGTGACTAGCACCTTACACCTTTCTAGTGTGGCAGCAGTGGGGATATTTACAGCACAGAAATTGGCCAGCACTGCAAATCAGTCTCCGAGCCTAGCGAGCTGGTGGTTAACCATCCTCAGCATGCCATCTCCTTACTTTCTAGGTCGGATGGCTCAGACCCAAGGAGCAAGTCCTGGGTTATCTCAAGAGTCTGGGGTCCCACGGACCTCTTAATTTTCCCGCCAGCGTAGCTTGCTGTTTCTTACACTCCACTGCCAGACCAAAATACAGGACACTGCCGGCTTAATGTTCCAGGCCCAAGGCTCAGAGAAAATGCAGCCCAGAAGGCCCAGTACGGAGAATTCCAAGATCAAGGAGCCTGGGATGACTTCTCATGGAGCCCTCTCCTGCCTGTTTTGTACCTTCTGACCACCAGCCAGCCCAGTTCTCCAGGGACGGAAGGCTCTGCAGCGGGGGGCCGGGCTGGGGCCTGGGGGTCGTGGGCTGGGGTCAGTGCTTACCGTCCTCGTCGGTGCGGACGACCACGGGCGAGCTCTCAGGCCCTGGTCCCACCTCTGTGTGAGCGACGGCCGTGATGCGGTACTCCGTCCACTTGTCCAACGCCTCCAGCAGGATCTGGGTGGTGGTCGGGGGGATGCCGTTCACCTCCTTGGGTTGCGGGTCCTCTGAGCCCAGCGGTCGGTAGCGGACGCTATAGCTCACCAGGGCCCCGTTGTGCGTGTCCGGCGGCGGCGGGCGCCAACTTACCAAAATGGCCGTGGAGCGCGTGCTGACACACTTAACATCTTGAGGGGGGGCTGACGGTTCTATTGGGGGGGGGGAGAACGAGCGGGGGGCAGGGGGGGCTGGCCAAGAAGGCTGCGTTCAGCATACGGGGCTGTGCTTGGCACACAGTAGGTCTTAGGGAGAGGGGAACCACAGTCCCCACAGAGCACACACGTGTGCTGTGCAGTAGGCCAAGGGGAACAGCAGGGAAAGTCCTATTTACTGGGCACCTACTATGTGCCAGGCACGGTGACAACTGACACAGCAGTTTGCCCCATTTACTGGGCATCAACTATCTGCTTGTCACAAAATAACAGCAACTCTGTACTTATTTATTCAACACCTACTGTGTGCCAGGGAGAGCACCAGGGATGGAATGACAGTAAAGGCACTTATCTACTGAAGGCCTACTGTGTGCTGAGGACTGTGCCAGGAGAAAAACAATAAAAGCTTCATTTATTGGGCACTTACTATGTGCCAGGCACAGTGCCAAGGGCTTTGCAGAGTAACAGTAAGAACATGTATTTATTGAGCCCCTGCTACATGCTAGGCACAATGTCAAGGGCTTCGCAGAGTTAAAAGTAAGTATACTTATTTACTGAACACCTACTGTATGCCAGGCATAGCACAGGGATAGAATAACAGTAAATGTATGTATCTACTGAACACCCAATGTGTGCTGAGCACTGTGACAAAGGAATAGCAATAAAAGCTTCATTTACTGGGCACTCACTATGTGCCAGCTGCCGTGCCAGGTGCCAAAGCTTTACAGCCCTGTTAATTCAGTCACTACTATGTCAGGGCTTCCCAGGTGGCACTAGTGGTAGAGAACCTGCCTGCCAGTACAGGAGACATAGAGAGGAGGGTTCTCTCCCTGGGTTGGGAAGATCCCCTGGGGAGGGCATGGCAACCCACTCCAGGATTCTTGCCAGGAAAATCCCACGGACAGAGGAGCCTGGTGGGCTACAGTCCAGGGGGTCGCAAAGAGTCGAACCCGACTGAGACTTAGCATGCTCACACCACATTCCAGGCACAGTGCCAAGGGTTTCACCGAACAACAGTTAAAACATATACTTATTGAACTCCTACTATGTGCCAAGCACCACACCAAGGGCTTTACAGAATAAAAGTAAAATGTTTATTGCACACCTTCTGTGTGCCAGGTACCGTGCCTGAGGAAGAGCAAAAGCTCCACCTACTTATATGCTGGGCACAGCACCAACGATGGAA
This sequence comes from Cephalophus harveyi, assembly GCA_006410635.1. NCBI lineage: Eukaryota > Metazoa > Chordata > Mammalia > Artiodactyla > Bovidae > Cephalophus > Cephalophus harveyi. The sequence goes on from SJYT01043693.1 coordinate 768,827, forward strand.
TAACAGTTAACAATAGTTTACTGAACACCTACTATGTGCCCAGGGAACAGCAATAAAAGCCCCACTTATTGGGCACCTACTATGTGCTACAAGTGTCTCTAAAAGCTTCATAGGTTAATAACAGGAAGATCCATTTACTGAAAACCTGTACTGCCAGTGACCCTGGAGGGCACCCCAATGGTTACTCCTTGGCCTCACTTGCAAAGAAAACAATGCCTGAATCTTGAGTACCTACTGTGTGCCAGTTAGCATGCCAGGGGATATGCAGAGTAATAACAAAAGCCCCTGTGTATTAGATGCCTACTGTGATGGCCCCAGGGCCAGAGCTTTACAGGTAACACAGCTCATATTTAGCATTTACTGTGTGCCATATTTAGCACCTACTGTGTGCCAAATTTTTAATAACTCATGGTTCTTCTGTTCTGAGCCCCTACTGTGCACCTGATGCTATCCCAAGCCCATTACTGATCAACAGTATGTCTCATTTATTGAGTACCTACTACAGGCTGGTCTTTTAACACCCCTCTGATGATAAATGTAGCTGTTGCCATTTAGGCAGTGCCTACTGCATGCCAGGCCCTGTGCTAAGGCCTTTACGGAAAAAGAAAACCAGTTCCCATGTATTAGTACCTATTATGTGCTAGTTACTGTATGAAGGGCCTTGTAGAACATTCATAGTTCTCATCTCTTAGGCACCTACTATGTGTCAGGCCCTGTTACTACTGGATAACAGTAATAATCGCCACAATTTAAGCACCTACTATGTGTCAAGCACTGAGTTGATGGCCCTATATAAAAATGGTATAGTTCTTATTTATTGAAGACCTCCTGTGTACACACACAGAGCCAAGAACCTTGCAGACAACAGCTCTTCGTGTATGGGACTAAAACTGCCCGACACCACGCTGGGCCTTTCCAGACTGACAATAGCTTCCATCTGAGTACCTACTACATGCCCAGCACCAGGCCATTTATCAAGCCCTTACTGGATGCCAGTGATTGGGCCAAGGGTTGTGCAGAGTGATCATCATAGCCCCCATGTTTCGAGGACCTACTGTGCACTTGGGACCAGGTTGAGCCTGTAACAAACTATTAATAGTCTCCATTCATGGGGTGCCAACTCTGGGCCCAGCACCTTGTCAATCCATATTTAGACTGAAAATAGCTGCTGCATTTATGGAGCACCTACTGTGTGCTAGGCAGCGTGTTAAGGGCTTTGATAAATAACAGTGATACTTCTCACGCATTAAGCACCAACTGTGTGTGTTCAGGGCTTTATGGAATATCAGTAATAGTCTCCATGTGCTGAGACCCCACTAGGGGCCAGGCCCTGTGTTAAGACCATTACTAATAATAAACCTCACATTCTAAACATCTTCTGCACGCCTAGCAGCCTAGGTCTTTTACAGACTCAAAATGTGGCCCATTGACTGTGCCTCATTTAATTCTCACAACCCCTTAGGCGGCCAGAAGTAGCCCCCCTCCACTCCCACCCTACGTTCCTGGGAAATGGCTTTCAAAGCCCACCAGGTTGCCTGGTATTATCATTGATTGTGTACCCACTGGGTGCTAGGCCCTATTTTACAGGTGAGGAAACAGGCCCAGAAAAGGCAAGTGGCCTGCCTTTAGGGCATGTGGTAAGAGCCAGGACTTGAAAACAGGCTCAGCAGCTGTCCACAGGCTGTTTTGGTTGCAGCTGGGAATTCAGAACTCAGTCAGTGTGTTTATCAGCTCAGGCCCCTTAAGGATGCCTGGAGTCACACACCCTCAAATGCCCATGACTCTAGAGTCTGCCTCCCCTCCTGGGCAGCTCAGAGAGGTCACTGGCCTTGCTTGAGGTCAAGGTACATAGAATCTTCACCAGCCCCAACTATTCATCATGTGTGTTTATAGACCACTTACTCTGTGCACACCCCCTGCCAAGATCTGGGACACAGAGATGAATCAGAGGCCTCTGTCCTCAAAGCCATCAATCAGGCCACTTGAGACCCCAGAGGCCACTCAAATGACTTATTGCAGCCAGAATGACTCTCTGCACTCACTTAAAGAGTAACACTGGAGTTCCTTCCTCCAGAGCTAGACCCTTGGGGGCCCCTTCCCCCATTTCTTGACCAGCCACCCCAACCAAAAGTGCCCAGGGGAGCAGGGACTCAGGCAGGAGCAGAAAAAACAACCGAGGAATGTGCTGGAAGGAATGGATTCGCTGAGAAAGAGGGAGGAAAAACAAAACCAAATCCGTAACAAAAGAAGAAACAACCAGGATGGTGGTGGTGATGAGAAAAACCATAATAAAAGAAAGAAAGACGCCTTCCAGAAAACTCCCAGTCTGGTTACCTACCTTCCACTCTTCAACTGCTAACTTAAAAGACTTTCTTACGAGGGAGGGAATGGCGGACTGCTGACCTACAAGGCCAGACCGAGCTCTGGGTGGGTCTCCGGCCGCAAGTGGGGCGTGCAGCCCTGCTCCGGCCCCAGTGTGGGCACGCTGCAGTTCCAGGCTGGTGCCGACGAGAAGGAAAGGTGGGACGGTGTCTGGGGAGACCCACGGCTGAGTGGTCTGGCCTCCACCTACCCTTGAGTTCAGCCTAAGAAGCCCGCACTCCCCGCGGAGCGGGGGTGGGGGGGGGTATACGCCTGGCCCTGCGTCTTGGCTGCCAGTTCTCCTGCGCCCCAACTGTCTTGGGGTGCAAAGTGGGGAGTCCCTTCTCCCCCATTCCCTGCCCTGGGCCGCCCCGGAAGTTTGCGTGGATGGGCCAAACCGCTTTCTTGACGACCTTGGCGGCCGCCTCCTTCACAATCCGGCCCAACCTGCGTGATTTCTCAGGAGGGGGCGGGGTGGCGTGGACGCGCACATTGGGGAGGGGCATGATTCCGGGTTCCCGGTTCCTTGATAGGCGTGCCTCTCAGCAGCGGCAGCGAGGTGAAGAGTTTAGGGGGCTGAATTTGGGCTCTGGACTGGCTGCACAGCCCAGCACACTGGGCACACGGGTGCACGCAGGGTGGGCCGTTTTTGTGAACTCGCTGGAGACCAGCGTGTACTCACCTTCGCGGCACCTGTGCCGGTCTCTCACGTGGCTGCCCAAGCCACAGGACACCCTCACTGATCGCCTCACGCACAAACACGCCTGTGAGTTGCGGAGCGCTTGGCTGGGCCCCAGCGGGGCGGGGAGAAGGGTAGGGGGCGGAGGAGGGGCGGGGTGCTGTCTCCGAGGAGGCCCCTGATTCCAGTGGCTCAGACTCTCTGGCCGGAGTTGCCGTCTCTCGACTGACCCGTGACCCCCTGTGCGCACACGCCTAGGGGGTGCCTGAAGGTTTGAACACCAAGGCGGCTTCCGGAACATAGGCTTGGGGTAGCTACCCCTGTGACTGACTGAACAGGGGGAGGAGAAGGAGGGGGCCACGGCGGGGGCCACCTGGGCCAGACTGAGCAGAGAGGAGGGAGCAGAGGGAAGAGCAGGAGGCAGGGAGGCGGCGGGAGGAGGGGCCGGCCTCGGCCCTGAGCTCAGCAGGTGAGGGGGTGCGGAGTGTGGCAGGGGCCACGATGTGGCCCAGAGCCAGCTGCAGTGTTCTGTCCAAAAGGTGACTTTTTGTGACAGGGAGGCCGGGCGGGCACAGCGAGTAACTCCAGGAATTCGAGAACCCTATGTTTTGGTAGCCGTGCACTACCCCCAGGACCAGGCATCAGTTCTGACTCCCCCCACCCCGGCCCCCGCCAATGGGGACCCCTGTTTGGGGGCCAAGAAGGGCCATTTGGGGAGGTGGGGTCTTCTCTGCATCCTCTGCTCTCTGGGAAGGATGGGGTGCACGCTGCGACTGTCTCATGGACCCATCCAAACGCCTGTGAAATGGGCGCAATGTGGCCATTATTCCACAAGCCCCAAACTCAGGAGAGGCAGGGGAGAGAGAAGGTGCCATCAGTCAAACCAGCCATGGCTGTCCCCAGGGCAGATGGAGAAACCGGGGCCTGCGGGGTCCATGGGCGAGCCCCTCACTGCAGCGGCGGGGGAACTGGGGCTCAGCGAGGATTCTCGTGCGCCCAAGGCGGAGGAGCGAGGTGGGATGGGCCAAGGCGCCCCCCACCCTTGTGCAGGCCCCGCCCGGGTCAGTGCACAGGCGCCGGCCAGGTCCCCCCCGCAGGTCAGGGCGGGGTCCGAGAGACACCTACTGGACTGCAGCGTGCGCTGCCGCACCACCGAGGTGAAGGCGCCCAGGCCCTGCGGGGAGCGCGCCGCCAGGCGAAAGGCGTACTCCGTGTTGGGTTTCAGGTCATCCACCACGAAGGCCGTAGCCGGGTCGAAGGTCCTCGCGACCTGGGGGAGGGGAGAGGAGAGAGACCCGGATGGGGAGACAGACAGACAGACAGACATCGGGGAGAGAGACAACACAGACCCACAAAGTGATGGAGATGGAGAAAAGAGAGGTGGAAAATTTAGCAAGGGAAGGGGCAAAGGGAAGGAGGGAGATATTCAGGCACCGAGTCGACAAGACAGGAGAGCCCAGAGCGGGAGCTTGGGGAGGAGAGAGGGGGCAAGTGCCATCCCCTCCCCTACGCCACCCACGCACCTCTCTGCCGTGGTCGCCTTCCCGGTAGAGGAGCTCGTATTTGATGATGCTCTCCTGTCGCGGGGGGCTCCAGGAGAGCCCGATGCTCGTCTCTGACTTGGCCTCGGCCCGGAAGTTCATAGGCTGGCCGGGCACTGTAGGTGAGAGGTGAGAGGGCTGGTATCATCGAGGAGAGGCTGGGGAGGGGCTCCACCAGCATCAGGTACCCAACCTTCGAGATTCCCATTCTCCCCCAAAAGAGCTCCCTAAATCTTAGCACTGCCCTAACAAGAAGGGTTTTGAGGTTCTGGATGCTCCCAGAATGTTCTCCACTGTTCTCATTTCTCTTCTTTTCCTGGGACAGCCCCCTGTGGCCTGTTGTTGTCAGCTGCCCGCCCCAACTCCCCCATCCTCTCTGTTACCAATGGGAAAACATTTTAAAAATCCCGTTTTCAACACACCCCAGCATCCACCCTCTTCCCCTCAATTCAACAGAAAATTGGTAGGGCCCATAACTGAAAATATAGATCCACCCTGTGTCGGCTCTGGGCTTCCCTGGTGGCTCAGAGGTTAAAGCGTCTGCCTCCAATGTGGGAGACCCCGGTTTGATCCCTGGGTCGGGAAGATCCCCTGGAGAAGGAAATGGCAACCCACTCCAGTATTCTTGCCTGGAGAATCCCATGGATGGAGAAGGCTGGTAGGCTACAATCCATGGGGTCGCAAAGAGTCGGACACGACTGAGCGACTTCACCCCCCTGTGTCTGCTCTATGGCAGCAGAATTCCAAACCTCCTGTCCCTTTGCTTGAGCAGTGGCCTGACTCTTCCTGGACGCGAGGTTCCCAAGCCCAGAAACCCATAGAGAGCTGGGGCCCATGCACCTACATGTTGCACAGCCTTACCCCCAATCCCACGCCTGCGCTGTGAGAGACCTGCCTTCAGGTCTTTGGGTTAACATACTTTCTGTTATTTCAGTGATCCAGTGGGCAGGGGTCGCTCTAGTCAGAGTACCAAACAACGGAGGTTCTCAAACTCAGAGATGGATGAGGGAGGGGCAGAACAAAGGAGAGGGAGGCCAGCGGAGGCCACGCCCCCTTTCTCAGCCGCATGGCTACCAACTGTAGCCCTGTGTGTGGGCTTGCCAGATCGGCTTTTCCAAGGGTGGCCAGAGATCTGGGTTTTCTAGCACACCCTCCTGCATTGCGACGCTAGCGTGAAAATACTTGAAAAAGGCCACATAAACTACGTGGTGGTTTCCAGGTAAGACGGCCTCCTCTGTGTGCTCAGAGGCACAGCACCGCATGGCCGCCTCCTACTGCCTCGTGGGGCGTGGGTCCCAAATCCTTTCATCCTCCCATCCCCCAGAAGTGCATCACGCAGGCAACTCACCTCCCTGCTGAGTCTTGACCTGGATGGGGTCCGAGAGGGGCCCGTCACCCACGGAGGTGAAGGCCAGTACGCGCACCGTGTATGTTTCGTCCTCCAGAAGGCTGCCCACAGTTGTCAGCAGGCTGTCGTCCACGTTGTGCTTCTGCCAGTTGCCCACGGGGTGCTCGGGCTCCATGGTGTAATAGATCCGGTAGCCCCGGATCAGGCCATTGGGTTCCACCGGCTCCTCCCACTGGATGATCATGGTGGTGGCACTGAGCATGCGCGCCTGCACGTTCCTCGGCGCGCTGGCGGGGGCCTGCTCGCCGGTGCGTGTGACCACCGACTCGCTGGGCGGACCCTGGCCGATAGAGTTGACGGCCGACACCCAGATCTCATACTCCGAGTTGGGGCTCAGACCACCAATGCTGTAACGCGTGGTGGTGATGTCCTCTTTGATCTGGTACGGCCCATCCTGGCTCTTGGATTTATACTCGATGACGTAGTAGGACACGGGGTCTGGGTTGCCTGAGTCCCACGTGATGGTGATGCTGGTGGCTGTGTTCTCTGTCACCACGGGAGTCCCGGGGGCTTTGGGGAGAGCTGTGGGTGGGAGGCAAGGTCACATGTCAGGCATACTGGCTGTGAACCCTCAAGGCTGTGTAACTTTTAGTCACATGACTGCCCTCTCAGAGCCATAATTTCTTTGGTGGTAACACCTGTCTTAATGACCCCTAGCCTACCATCTGGAGAAGGCAGTGGCACCCCACTCCAGTACTCTTGCCTGGAAAATCCCATGGATGGAGGAGCCTGGTAGGCTGCAGTCCATGGGGTCGCAGAGAGTCGGACACGACTGAGCGACTTCACTTTCACTTTTCACTTGCACTGGAGAAGGAAATGGCACCCCACTCCAGTGTTCTTGCCTGGAGAATCCCAGGGACAGAGAAGCCTGGTGGGCTGCCGTCTATGGGGTCGCACAGAGTCGGACACAACAGAAGTGGACTTAGCAGCAGCAGCAGCCTACCATCTATAGCAAGTATTGGCAAGGTATACGGCTTATGTATTGCTGGTGGCTGCTTCTGTGCTAAGAATTACTCAGCTCTGTCACAGTAGCCCAAAAGCTGCCACCAGCCAGCTGTGAGCAAATGGGCAAGTGTCAATAAAACTTTATTTATAAAAACAAGTGGAGGGCCAGATTCAGTCCATGGACTGTAGTCTGCTGGCCCCTGTTCCAAAGCTAGAAAAAATATCTGAGGGCATCCTCCTCTGAGTTTCACCACAAACTTGAGACATGAGAGAGTCAGTAATCCTTCCCTACTCCCGAATGCTCCATCTCTCTGAGTTTTGCACAGGCTATTTCCTTTTCTTAGATATGTTCTCCATCTGTTTTGGTCATTCCTATTCAACTTTTAGTCTTCCCCTGATTTAGCTTTGCTGGGAACTGGCACCTTTATTCTGGGGGTCTGAGTGGTGCTCCATGGCCCCTATCCCTGCCCTAATCAGCATGCATCATAACTGCTAGTAGGCTACATGATATCATCCACTTTGGACTGTGAGCTCAGTAGAACAAGATTGGGTCTCATTCCATGGGGCCAGGCCCACAATAATTTGTCATCAGTATGTTGACTGTCTTGTTCACAGCCAGGAGTAACTGAGGCCAGAAAAGTAACTCAGAAGTTTTTCCACCATTATGCCCCACCTACACCTGAGGTACTGGGATGACTTGCCTCTCCCACGACCCCTGCTTACACTTCACTGTGATCTGGGCCACGGCCTCGATGACGCCCAGGCTGGACATGGCCACGCACGTGTAGTTGGCAGAGTCCTTCACATCTGTGAGTTCCAGCACGTTCCGGCCCACGGGCATGTCATCCTCAGGCGTCAGGTCCTCAGCCCCCTGCATCCACTTGACGTATGGCATGGGTGAGCCCACGGCCACACAGGTGATGTTCACGTTGCCACCTGGCATGATCTCGTGGCTCATGGGCAAGATGGAGAACCGTGGTGCCACGCGGCGGACTGGGGAGAGGGGTGGGTGGGAGGTGCGGGGGGAGGGGGTGGTGGTGGGAATCGGCAGGGAGGGGCGAGGGCACAGGAGGTCCTGGGAAGAGCTGGGGCAGCAGGCAGAGGGGGCCAGGATGCCGGGCCCTCCCATCCCCACTGGCTCTGGTGACCTGGGGTCCCCGCCCACTTCCCCAGGGGGGCCCTCCAGGAAAAGATGAGAAACTCTAATGAAATTTTTGTGGTTTTGGGGTATAGAAACCCTTCTAAAAGCTTCTGTCGAATCTGACAAGTTTCCATTGATAGATGCAGCTCTCAGAATCACAAACAGCATGCAAAATAGGTTGGTTGGTTGAGAGGTTTAAAGAGAAAGAGACAGACAGAGAGAGAGAGAGAGAGAGGAAGGAAGAGGCAGAAAGTGGAAGAGAGAGAAAGTTAATGCGAAGAGGCCTGGATCTCAGGGGCCTTTAGTGCACAGTCATGGGGGGAATCAGAGAGAAGAGAGAAAGAGAGAAAACAGAACAGACAGGAGACAGGGAGGGATAGAGAAAGGAGGGGGAAGGGGCCCACTTCAATGCTGCATATTAATTCTAGCGGATGTGACCCAATGTGACATGTCACATTGTCACATCATAGCCCTGGCAGAATAATAAGTAGGATATTAATAATAATCAGAATCATAAACGAGGGAATGAGCTTGAACACTGAGAAACAGGGACATGTCCTGTGCATTTCTTAGCAGGAGAGCGAATGCGGCCTTCTGTCCCAATTTTGCAGACCATGAAGGCAGCAGGATGCATTTCGGGGGGCTCCATTTTCGGAAGCTGGGTGGGTTTCTGGGTTGAGTGTGTGTGGGGGGGGAAGAGGTGGGCACGAATGGGCATCTAAACTACCAAAGGGCACAGCTACCCCATGGGAGATGTTGCTGTGGGGGAAAGGACTTGGGTCAACTGGTAAACCCTTCTAGCTGGATCAAGGTTGTCCCTGGCTTCAGGAAACCACATGGACACGCCCCCAGCTTCGGGCAGGTCAACGAATCTTGTCTCAAACTGTAGGTATGACTGCCTGGAGGCTCAGCAAGGACCACAAAGTAACTTTCACATGAAACTGGGGTGCTTGTGGTGGAGGGGTCTGGCCTGTCCTACAGAGGAGGGGGCTCCAGGGGCAAAGGGAGGCAGCTCCGTTTCCTCTCTCTTGGCATGGGTTCCGAGCTGAAAAATCTCAAGCCTTGTTCCCTGAATTCCAGCAGGAGGTGAAGAAGAAGGGGAGCTCTGTGGGGGCGGGAGGGAGGACCAAGAAAGCTGGCAGCCCTTCAGAAAAAGAAGCCCCACGAAAAGTCCAGAGTCACGTTGGAGACAGGATGGAGGAGCTGGAAGGTGTCAGCAGAGGAGAGGAATGGAGGGAGGGGCAGGGAGGGAGACAGAGGGGCCATGCAGACAGACTGGGGAATGAGGGGCGGCGGGGTAGGGCGCTGAGATGTGGGGCAGCTTTCTGGCAGGGCTGGGAGGAGGGCGGGGAAAGTTGGGAGGAGAATGTGGGGTCCGGCCAGCCAGCGGACGCGGTCCAGGCCAGCCGCCGGCATCCACAGCGAGGCACGAGTGGGATGCCCAAACGCTGCGTTGTCATGGAAACAGAACACGATGGGGGATGAGCGTGGGGGAGCTAATTAATCAAGGACAGAAAACGGCACTGACGTCCAAAACAAAACCAGGAGAAACAAATGAAAACCCAAAGTGGGGTGGGGGGGATAATTCAAAACACCAAACAAAAAAGCCCTCTAAAACAAAATACCCAAAAAGCAAGAAGAAAAAAAAAACATGGAATGGGTGTGGGGCTGAAAATCGGGGTCTGAAAGGAGGAGGGCTGTGGCTTCCCCAGGGAGGTAACCCCCAACCCTGGCAGAACACAGCATCTGGCCTCCCCACCCAGCACCCAAGGGCCCTGGTAGAGGCTTGAGGTGGCCTCAGAGGTGAGAGCCTCATAGGCGTAAGAACCTTCGGAGCAAAACAACCCAGCCACAGGGAGCCCCACTTCTCAGTGACAGTCTCCCTGCTGCTTGTTTTAGAGTTGAACAGAGACCACATCAGTCTAATCACACAGTTCAGGGTGCTCCCCTCAAGACCTCAGGAAAACCTGCCCAGGCTGGGGTGGGGGGCTGATGAGGTTGCATAGCCCTGTGGCCTTGGGAAGGGCCCCTCATCCTCTGGGAGCTTCAGTTTCCTCCTCTGTGAAATGGAGGCCATCAGTGATATGCTGAGGTCATTAAGCTGACTGGGGCAGTGCCCAGCACATAGTAGGTGCTCAGCCTGGGCATGGGGCCAGTGAAGTTCCCTCTGGTCTTCCAGGGTGCTGGAAAGATCAATGAGATATTTAACATTAAGGAGGTTTCAGGATGAATCAGAGTTGTTTTTTGTTTTTTAAAGAAAGCAATAGGAAGAATATCTATTGAATCCCTCCCAAGTGAGAGGCCAATGACCTTGTACCCATTTTGTGGATGAGGTAGTGGAGGCCCAGAGAGGAACTAGGGCTAGCTGGAAGACACAAAGAAAGAAAGTGGTAGGGCCAGAGCTCAAAGCCCAGTATGCCTGATCCCTACCTCCCAGATAAAGTGAGCCTTCTCTTACCATGGTAATTAGCAAGAATTATATAGCCACGTGTCCCTTCTTGGTTCTTTCACACTTGTGTCCTTACCCTCTGGGGATACCAAAGAGGGCAAAAGTACCTCACCTATATACATCTCTCAACTAAATAATCACCAGTTGAATATCCAGCAGCCACCATAATAAATGTCCAGAAGCCATCAGTAAAAGGTTTATACCGAAAGGGATTACAGGAACATTAAAAGGAATAAAAGCTAGCTTTAGGATTTAAAGATTAAATAGAAGCCAGATTTATCCTTGTGTAAAACTCAACATCACACCCCAAAGACCCTGCTCACATCTGATCTGATCTTAAAATACCTTCCTTCAGGAGTGTCATAATTTGGAAGGTGCCTCTAACACTTTTCGGAAGTAGACACAAGGCAAACATCTTGAACATGTAAAAGACTTGCCATACAGGGTTGTTAATTATAAGTCAGTTAAGTGTGGGAGGGCATTTATCAACAAATGTAATTTTGGTGCTCACAAATCCCCAGCATGGCCGGCAGCCATCAATTAAATGGATCTGCCAATATGCTGTAAAGGCTGACACCTAAGACACTTTGCCCACTTGCTTTCTCGCCTACCCCGTTGGTTTCTAAGGGTGTGCTGCAAGAAGAGGGCTGGTTTGCCATGACTTAGGGGAGGACTGTGCCCATGAGCACTAGGTGGCTTAAACACCCGCTGCAGGGGGTTCCTCACAAGGCCTCTGGGTGCCCTCCCAGGTGGCAAGGGCGGGTGGCTGATGCTGTGTTCTGCCCAGTTTGGTGCTGACTCCCACCCACATCATTTTTCCACCCCTGGCTGCAAGCTTGAGGTGCAGGTTAGAGAGTAAGGTGGGCGCGGAACCCACGGGACGGAGTGGCCCCGCGGGACCCCCGCCCCCAATTACCGACCTGAGTGGAGGGTCCAGGCAGGTTATAAGGGGACCACACCAGCCTTGGTCCTCAGCACGCTCCAGCTGGTTCTTGTTTCCAGCTCTTCTCGTCACCGAGTAGCCGGGGGGGTCCCAGTGGGGGGGACCCGTGTGGGTGCGGGGATCAGGAGGGTGGGCGGTGGTACTCAACGAGTCAGCAAGCCGCAGCTCCAAGGGGGTGGGGTGAGGGCGGGGGGCTCTGCTGGGCATTTTGGGGTGGGAGAAGCTGCTGGGTGCTCCTCCGGACTCCAAAATGAGGACGGGAAAGGGCAGGGAAGGTGCCAAGAAGTTCTGCAGCCTCCATGGGGTTTACTCAGGCTTAGATTACACCTGTCAGGGGAGGGGCGTCCAAGGCCTAACTCCAAAGCCCCTCCACTGAACCCCAGCCCGTGGCCCAGGGAGGGTAGGTACCACTCCATGGCCTGCCCTGTGATCTTTCTCCCCCTCCCGCCCATCCTGCCTCCCCTCTCCCACTGCCAGTTCCCTCTGCTGCTCAGATAGTGCGAGGCCTGGAGGGACCTGGCGGGACTCCCGGCTCACAGGCTGACCAGCGGCCTTTTGAGCTGGACATTTTACTGCCCTACAGATACTTTTTTATTGGGTTTTTTTTTGGTACTCTCTGTCTCCCAATTTTTTTTTTCCAGTTCTAGCAAAAAGGGGCACGGTGTCTTGCCAATTGACTGACTCCCCTTGCCCCCTTGCTGCAGCCACTGGACACAGGGCTCTCTGAATGACGAGGTGTAATCTAATGTACCCCCTCACCCCCAAAAAACAGAGGAAACAGCAATGCAAAGGGTGTGAGGCAGGCAGCAGGCGAGAGGTGTCTAGAGCTCAGTGTTCCTGCGGAACGGCCCCGCCCCCGCCCCCATCCACCATGCCCGAACAGAGAAGAAGCCTGCCTCCCCACCCCTGGAGCCCCTCTCCCCTCGGGGTGACGGTGGGATGAGGAGAAGGACTGGCTTCTGATCTGCCACTGCCTACTACCAAGGTCATGTCAGGGACTTTGGGGGGTGGAGGATGAGGTGGGTGGGCATGGCCAGGTGTGACCAGCAGGAACTGGGGGAGCTTTCCAACATTCCCCTGTGGTAGTCTTTGTGGAGATACAGGAGGTCATGGGGAGGGGTGATTCCAGGCCCAATATCTATCTATCTACTGTCTGGGGGCTGCCGGGGGGGAAAGGGGAACACCTGGAGATCATATCTACCAATTATATGGCTTGGGTGCCAGAGATTTAATTTTAAAAACAATTTGCCCCACAAAATGCCATGCTGTGAATTGATCTGAAGGGGCCTGGGGATGGGTTGCAGATAAAGGGTTCTGAAGAACACCTGGAAACTGGGGCAATCTAGAGCTCCCTCTGGCATCAGATACCGAGTCCTGATCTCTTAGTTCAGCATTTGAGAACCAGCATTAAATTATCCCCATCAGGCTCCTTCTAAAATCCTGACAACATCCTGAGTCCCTTGAAGGTGGAAGGTTCTCTCCCGCGTCTCCAGCTCTAGCATCTTCGCGCGTCATCAGGTGGGTGGCACACCGTTTCACTGGGTCCTATGCAGCAGGGTTCAATTATGCTATGTTGCTAGACCAAACGGCAAAGACACCATCTTCAGCCACTCATTCACACCTTAAAGGCTGATGATTTTAAAGAAAATCAACAGCCAGGGAGAATGTAACTCTGAGTTACATTTTCCTTAGGGAGGTTCTGGGATTAGAGCTGCCAGCTGCATTTTAAAAAATGGACCTGGCTTTGACTTTGGGTCCTTTGAATCTCAGCAACTGACTTCAGGAGAAGGGTAAATCTGAATACTCCACCCCCTGGATCACCCAGGGTCAGTAGAAGCTGGAGATTGTGAATTGAAGGAAGAGCTAGGTTGAAGGTGGGGATTCCTTGCAACTAATTCCCAGGACTGGTTGCTCTGGCAACATTGTAAACGCTTAGAGCTTTCAGAGCAGAACATGCTAGGTGGCTCTTCTCTTCTGCTGAGCTGGTATGTATCTGCAAGGGTAGCCTAACACCCAAACTGGGCCACTGGCACTCCTTCCATTTTTTTTTTTTTTTTTTTTGCCCCCTTTTGACACTCTGGCCATGGAACTTCCTGTGGGAGTGACAGGGAGTAAGAGGAAAGATGTGGATCTGGGGAGACCACTGATCTCATTGAATTGAGATTGCAGCCAGGAAAAAATGAGACCATGGGCTGAGCTCCGAAAAGCATTAGCAAAACTTGAGCTCTGAGCAAATGTATTAATTTTTGCCCTCCAATTTTTCCAAAGCAGTTTCCCGTAAGCCATCTTATTCAAAAGGCGTATCTGTGAAATAAATGATGGGGAAACTGAGGCTCCCAAAGGGAAATGACTTGCTCAGACCATTTATTTGAACTCTGTTTCCCTATTTTTACAACAATCTCCCTTGTGATTTCTTACGTGCCACACACGACACAGGGCGCCAGACAGATGAATGTTAATTTTCTCCATGGACTCCTCCCAACTATCCTGTGAGCCTGGCGTACTGATGCTTCTTCCTATTGTTCAGATGAGAAAATAGGGACTCCAAGCAACCAAGTGACCAGCCCAAGGTCATACAGCCAAGGAGGGGCAGAGGTAGGACTTGAATCTGGGTCTCCTCAAGTCGAAAGTCTGTGTTCTCACCACTAGTCTATACTGACCCCAAAGTCCAAGTGGTCTTCAGAGACCCTCAGCCACCTCTCAGTTTCAATTTACTGGGACCCAGCTTTCATAAAGGAGCTGAGAGACCTCTTTCCTACATCTTTTGGAGAGTTCTGCCTGGTAGCTCTTACTCTGGATTCAAAAGGAGACAGGAAAAATAAATCCCTTATTATTGCACCTAAAATCTTCTTGCCACCTCGGCCCTGAACTTAATCATTGGGAGTTTAGAGAAGGCAGGTGAGGGACAAGTGAAAGGAAAAGGTTACCCCAAACAGGCTAGTTAGTCTCAGCTCTCAAATGTCATCTATGTTGGGTAGTCAGCTGGGAGCTAGTGGCTATAAATCTAAATAGATATTTTACAGGGGGCTTGTTTTCTATTTGGGGTTAGAATGGGGCTCTCAAAGGGTTGTCTTTCCTCAGGGAGGGAAGAGGAGATGGGAGCGAGCGTCTCCAAAGGTTTCAAAAGTGAGAGAAACAGAGAGAAGGAGAGCTGAGAGAGAGGAAGAGCTGGGGAGGCAGAGAGAGGGAGGGAGGGGCTGTGCCCGAATTTCCCAGGGCTTTCCCCAGAATTCCACAGTTCTGATGCTGAGGTGCTCAGAAAGTGACCATGCTGCATTGCTGGACGAAAGATGCCTGTGACTAGGCTGGGAGTCTGGGAGGCGGTGGGGGAAGCAGCCAACATCATCCACGAGGCGGAGGCGAAGCACTAGGGCAGGATGACTGGCCAAGTAGTTGGCCAAAGTCTATCATGCTGCATTTTCCGACGGGTGGATCCATATTGGTACCCAGTCAGGACACAAAAAGTCATCACAACAGCTATCATTCTGAGCACTGACTATGTGCCAAGCATGCATCATTTTGGGAGGATGGTCCATTTATAGGTGGCCACTTCTCATATTTAGACATGTTGCTCTACTGAACAAGAACTCAACATGCCAGCTGTCCATTCAGTTGTGCTTCCAATGCCTGTTTCTGGGTTGTCTGGGAAGGTGGGAGGTGATCTCATGCTGAGGCAGAAGGAAGGGAATGTGCCTGCTTAAGCTCCCTTCAAACATGGCCGCCCTGAAGAACAGAGGCATCAGTTCTGGGTAAGAGAGGTAGCTGGCCAGTCAGGTCAGACAAACTGGGCTTCTCTCCTCACATACCTCACCCAAGTTCTGACCTCCCACCGTCTGTCTAAGCCACCTCCTTTGTGCTCTTGAGCCTGGGTGGTCACTTTCTGCCCCAGCATCCCAGCTGTGGGACCCCTTCCGCCCTCCTGGATGGTAGTTGGGACAGGAACACTGGCTTTTAAATCACAATGCGTTTGGAGAACAACCACACAACAGCTCAGCCCAAGAAATCGAAACCAAAGAGCACGGAAACACAAGACAGACCCAAAGACCAAACGCTTTGATGGGGGAGGGAGCAGGGTAAAGGGGCTGGGAGGGGGAAAAAAAAACGAACTGATCGGTTTTTTCCCCCAAAACGAAACCAAAAATTAATAACTAAATAAAAAGAAGAAAGAAAGAAAACAAACGAAGGAAACCAAAGGAGAAAAACGGAACGGAAGACGAGAAACACTCCAACAGAAGGCGTTGGGAATTCACCAAACCGAATCGACAAGAGTGGCATGCAGAGAAATTTTTACATTCTCCCAGCATGCATCAGGCCCAAGTTACCATGACGACGAGGAGTGCAAAAAACTTAGCAACAACATTACCAAAGGATGCATATAGGCGACCACAATGCAAGCATCGCATGTGTGCGGCCGGCCCTAGGCCGGGCTGGGCGCGGCTGAGATTTTCGTGTCTTTCTGTTTTTTTTTTTGCTCTTGCTTGGCGGTTTTTTGTTTTGTTTTGTTGGCTTTCAGCTCATTATTCGCATTCTGTCATTTTTTTTTTTAAGTTCATTTTTCTATCATTTTCTGTGTGCATGTCTGCGTGTGTCCGTGTTCCTGTCTGTGTGTGTTTCATGTGTGTGTGTGTGTGTGTGTCTTTCAGAATGTAAAAATGTGGGTAAAGAAAGTAAAAAAGAAAAAAACACACCAACCTTCTCGAAGCTCTGAGGGATGTAAAGGGGGTTTGATGCAGAACACAATGACATGGGGAGAAGAGAAAAAATAGGGGAGATACAGAGAGTAAAAAGAGGACTTCCCAAGGCTAAAAGCTGCAATAGTTTGTTGATTTTTTTCTTTAAACCAAAGAAAAAATTAAAATTAAAAAACAAAAAGAACAGCAACGACCTTTTTGTCTTTCCTTGACATACACGATCTACATTTGCCTTCCACGATTTTTTTTTTTTTTTTAAGTAAGGGAGGAGGTGCATGACCTCCCAGGTGGAGAACAGTGAGGGGCCTGGTGTGTCAAATTGGGGAAGCGGTCCAGAGAAGGGTGGCTTGGGATCAAGGATATGGGGCCACCTGGGGGCAGCCCCGGGGGATGAACTGGACCCCATTTCCTGGCAGGTGGAAGCTGTTTCCACCACAGATCTGACCAGAAACAGTCACGGGGACACAGGAGATGGAGGAGGCAGCAAATGAATATTTCCGAAAGGACGGAAGAGAACCAGCCCAGAGATGAGATGGGGTCCACAGAGGCACCTAGGAGCAGGGGCAGCCCCCCACTTGGCACCTTTGAGGAGACACCAAGGGGCTACTCCAAGGCCCTCCTTGGGTTGGGGGGGGGGGCCGGGGCAAGGACCCCCTGCGCTTCCAGGTGTGACCAGGTGGGAAACTGACAAGCCTCAGCCCAAACCCCGGGACACCTGCCTACAGGAATCCTCCTCTGAGGGTGACCAGGAGAGCACCAGGCTCTGGGGACAACTGAGGCTGTGGGGCCAGCAGGGGCAGCCTTGAAGACCCCTCCCCAACTCTCAGATTGAGGGCGCTGGAAGGCGGGGCGGTGAAGCAGGTACGAGGCCACGAGTCTGGAGAAGCGAAGCGAGCACACAGCAAGGGAAGCACCGCACGACACACCACAGAAGCTGACTCGGATGGGCGGGGGGTGGGCAGGGTGGGGCAGAGGCCTGCAGGCTCCCCCGGCCCTGTAGGCCCACGAGAGACCCCCTCCTTCCGGCCCTGCCCCATTCCCTCCTGCTGCCCCCACCCCATGTCCTGCAGCTCATGGGACAGCCGGCACCAGGCACAGGGGTGGGGGCATTGAAGCTGCCCCTATTTTACAGGCAAGGAAACTGAGGTCCAGAGAGGGACACTGCCTCGCCCAAGGTCCCGCAGCCACCACCCGGGGTGGGCCTGCCTGCTGGGGTCTGCAGGGGGCAGGGGAGCCCGGAGGCTGTGAGCCCGAGAAGGAAGGGGGACCGGTGGGGGCGGGGGGCCCTACCTCGCACGTAGAGGTTGGCGGGTGAGGAGTAACGCACGCCGGCGCTGTTGGTGGCCACGCACTCATACTTGCCCTGGTCAGTCTCCTCGCTGCTCTCGATCTGCAGGGCTCCTGTGGGAAAAGGGGACAAGGCCTGGCCCATCAGGGGGGACCCTGGCTTGGGGGAATGGCAGGAGGGCTGTCCCAGAGTCCCATTCAGCCTGTCTCTTGGTTGGGCTGGGCCAGAGAGGCAGACAGAAAAGCTGAGTCTCCCTAGAAGCCCCCACTGGGTCAGGGCCTCCCTGGCTGCCTGCCTTTCCCCACCCCAATTCTGGCCCATCTTGAACACACCGCATGCCTGGCCAATCCTCCACCCTCAGCTGGGACCTTCTGAATGACTGCCACGTTGAAGGACAAAGCTGGGGGATGGGGGGAATATGTGTCAACTGAGGTGCATTTAGGAAAGTGCCAAATGATGCTGGCCAGGGGGAGGTGGAGGGCAGGTTGGTGGTCCCAACCCACAGCAGCTGCTCCAAAGACCCTGACATGATGTACCAAGCCTGGGAGGAAGTTTGGGGGAGAAAGGATACATGTATATGTATATGGGTGAGTCCCTTTGCTGTCCACCTGGAACCATCACAACACTGTTAACCTGCTATACTCCAATAAAAAATAAAATAAAACAAACAAACAAACAAGGTGCCAGTTCAGGGAGCTGGTGATCGCTTGTTCGTTTCAACCAGTGTGTAAGTGAATGGGGTCTGGGTTCTTCAAGTATGTTTGGAATCACAGGCCTTGAAGCCCACGGTGTTTGTAAATGGAGACAGGGTTGTATTTCTTCAAGGGTGTTTAGATTTCAGAACTGGGTTACCCTCTCCACGAGAGCAAAAGCAAAGGATGCTGAGAGTGATATATTGAGCTGGCCAAAAAGTTCAATTGGACTTTTTCCCAATGTAACAGAAAAACCGGAGCAAACTTTTTGGCCAATGCAGTACATCAAGTAAGTTGTATCAAAGGGCTGGATCCAAGCTGTCCGTACCTGAAACGAATTGAAGAATGGATTTCCCCAGACTTACAGTCATCTACATCAATCAGTCTGAATTAATGGACCTGTTTAAAAACCATGGGTCTAGATTCAGGATCCACAAGTAAATGAATTTTCTAAGTGTGTTTGCAATCATAGACGGAGACCCAAGTCCACGGTGCTCAGAGGTTAATGGGGAGAATTTTCAAGTGTTTGAAATCAGAGGTCTAAAGGAAACCTCTACTCTGCACAAATAAAGTTGAGGCTGAAATGCCTCCAGTGTGTTTGAAATCATAAAACTGGATTAAAGAATTTGTTGGTCATGAGTCAATAAAGAATTTGACGAAGTGGTCAATTTTCTTAAGCAGATTTTTTAAGTTTTTTTTTTTTTTTAATACATGGACTATTTTTAAAATCTTTATTGAATTTGTTACAACATTGTTTCTATTTTAGTTTTTTGGCCATGAGGCATGTGGGATCATAGCTCCCCAACCAGGGATCAGACCCACACCCCCTGCATTGGAAGGTGAAGTCTTAACCAGTGGACCAAGAGAGAAGTTCCATCTTAAGCATATTTAAAATCACAGGCCCAAATAAAGGGTCTTGGTGCCCACAAGTAAATGAAACTAGGGCAGACTACCTCCTTCAATATGTCTGAAATCACAGGTCCAGATGAAAGACTTCACTTCCCATGAACATGTGGAAATGAATGAATCTTCTTAACAGTGTTTGAAAGCACAAGGCCATGGACACTACAGTGTTCACAAGTAAATGAAAATGTGGCCAAGATTTCCCTAAAGTTATGTGAAATCACAGGTCTGGGAGAAATCTTCATTTTCACAAGTAAGTGAAGTCCAGCAAACATCTCTAAGTATGTTTGAAATCATGGGCCTTGATCAAATACTTCATCACCCATGAACAAATAAAAATGAGGCAGAGATTTCCACAGTATGTTTGAAACCAAAGGCCTGGACCCAAGTTTTCATTTTCATAAGTTAATTAAACTGACTATCTGTAAGTTTGTTAGAATCACAGGCCTGGACCCTGTAACTTGTTGGTTATGAGTAAGATGAAGATGAGGGAATACCTTCAATATCAATCACAGGTGGTTGTTTTTGGTTTTTTAAACTTTTTTTTCTTTTTCTGATCACAGGTTTTGATTAGAGTCCCTGGTACCAGGAATCCAAAAATCCAATGCATGGTCCCAAATAAACGCCCCTTCTCAGCTTTGCTTGTGGTTGTCCCACACAAGTGGGGGGAAGCCACAGATGGGGAAGCTCTCTCTAGGAGCTGTGGATTAGGGTTCCATCCATACATAACACTTCCTACCAATCTCAAGGCTCCAGGGAAGCAGGCAGGCAAATACCACTATGGGGGCCCAGAGAGGGCATGGAACTTGCTCTAGGTCACACAGCAACTCATGGCAAAGTCAGGACCAGACTCGGACTCTTCCCTAGGGCTCCCACCCAGGCCTGTTCTAGTCTCTTCTTTGGGGCAGCTCCATGGGGCTGCCTTTGAGACTCTCTGCTCCTTCAGAGAGGTGGACCCCCACACCCCTACCACATCACCCAGATCGAAGCTTCACACCTGGAAGGCTCTCTTCTGCACACCCATTGTACAGATGTGAAAACTAAGGCTAGAGACGGATGAGGGCTGCATACAGAGCAGTCATCAGCGCTCTGGGCGGGGATGGGAGGCACTGCACCTTCCGGAGGACATAACACCCTGTGGCCAGGTGACCCGAGGGGCCAACATGGCCACACTCAGCGCCCAGCCACAGATGGTGACACAGACACAGAGACTGTATGGACACCGGGCAGGGTGAGGCGGAGACATGTGGAGGGGGGCCTGGGGCAGCCCCCTGTGGAGCCTGGGGGCTGGGCGGGCAGCGAGAGAGACCGTGAGTGGGCGGGTGGGTGAGGAAAGAGCCTCTTACCTCGGATCGGAGTGCTTTCTGAAAGGGAAGCAGAGAGAGTCAGGTGAATGTCAGAAGGCAGTCCTGGGGGGCCGCGGGGCCCCAGGGAGGCGGGGCCGGGCCACCAGCCAGGCCTGTCCACTCTGCCCCCAGGGCTGGGAGGGGCTGAGGTAGGCAGCCCTGGGTCTATGGACCCTGCAGGCCCTGTCCAGGAAGACGAGGCAAGGCTCCCAGGAGGAGGATGGGCACTGAAGGCTTGCCAATCAGGAGGGCTTCCCATAGAAGGCGGGAATCTCTGGGGGAAGGAGGGGCTGAGTCTAGAAGCCCCTGTGGACTGGCCGGAGGGGCGTGGCTCTGCCTCAGGGAGGTGCCTGGCCTGGACTGGCCTGGCACTGGCGGCTGCCTTCCTTCTGGGCCAAGGGCGGAAGGTCCATGACCTCCCCTCCTAGATTCCTTCTCGGGAGGGAAAAGGAACAACGGGGGTGGAGTTGGGGGTGGAGATGTGTATAAGAGACAGGATCCAAGCTGTCCGTACCTGAAACGAATTGAAGAATGGATTTCCCCAGACTTACAGTCATCTACATCAATCAGTCTGAATTAATGGACCTGTTTAAAAACCATGGGTCTAGATTCAGGATCCACAAGTAAATGAATTTTCTAAGTGTGTTTGCAATCATAGACGGAGACCCAAGTCCACGGTGCTCAGAGGTTAATGGGGAGAATTTTCAAGTGTTTGAAATCAGAGGTCTAAAGGAAACCTCTACTCTGCACAAATAAAGTTGAGGCTGAAATGCCTCCAGTGTGTTTGAAATCATAAAACTGGATTAAAGAATTTGTTGGTCATGAGTCAATAAAGAATTTGACGAAGTGGTCAATTTTCTTAAGCAGATTTTTTAAGTTTTTTTTTTTTTTAGATGGGGAGGGCCAGGTGGCCAGGGGGTGGGGGTGGGGAGACGTTAGTAGACATGCCACGTGGAGTGGGTCGGTTACTGTCACAGTGGCCGTTAGTCTGAGGGGAGGAGGTGGGGTAGGGGACACGGAGGGGGCGTTAGTTGTTGACATGGTGAAGAAATTAAACTTACCAAAGGTTTCTGAACGTTTACAACAGAGGGACAAGAAAAGAGAACAGGAACGTTAACGGGTGGTTATACAGAAGCCTGCATCCTCTGGGGATGGGAGGGGATGTTGGAATAATAATTAGATTGATTACAATGTGTTTTTTTCGACTGTGCCACGTGGCTTGTGGGATCTCAGTTTCCCGACCAGGGATCAAACTTGCGTCCCCTGCAGTAGAAGCTCAGAGTCTTAACCACAGGACCACCGGGCAAGCCCCTTGATGATGATTTTTAAAGCAGCTGATGTTCACTGAGCTCCTGGTAGGGCCAAGCAGCCTGTCAGGGGACCCTGACAGTGACGTTAGGGAGTAGGCACATTTCATGAGGACACTGAGACCCGGAGAGGAGGTCGTGCCCAGGTGACCAGGCACCTGGGTTCACACTCAATCATTTCATTATATTGGTGTGACAATGATGGAAACCAGCAGAGAAGCAACTGGGTTCCCAAGGCTGCCACCACTAATCCAGCTGAACCCCCCAAGCTGCAAATATCCTCAGACAGGTCGGCACCAGGAAGGCTACATCTATCTCTCCCAGGGCGAGGTCCACGTCTCTCCAGGGAAGACATTCTGGGCTTAACATCTGCCCCTTCTGAGGTTTTGGGTCTTTGCTGGGAGGAGCAGAAGGTAGGAAATGAGCAAGTGGGACTCCTCGGAAGACGAGGCTGGGCAGTGAATGGCGGGGGAGGTACGCTGAGAATGATGGAGAGGCTTTCGGGCAAGACTGGCTCCAGGGTGGGGGCCCTCAGAGAAGAGGGAAAGGGAAAAAGGGGGTACACCCACACGTGTCTTCAGAATGGACCAAAGCACGCAGGAGTGCCCGGGGGCACATCCTGACCATGCACATGTCTGTGTACACGAGGACCGGCCTGAGGCATGCACATGGGGGGACTGTCACGCAGACACACGTGTGCTGAGATGCCCGCGGACACATTTTGCTCTGGGGCGGAGGGCGACCTGTGTGCCGATGGCATGGCCTACATGTTAAGTCAGGACACGCGGGGAGCCTGGACACACACACAGAGGTTCGTGAAGCAATGTGACAACAGACGCAATGCACACAGAGCTCCCCAGACAGACGGGCTCACAGACGGGGGCATGGGGCTGCTGTGCCGAGACACAACTGCAGAAGTGCCCAGCCCCAAGGCGGCCCCGGCCCTGGGCTCCGTCCCAAGGCCCCCTTAGCCTGGGTGAACCGACCAGTGCCCCATCACATCCTTACTGCCTGTCTCAGAGATGCTCTCTCCCTGCAGCCCTCTACGGCTCCCCATTACACTCCCTGTCTATGCCCTTATCTCCTCTGGAGATGCTCACTGCTTCAGCACCAGAAACACTCTCTAGCCTTTGCTTTATGCTCGCCTCTGCTCCTACCTGTCTGGACCTCACTACATTCTCACAGGACACTGTTTCAGCTCAGAACACACTCTTTCCCTGCCAGCTTTCATGGCTCCCCAGTACCTCGACCGTGCCGTTACACAGCCAGTGTTCAGATGCTGAAGATGGCCTTCCTTCAACACCCTCCAGGGTTCCCCATCACCTCTGCCTGTCTGTCCCCCACCGGGTCCCCAATGCAGGGGCTCAGGAGATTCCTATCCTCCTCTGGCTTTCCATTACCTGCAACTCTCTGTACCCCATTAGGACCCCACTGCTTGGGTACTAGGGACACTCTGCCCCCACGGTCTCAGCAGCCCCCATCAGTGTGCATATCTGAGTCAGCTATGGCTCCACTCCGGCACTGAAGAACTCGCCCCCTAGCACCCACCATAGCTCCCCATTACCCCTTGTCAGTCTGTACCTTTTTACATCCCCACTGACTCAGCTCCAAAGACACCCTCTCTCCCCTCCACGGCTGCACATCAGCGCTGCCTTTCTGTGCTCCTTCAGTCCCCGGGGCGCGGGCCCTGAGATGCTGCCCTCCCCCTGCCACCCTCCTGGCCCCCTGTGCTCACCCGATCGCAGCTGCTTGATGCGCCCATTGCTGGCGCTGGGGTCCACGGGCAGGAAGTCCTTGAACCAGGTGATCTCGGGGTCCGGATTACCACTGGCAGCACAGAGCATCGTGGCTGTCCGCGTCCGCTCCACCACCTTCAGCTGGGGGCCCATGTCGATGTTGGGGAAACCGGGGGGCAGCTGGTCCTCTGGGGGCGGGGGCGGGTGATGGGGAAAACAGCAGAGATCCAGTTACTGCACAGCTGTCCCTCCAGGCTGGGGCTTGGGGATGGGCCCTGGGGGCAGCCCTTGCCTGGCCAGGTAATCTCCTGCAGCCTGTTTCCTCCTCTGTCTGTGGGAAACTGCGGGAACTGTTGGGAGGGCATCAGGCTAGACCAGTGTCTCTGATCTGGGCCAATCCTGCCCCAGGGGACGCTGGGCCACGTCTGGGGATGTCCATGGCTGTCACTCTCAGGATCAAGTGGGTGGGGGCCAGGGATGCTGCTTCACCCCTCACAGTGCCCAGAACGGCCCTAATGTCAACAGTGCTGAAGTTACAGAGCCCTTGGGTTACGTCACAGCAGCCCGAGGGAGCTTTTCGAAATGGAAACAGGGCCACACCACCCCGTGTCGCCTGCCCCGCTGTAGTCTCCTCCACCCTCTGGAGGAACCCAGGCTCCTTGCCTGGCACTGGCCCCCAGTGGCCTCGGCAGCCCCACCTCGGGCCAGCCTCACTCTTCTCACTCTCTCCATCCAGCCACACCAGCCACCTTGGTCCCCCGAAGTCATCAGGCCCCCTCCAGCATCACCTTGGGCAAAGCCTGCAGTCACAAGTTATAAACACCCTGGGAAATCCCCCAGTGGACCAGAGGTTAAGGCTCTGCGCTTCCACTGCAAAGGGCATGGGTTCCTTCCCTGATCAGGGAACTAAGATCCCACGTGCTGGCGGTGTGGTCAAAAACTAATAATAAAAAGTAAAACCCTCCCATACTCTAGAACATCCAAACATCGAACTCCATAGATCATAACGCATCTGTGTCTCTGCCGTGTCCTTACCACCCCATGTAGGTCCTGGCACACAGTAGGTGCTCAATAAATGAGCAAACGACTCAGCCTCAGTTACTGCCAACCTGTGAGAGGCATGCCTCCTGGCCTCGGTCTCCCTATTCACTGGTTAGCCTCCAGATGAAGGTGGTGGTGGGAGAAAATACCTCTCCCTGGAGACCTGGTCCCCGTGTTCTAGTGATGGGTAAGAATGTGGTTCTCTTGGCACATACACACTACTACATATAAAACAGGTAACGAATAAGGACCTACTGGATAGTACAGGGAACTCTACTCAATACTCTATAATGGCCTATATGGGAAAAGATTCTGAAGAAGAGTAGACATGTGTATTTGTATAACAGATTCACTTTGCTGATTTTTAGCATGCATGCATGTTTAGTCATGTCTGACTCTTTGCAACCAATGGACTATAGCCTGCCAGGCTCTTCCATTCATGGGATTCTCCAGGCAAGAATACTGGAATGGGTTGCCATACCCTCCTCCAGGGGATCTTCCTGACCCAGAGATTGAACCTGTGCCTTCTGTGTTGGCAAGAAAATTCTTTACTGCCGTGCCACCTGAAACCGAGATGACAAGCCGGGTGGCCTCCATTCGTGTAATCTGCATGTTGCGCCATGGGCTCTGTGGTCTGACTCAGTTGGAATTGGCACCAGGGAGGGGGGATGCGGCTTCAGAGCCTCCTGGCAGGTCCCGCCCCCTCCTGTACATTTTGCCCTCCCCGCTTCAGCACCTGGACTCCTGGTTCCTTTTGCTCTGACCCCTAACACCACAGCTCCAGTCTGGCCTCACATCCACAATGGACAAAGGGTTCCCTGGGGTGGGGCATACCTCCTCAGCTACAGTTAAAACACCCACCATCTCCTTGTTATGGGCTGAAATGCACCCTACCCGTATTCACAGGTTGAAACCCTATGAACAGAGTGGATGGCATCACCGACTCAAGGGACGTGAGTTTGAGCAAGCTCCAGGAGTTGGTAAAGGACAGGGAAGCCTGGCATGCTGCAGTCTATGGGGTTGCCAACAGTCAGATACCACTTAGCGACTGAACAACAATTCATAGGTTGAAACCCTAACACCCAGGACCTCAGAATTAGACTATATTTAGAGATAAGGAGTTTACAGAGATCATTAAGTCAAAGGTGGTACTAGTGTGACCCTAATCCAACAGGACTGGTGTCCCTCTAAGAAGAGATTAAAACCCAGGCACACACAGAGCAGAGATCATATAAAGATGGAGGAGAAGACGGCTGTCTTTGAGCCAAGGAGAGAGGCCTCGGAAGGAACCAAACCTGCGACACCTTGATCTAGGACCTCCAGCCTCCAGGACCGTGAACAAAAACATGTGAAGTAAGCCACCCAGATGGTGGTACTTCGTTAGAGCAGCCCTGGCAAACTAACACAGTTCCCGCCCCACCCCAATAAGCAAGGGATATAGTGACAGGTAAGAAGAAAGTGATGCATACAGGGCTGATGAGACAGAAGACACAGGCCTGCTTGTCTGTGGCAGGCAGAAATGTGTGTTGGTCCAGTGGAACCAGGGGTGGGGGTGACTTGGCATCACCCACCTGAGACCCCTAAGCCTATACACCAAGGAAGAAGGCAGGGGTATTCCCAAGGTGCCAACACTAACAGCAAAAGGCAAGCGACGATCTAAATGTCTGTTAACAGAGCCTCGTTATACACAGGCCAGGCCATCCACAGGGCAGGTCCCCCAAACAGCAGAAGGAATCACCTACCAGATTCAGAACAAAGTCCAAGATGCACTGCTAACTGGACAAAGTGAAAGATGTGTAGACCAAGGATCGAAAACTATGGCCCTTGAGCCAAGTCTGGCCCCCTGCTTATTTTTGTTGATAAAGTTTTATTGGCACACAGCCACACCCACTGGTTTCCTCATCATCCCCAGCAGCTGGCCCGAACTGAGAAGCTGCAACAAAGACTCTCTGGCCTGCAGGGTCAAAAATATTTACTCTCTGGCATTTTACAGGAGAAGCTTGCCACTTCCTGGTATAGACAAAGCTGCTATTTGCGTAAAAAGGAAATAACACTCATGTATTTGATTACAGATGCCCAGGAGGGAAACAAGGTATGGCGGGGCTACTGGGGGATGGACAGGGACTGGGAAGAGGTAGGCAAGAAGACTCCATGTGGAGAGAAAACAGAGATCCAGGTACTTGGAGGGTGCAGGAAGCCAGGCCGGGTGAGGGAGACATGGGCAGGGACACCATCACCCCATGTCCACAGTTAAACAACAGAGCTGTGGTTCCTGTCCAGGCAGGAGTCGCTTCATAGAGGAAAACAGTGTAAGTTCCAAATCCTGAGCACTAAATATGTACCAGGCAATGTTAGGTAATTTCCTATATCTGCCTCTGAGAAGGGATCCATTTCACAGAGGGGAAAGCTGAGGTTCAAACACTGGGCACACCTGCCCCGAGTCATACAGTCTGGTCTCAACAAGGCTGGAATTCGAATCCAGGCTGGGCTAAATCTGGAGGAAGCTGGGTGGAACCAGTGACTGCAGAACCCCCAAGCCGGGCCTAGACTTGTCGGGTCAGAGCGGCTGGATCCTGGCTGAGCTGTTTCACACCCAGTTCCTTCTTCCTGGGCCCGGAGGCCTGGACCACCTCACTGCATGGTTCTGATTGGCTACTGATGACGTCACTAGAGGTTCGGGCCAAGATAACCAGGCCTCAATTCTAGGTGCTCAAAGCTGGCCTAGACATGCTGGAGGCTGGGGCTGCCAGGGTCCCTCTGTGCTGACGTTTCCTGTGTGTGTGCACACGGATGTGCATGTGTGCTCACCCACACCCCACGTGTGTCCACACGTGAGCACTTCCTGGGTGCGTGTAGCCCCCCAGGGGAGGGGTGTGCGTGCCTGTGGGCGGCAGCCAGCCAGAGAGGGGGGTAGGTTGCGGCCGCCTGACGTTACCAAGAGCTCCTAATTAAACAAAAATGTTCATCGAGTACCACATTGTGCTGGATTCCTCGGAGTTTAATTAAAACAACAGCGTGAGAGGCGTGCGCAGCGTCCACAATCAGATGGCAGCGGGGGAAGAGAGGTGGGGGGGAGGGCTGGGCCCAGCAGCCCAGACCTTCCCGCTCAGCTGGGGGGTCCCTGGGGCTCAAAGGAGACAGGGGGACAGGCGCTCCAGGTCAAACGCTCTGGGCTGAGCGCCCAGCCCAAGCACCACGTCTGTTGAGGCGGCCTGAGAACAGAGAGATGCTGAGGGCCGAGATGGGGGGCAGGGAGCGGAGATGTGTCTTTCCCAGACTCCCAGAGACTGGGCAGTTAATAGATTCACAGCGTGTCCTTTTA
>SJYT01043693.1:799429-814444 GCA_006410635.1 Cephalophus harveyi
GGCCCCATGGCGGGGGTGGGGTGCGGGGGTGGGGCTGGCCCTGGGCTGTCTCCCCTCCCTTCCCCGGCCACTCACCTCAAAGCGCTGTGAATTGACCTTCTTGCCCTTCTTGTTCCAGGTCACCCGCGGCTTGGGATCACCCGTGGCCTGACACACAAAGGAGGCCACGCCCCCTGACACACCGATCTGGTCCTTGGGTTCTTTGATGAACCTGGGGGGCTCTGGGGAGAGAAGAGGAAGAGGGGCTCTGGTGGGCCTGAGCATGTGACCAGGACCCTATGGGGCCAGGTAAATGTGCCCTCCAGCGCGCCTGGCCACAGAGGTGCCATGTGGGCCTGACATGAGGGCTGGAGAGGACGAAGGAGAAATGGTGCCACTGCTCACCTTCCGTGGGTACCCAGGGCCTGCCCAGCACCCCCACCTCCCTGCTTCTGGATACAGCAGCCACACACACTCACACATGGACACAGCCTCATGTGGGCACACCCACTCAGATGTAGTGCCACAAAGGAAGGTGGGAGGGGAGGCCCCCAAGAATCTAGGGTCCCCAAATTCAGCCCTCAGTAATGACCAGCCAAACCCTGGAGGGTCCTTGGTCCTAAAATGGCTTGGGAAGAGATAACTTGGTCTAATCCCCTGATAGCACATGTGGGGAAACTGAGGCACTGAACAGGGAAGCCGGGGTGGTGGGGGTGGTGACCAAGGGACCCGAGGTCAGAACCAGAGCTCGAACCGAAGGCCCCAGCCTCTTCATCCGTGGGAGGTGTCCAAACACGAAGGGTCAGAGGAGGCCAAAGCTCAGAACAGGTGACTGGATGCTGCCAGCCACTACAGCAAATGCTTATTGAGCACCTACTGTATGCAGATGTGTACACTCAGAAAGATCCAGTTCTTCTGGCAGAGATTTCCCTGGTGGTCTAGCGGTTAAGACTCCAAGCTTCCAATGCAGGGGGTGTGGATTTGATCCCTGGTTACAGAACTAGTATCCCACACGCTGTGCAGTATAGCCCCCCTCAAAAAAAATTCTTCTGACAGCGATGGGTGGGAAGAGCCACTATAATCCTTATTTCACACACAGGAAAAGTGAAACAAGCCATCTGCTTGGACACACAGCCAGCCAGGGGCTCAGCAGGGATTTGAATGGGGCTGGTCCTGTGCCCACATCGTCTGTCCCTCA
The DNA here is from genome assembly GCA_006410635.1 of Cephalophus harveyi. Classification (NCBI taxonomy): domain Eukaryota; kingdom Metazoa; phylum Chordata; class Mammalia; order Artiodactyla; family Bovidae; genus Cephalophus; species Cephalophus harveyi. Next base: position 800,607 of record SJYT01043693.1, read on the forward strand.
TGATGATATGATGCGCTAAACTCTCCCCAGGTAAGTCTCAAGTGAGAGTTGAAGTGAAGTGAAGTCGCTCAGTCGTGTCCGACTCTTTGCGACCCCATGGACTGTAGCCTACCAAGCTCCTCTGTCCATGGGATTTTCTGGGCAATAGTCCTGGAGTGGATTGCCATTTCCTTCTCCAGGGGATCTTCCCAACCCAGGGATCGAACCCGGGTCTCCCGCATTGTAGACAGACGCTTTACCATCTGAGCCCTTTTATACCTAGACAGCTGCAAGTCTGGACCTCACTCAGGCTATAGCACCTGGTGAGAGCTCATTAACATTGTTCTCTTTTTTTTATGGACTTTTCACAGTAATCTTTGAATTGCCCAAAGGGATCCTGGATTTCCAGCCACAATAAAGCTACAAGATATCCCATAAAATGAATTCAGTTATTTCTGAGAGTTTTGCCAACAGATTTAAGGGCTGCAACGTGCCTAGAAGGTCTTGAAGGAAACAACCCATCTATCCAACAAAAGGGGATTATTAAATGAATATAGCCACCCACGAAGTGGAATATTATGTGGCTGTAAAAAGGGACAAGGATACTTCTGTAATGAGCTACTCGGGAAGGAATGTAAGATACCCTACAAAATGGACAAAAAACGAGGAGTAAAATGTATAGTGAGTGTTATTTGTATGCTGAAAAAACTGAAAATGGGTAAAGTGTATGTGTGTGTGTGAGTGTGTATAGTAACAACTCCTGCTTCTGAGAGGAGAAAGCAGGTAGCCAGACTTAGGGGAAGGGAGGTTTCACACCCTGGTACCTTTATTAGACTCAGAAGTATTTGCAGATAAATTGCAATTATTATTTCTGTAAGGTTTGACTAGAAAGGTGAGTAGATTGAAGAAATAATATGAAGTAAAAGTTTGGGATCTGAGGCACAGAGGATCAATAACTCCAGCTTGAGCAACAACTGGCTCATAGGTTCATCTAGAAAGTTTTGGCTACTCGGGAGTGCTGAGAAGTTCAAGAAGACCTCAGGTTCCAAATCTGGGTGCCACAAATTTCTACCATCTGTGACTCAGGACGGGCCTTGAACAAAATACAGAGTCCCTATTCCCGTGGCTTGACTGGCCTCACCTCCCTCATTTCAGGCTGTGCTCCCGTTGATATGACCCTGTGAGTCTACACTGGCCATCTCTCTGGAAAATCAGGAGACCCACTGCGTGCAGGCATGTGTGGCCTCCTTCAGCTTCTGTGTAGTCTACCGAGGAGGTGACTGTTCATTCCATTACACAGAGAGGATGGTGCAGCTTGAGAGAGGTTAACGAGCTTGCGCGAGTTCACATGGCTCAGACGGGACAGCACCGGGGTTTGAACCTGGGTCTCTCTGACCCTAAGCCCGCATCTTCTGCTCCTCTCACCCACCGGGCCCAGAGCCTGACTGACATGGTTTTGCTGCTCCATGCTAAGCAGCCCCGGGCTGGGCCTGCCCCTCCTCCTGGAATGGTGACTGGGGCCATATGCGTCCCCAGCCAAGGTCAGGGGGGAAAGTCACTGCAGTTGGGTCAGGGATCTTGCTTCTGGGAAAAACCCTCCCTCGGGAGCTGCTGGAAGGAAGGGCAGAAGCCAGCTGCAGGGAGGGAAAAGCATCCAGCTGCCTGTTTACCACTCGGGGCCAGGGACACGCCCCGAGGACCCTCCAATCCAGGGAAGGAGACTCGACGAGAGCCTGCACTGTCCTTCCTCCTTGCGTCTGGCAGCTTCAACCTCTGCTCGGCCAGCACCTCCCCCAGGGAGCCTTCGTGGATTACCACTGGCTGGGTCAGGACTGCCTCTGTCCCCATCCTTCCCTGGGTGCCCCCCTCCACCTCAGCCCTGATCACACTGGGCTGAAATACTTGGTTCCGTGCCACCTGGAAGGGTGGGTGTGAAATGGACCCCACTCCCGGGGACTCCCCCACACCACCTCTCTGAGCCCGGTGACCCTTGAAAAATGGGCTTTGAACCCTGTGCATGCGTGCATGCTAAGTCGTTTCAGTCATGTCTGACTCCTTGCGAAACTATGGACTGTAGCCCACCAGGCTCCTCTGTCCATGAGATTTCCCAGGCAGGAATACTAGAGTGGGTTGCCATGCCCTCCTCCAGGGGACCTTCCCCACTCAGGGATCAGACCCACATCTCCTACGTCTTCTGCATTGACAGGTGGGTTCTTTACCACTAGCCCCACCTGGGAAGCACTTGAACCCTGATGTTTGCCAAATACTGAGTAATGAAGCTGCCCACTCGCTCCCTGGCTCCCCCTCTCTTCAGGGCAGGCGCCTCTCAGCCTACGTCCAGGCAGCTCTGGGAGCCCAGCCAGCCCAGAAAAGCTTTCTCCGCCCGCTGCATCTCCCATTAGACTAATTCTTGTGGATGCTTAAAGTCTCTTATTTGGACAACCCTCCCCTCCTCTTCTTGGCAAAGGGGCTCCAGACACAAGAAAGACACTGGGGTATGGCTGCAGCTTATGGCAAGCAAGCGGTCCTTTTGTGCTGGGCCTGTTCCCACACCAGCTCTATTCCGAGGCTCAGAGAGGGTGATTGACTGGCCCCTGCTCACCCAGCTTGTGACGGGCAAGAGCTAAGATTCCAACCTAGTCCCATTTGGTTCCCAAAGCCTTGCACGCTGTACACTTGATACACAGGGTTGTGGGTTTCTGGTGACAGAGAGCACCCTGGGTGTTTCCATTTCTTCGATGAAGAGACTGAGGTTCAGAGTGGTGATGCCAACAGCACTGGGAGGTTGGGAAGGGCTTGGCTCGATTTCTGTTTTTCCATTTCAGATTCTGCAGAGGAAAATCTGGTGCCGGAGGTAGAGCCCTACCCACCCTCCCGTCCCTTCCAATCCAGCCTGGGCCAGCCACACAGCGTCCTGGGAAGGTCCCACAGGACCGAGAGCTGTTTCTGGGGCAGAAACCGCTCCTCTTGGTGCTGGGCGGTGGATATCCCGGCTGCCTGCCTGGGCTTTCTCCCACTGACAGCCCCCATCCAAGCCGCTCTCTGAGGACCTGGGCTACTCTCCTTGAAGCTGGCAATGCCAATGACGGTGCCCACAGCCCCTCCGCTGACCACCCAGGTGTCAGGGCTCCTGCTAAACAGACCACCTCTTGGGGTCAAGATGCCCCGGCTTTGGAGATGGAGACCTGGCTTTGAGTCTAGGCCACTACCAATACCTACAGGGATACAGTAATAACAACTGCAGGGACTTCTCTGGGGGTCCAGTGGTTAAGACTCCACACTTTCAGTGCAGGGGGCATGGGTTCGATCCTCAGTCGGAGAACTAAGATCACACATGCTGCATGGGCAAATAAATAAATATAAATAATCAGTAAGTTCAGGGCTCACTGAGGGAGCGCCCGCTGAAGTAGCGTGGCTACACGCCTGGCGCTGAGGCCCTGGGTCACTCTCCCTGCACGGTTCACCCTCTGCTCTGGTTCCCTCACCCCACCTCTGCCTGCCCTCCCTTGGCAGCCAGAGGGGACCTGTGAGTATCTGAGTCAGGTCTTGCCCACTCATCCTGCCCACGGCCCTCTGGGTCTCCCATCTCCCAGGGAGCAAAACCTCATGTCTTTGAGTAGCTCATAAGACCCTGCAAAACCTGCCCCGCCCCTTTCTTGTTCTCCCCTTCACTCACTCTGCTCCAGACACACAGGCCTCCTCACTTCCTCCAACATGCCAGGCCTTCCTCCTACCCCAGGGCCTTTGCACAGGCTACGCCCTCTGTCCAGGACACTTTCCACACTCTCCCAACATGAGTGGGGCACTCTCCTCAGCTCCTTTAGGACTCTGTTCAGATGCCATTTTCTTGGGGCAGCGTAACACCCTCTCACCCATTTAAAATGCAGCCCCCAACCCTCCACTCACAAGCTCATCTCTCTTTCTGTTTGTCTTGCTCCTGGGCGTGTCTACCATCCTGCACACTTGGGGTCTCTCCTTCATGAGATGATCAGCTCCAAAAGGGGCTGGGATATCTGGTTTGTCCCCTAGGTCTAAACCAATGCCTGGCACACAGTAGGTACTTATTAAAAACCCACAGAATGAATGAGAGCACAGAAGCAGCCATAGTCCAACAGCAGAGACAGGATTTGACCCCAGGTCAGGAGCGGCTCCAGACTGTGGTTTCCACCCCACTCCTCACCATAGACACTCTGCAGCCTCAGTTTCCTCATCTATTAGTGGGAACAATCTCAGCTCCGTTCTGCCTGAGGCTGGTAACTGTCAGATTTATGACTTATTCCACTAGTGTATGTTAAATCAGTGGTTCTCATGTGGGGGTGCCATCAAGAAGATGGGGCCAGGGGTTCTCCACATGCCACAGTGCCCAGGACACCCTCCCCCCAGAGAATGCTCTGGCCCCGATGTAAGCAGTACCAAGGGCAGGGGAGACCCTGAGTTAACTAAAAATGCTCAGCACCCTCAATCTGCCATTCCCACTATGAGGAATATAGCCCAGAAGACACAGGCCCTGGAAAGTGACTGGCCAGATCATGGCCCAGTTATGTCTGGCCATTGACCCAGAGGCAGTGTGGGGTGTTGGGTAGGAACCTGGGCTCCGGCACCAGGCAGTCAGGCTGCTTCCTGGCTTTAATGTAACGCACTGTGCCTTAGCTTCCTCATCTGTACAATGGGGATGGGGAAAACAGCATCCATCTCATCAGATGGTGGTGGTTGATCTGAATGGGTTAGGCATTGATAGTAAAACAATATGAAAACAAGAAAAAGCACAAATGTACAAAGCAGGTGTGTATGTCTCTGGTGTTCTCACCCAGGGGCAATAATTCTTGTGCTCGTGATAACCCAGGATTGCAGGCCTACTATGTGTAGGCAGCATGCAGGGGTTATGGCATGTCCATGTCCTGGGAATGCTGGGAGGTGGATGATCCTGAGTCTCATTCAATCATGGCAGAAACAGCCACTGAGAGATGCTGACTCATTGGCCCAAAGTCACACAGCAGGTTGACAGCAAAGTCAGGATTCAAATCCAGCCTAATACCAGATCCCAGTTTTTCTGCTGACTTGACACTTAATGTCCCCATAGGCCTGAATAACACTCCTCTAGGCCCTTAGTTGTGACACAGACTTTGGCATTGGGCCCAGGACCAACCCTCATCCTTCCCACGCTACTTCCACAAACACAGCCTTGCCCATCCCCAAACTACACGAAACATTTTTTTTTTTTAATTCCAGGCCTTTCCATGTGATAACACCTTGACCAGTAATGCCCTTTCTATAGGCAAACTCCTACACACCCACAAAACCCCAGCTCCAATGCCCTCTCTCTCAAGAAGCCTCCCCTGGCTCCTCCTGGGAAGATTTGATTGTCTGTGTGTCAAACAACTGGTCACTGGTGTTTCTACTTGTGGCAAGGGAAAGTGAACTCTGTGGCTTCTTCAGGAGCGACTTCAAGTAAGTCCCTGCCTCCTCCTCTAAGCCTTGGTTTCTCTGATCCAAAAATGGGGATGGTAATGAAACTAGCTGGGTTCTGTGAGGTGGAGGGAGAGGAGGCAGATAAAGCCTGCATTTAGCACTGGTCTGGGTGCAGAGTCGATGCCTGGGAAACCCACGTGGTCACCCTGTTACTATGACTGCTTTTTAATACCATCCTTAAGATCTGCCTCTGCACCTCACAGGACCCAGCACAAAGCAAGCACTCTACTTGGCCTCGTTCACAGAGCACAAAGGCACTGCTTGGCAGAACCATGGACCCCCAGGGAGAGGCGGGGACATGTGTGCATATGCGCACATGCAAACTCAGATGCCCGCACTTACCTTCTGCAGCACAGCCTCCGACCAGCAGGACCACGAGGAGGCCCACAGGCCTGATCACAGATGCTACACCATGGCCCCAGGCAGGCGCCATGCTCAGCCGTGACCTGCAAACTTCGACCTCCGACCTCCACCCTGGAGAGGGGGATAGCCCCCCAGGTCCCTCACAGAGAGGCCTCGAGCCAAGCGTCAGACGGGGCAGCGTCTGCAGAGATAAACAAAGGGGCTGTGAGAGGGGAGCAGGAATCCAGGGTGCCTTCGTGGGGGAGGCAGCTGGAGGATCACAGAGGGGCAGAGGAGAATCATGGGGTTCAAGGGTCATGGGGTGATGATGGAGCAGAAAGAGAGCACTGAGCCCCTGTGATGAACTGAATGTCTGTGTTCCGCCCCCAACAAAATTACGATGTTGAAATCTAACCCTTCGTGGGGATGGTATTAAAGGTCTTTGGGAGGCAATCAGGTCATGCGGTGGAGCCCTCATGAATGGGATTAGTGCCCTTATAATGGGGCTTCCCTGGGGGGGTTCAGACGGTAAGAAATCTGCCTGCAATGTGCGAGACCCAGGTTTGATCCCTGGATTGGGAAGATCCCCTGGAGAAGGGAATGGTTACCCACTCCAGTATTCTTGCCTAGAGAATCCCATGGATAGAGGAGCCTGGTGGGCTACAGTCCATAGGGTTGCAAAGAGTCAGCCATGACTGAGTGGCTAACACTTTCAAAGGGATCCAGAGAGCTCCCCCACTACCCCCACCACGAGGACACAGCTAGAAGAGGCTCATCTGCGAATCAGGAGGCGGGTTCTCACCAGACACTAGATCTGCCAGCATCTTGATCTTCGGCTTTCGGCCTCCAGATCCGTGAGAAATGAGCGTTGTTTATAATCCGCTCAGTCTATGATATTTTTTTATGTCAGCCTGAATGGACAGAGACACCCCCACCCCTGGCTGGGTCCTGATCCCACATAAGCCTCAGCTCCAATGGAGCCCAGACCCAAGACCTTGGCTGAGGCCCCCACTAGAAATCACTCCGAACATCCGAGTCCTCCCACTCCCAGGCTGGGCCTGTTGAAGGCCAAGGCCCCGGGTGACACTGCCGATGGTCCCTACCACCAGGACCCTTTGGCCACCAGATGGATCCTCCCTCCCAAACACCCCTGCTGGTTCCTGCCCTGCTCTAACACCTGTGGCTCCTGTGACCCCCAGAGGAAGCCATTCCTGCTGATCTCCCGCCACACAGCCCCAGCTCAACCCCACCTCCGAGCCTTTGAACCCACTACGTTCCTCGCCGGGAATGCTGTTCCCCCCCACCCCAACTGCTGCGTGACAGGTCTCAGTCCCACTGTTGCTTCCTCCGGAAGCCCTCCCTGCTTCTCACAGGTCAGCCCCCACCCCCATGCCACATCCCACGGCTTCAGAAACGACTGAGCTCATCCTCCACGGCATTTATCCCAGTTTGCAAGTCAAATGCAAATGTGTATCACCAGTGTCTGTTTCTCCCACGGGAATTCAACCTCTGCTAAGGCAGAAGGGTCCTTCTCGGGACCCAAACCCTGGGACAGCCCCCTCCCCAGTGCCCTCCCTAGCCAGGGCGCAAGGGAGGGACAGGGAGAGGCCATGCCCTGGGTGGGTCCAGACCATGGCCACAAGGATGGGTGCCACGTAATGATGGGGCGGCCCCTGTGATTCTGGCTCCCAAAATACCCAGCTGCGGTCACCTCGCCCAGCCCCAGAGCAGCCCTAGGGGAAGGCTGGGCTGGTGGTGGCCAGGTCATGGTCCAGGGTGGAGTGGAGAAATCAGGATGAGAAGAGTGGGGGCTGGGGGGCTCAACAGGCACACAGTTAGACCACAGTGAGACCAGACAGAGATGGAGGCTGCTTGCACACAGTCAGGTCACAGACAGGGAGACCAGACACCATCACAGATGTACAGTCAGGTGACAGAGGTGGGTCCACACGCATCGGTTCAGTTCAGTCGCTTAGTCATGTCCGACTCTTCCTGTCCATCACCATCCCCCAGAGTTTGCTCAAACTCATATCCATCAAGTCGGTCATGCCATCCAACCATCTCATCCTCTGTCGTCCCCTTCTCCTCCTGTCCTCAATCTTTCCCAGCATCAGGTCTTTTCTAACAAGTCAGTTCTTTGCATGAGGTGGCCAAAGTATTGGAGCTTCAGCATCAGTCCTTCCAATGACTGTTCAGGATTGATTTCCTTCAGTATTGACTGGTTTGATCTCCTTGCAGTCCAAGGGACTCTCAAGAGTCTTCTCCAACACCACAGTTCAAAGGCATCAATTCTTCGTAGTCAGGCCAGTAACACTCACCACAGGCACATGGAGAAGGCAGAAAATCAGGCTCAGACACAGGGTTGCAATGGGGCTGACAGCGTATGTCAACAGTCAGATCAGAGGCAGACACGGGTCCACGCCAAGATCACAGATCCACAGCCAGGTGAGACACGCACACACAGGGTCACGGGCACGCAGGCAATATACACACACAGCTGGGTTGTGGGCAAACATGAATATGGAGGCAGATGCGAGCTCCATGGGGCACGGGAGGTGAAAACACACAGCCCCCAGACTCAGATGTCGGCACATAGTGGGGTGACAGAGATAGTCAGCAGACGGAGCTTGCACCCATCCAGACAATATACACCTAGAAACGCATAGTCAGACCCCCCTCATCCACGTGTACACACACAGGCATGCACACAGTCAGACCACAGACACACACTGGGACCCAACTGGTCCAGGAAGTGCAGATGGGGAAACGGAAGCCTGGAGCCAGCCACCTCCCCTGGCAATCCCTCTACAGGCCCTTTAAGAGCAAAAGTGGCTGATGGGGACGGTGAAGGCCCTAGCTGGAGAAATGGCCGATGGCCAGCTGCAGCCAGGGTGACCACAGCAGCTGACGCCACCCACAGATGCACACAGACTCAGCCCCATCTGAGGGACAGGGTGGGGCTCTGGCCCAGACCACTTGGATCGGCGGGTCAGGCCTGCACAGAGCCTCAGGGAAACCGAGGCAGTGTAGCAACACAGAATGCCAAACCCAGGGTTGCCAGGCCCCCCTGGCGTGGGGGTAAGGTGGGGATGACCTCCTAGTTCCTGTCTACTCACCTCCAATACAAGTTGGCATGGGCAGGGGTCACCCACATGAAGGGCCCCAGCCACGATGCTCCCCCGCTCCCCCATGCTCCATGGGAGCCAAGGGCAGCCGCCTTCTAGACTGAGAGGCCCCTAATTACCCGCTGGGCCCACGCCTTCTCAATGACTGGGCAGGATGGGGCTGATCCAGGCACAGGCGGGGCCCAGCCATCAGCTCCTGGCTCCCCCAAAGAGGCCAGTCCAGCCTGCTGGGCGCGGGGAGGACAGAGCACTGGGGGCTTGCGAGGCCTGGGGCAGGAATGGGGCTAGGAGAGGATCAGACAGAACACAGAAGGTTCCAAGTTCCAGGGTCTCTCAGGCCCCACCCTCCCTGAAGGATCTTGCTATAGCAAAGCCCCTGGCTCTCTCCCTCCTCTGGCTTCCTGCAAGACCCAGGTGTGAGAGTCTTCTACAAGGGGTCAGGGGAGAAGATAAACAAATCCTATCAGCTCTGCCTTCAAAGTCTAGCCCGAGTCTGTCTACTTCTTACCCTTTTTTCTGTCTGTATTTGGTCCAGTCCCATCATTGCTCTCCTGTACCGCTGCTGTCACCTGCCATGTCTCCTGCCCTGTCTGTCCTCCCCTCAAAGCCAGAGGGCGCCAGTGAGCATCCAAGTCAGGTCCCATGCCCCTTCCTTTGGGGGTAAAAGTTCAAGTCCTCCCCACCACTCAAAAGGCCCTGCAGGACCTCCTCCACCCACCCGCCCCACTCCCTCTGCTCAAGCCACAGGGGCCCCCCGGCACAGTCCCTAAAGACATCTGTCCCAGGACCTTTGCATGTGCTATGCCCACTGCCTGGACCTTACCACCTCCAGATTCAATGTTAATATGAACCTGCCTTCCAATGCAAGAGACGTAAGCGATGTGGGTTCGATTCCTGGGTCCGGAAGATCCCCCAGAGGAAGGCATGGCAACCCACTCCAGTATTCTTGCCTGGAGAATCCCATGGACAGAGAAGTCTGGCAGGCTATAGTCCATGGAGTTGCAAAGACTTGGATATGACTGAAGTGACTTACCATGCACACACACGTGATTACTTGGCTGAGAATTAAAGGGGGAAGCAGAATGGGGGTGGGTGTCTCCACAGAAGGAAACAGCATGAGGAAGGGCAAGGAGCAGATGGGGAGAGATGAGGGCAGAGTGGTGGCAAGGAGGCCTCAGCGGGGAGGCCTCTGAGCAGCGGGGAGGGGATGTGGCCAGACTGGCACCACACCAAGCCTCCTCTATGGTCATCGCACATAAAGCAGCCTGGGTCACCAGCCCCATCATGGCTGAGAAAGAGAAACTGAGGTGGGAGCTCTGGGGCAGCATGATGCAGCGAGATCCCCAAGGTCTTGGAGGATGGCGTGGTCATTAAGAAGGTAACAGCCACCCATGAGAGTGACAGGAAATGAGGCTGGGCACAGCGTGCGGAGGAGGGAAGGAGGGGAGGGAGCGGCCTCTGGACAAGGAACCCAGGGCCCAGGGTGGATCCCTGCCCGCCTCTGTGCCAGGCGCCAAGCTGTCCACCAGCCACGCCCAGCAGCTGGGCACCGGTGGGTGCTCAACCTGCACAGATGGGGAAACTGAGGCTCACAGAGGAAAGAAGATTCTGCCAAAGCCCCTCAGCTGGGCGGTGCCTTGGTTCCACAGTCCACGTCGACACAGGACTGTGTTCTTCCCTAGCTGCTGTGTGATCTCGGGAAAATGAATGACCCTCTCTGGGCCTGGTGCTGCTGGACAGCCTCTAGGGGCTCCCAGGCTTTGCTCAGAGTGGGTGAGCGGGCACCCATTCCAGTCAGGCGCCGGGGCGCAGGTCATGTGATCCTGGAGCCAGCTTTGTGTGCCCACGCACAGCAGGGAGCATAAAAGGGTGATTATGACCAGGACTGGACAGCAAATAGGCTTTGTGTCGCCTTCACGAGGCAAGGTCTCCTGGGGGTCTGAGGACTCCCTGCTGCCTCTCCCTGCCCCGCCTCTGGGTCTGGGCCATCCTGGGGACCAGGGGGCTCATCTGTGCAACCCTGACCCTCAGGGATTTCCGAAGGCCAGGCAGAGGGAAGGCTGGGTGGCTTGTCCCTGTTAAGGAAAAGTCCCTCAGGGATGCACAGTCCCAAGGTCATCACAGCCACCCCGCCCCCCACACCTCTCTGGCTCCGCGGCCTCCTTTCTGGGCCCGGGGACTTTCCTGCAGCCTGGACCCCCTTTCCCAGGCCTCAGATCCCCTTGAGGGTGGGCCTTCCTGCCTCCTGCCTCCCTGGGTTGCTGTGTCCCCAAAGGTTGACACAGGGCCCAAGCTCTGTCTCTGCAGCCCCTGGTGGACTCCATGTGGCTCTGGCTGAGCCCCCTCCCTCTTGGGGCCTCGATGTCCTCCCACAGGCAAACGGGCTCAGGGTGGGGCCAGGTGAGGCTGGCCCTGCTACCTTCCAGGAATGAGCCAGGGCCAGGGCCCAGGGTTCTGCCTTTAATTGACCATCGGTTTGTATTGAAAGCTGTCCCCAAGCGTCCCCACAGCCAGGAATGGATAGGCAGGGCGTCTGGGGAGCCAGGCCCAGTCCCAGAGGGAGTAATGAGTGTCCCCTCCACATGCCCAGCCCTTGCAAGTGCTGCCCGTGCTTCCTTCCGTTTGACAGAGGAGGAAATTGAGGCTCAGAGAGTGCTAGCTGCACGCTGAGGGTCACACAGCAAGGTTAATGGCTGGGTTAAGATTTGAGGCCAGAGACCAGCTCCCAGTCAAGCTCAGAGTCCACACTCCCTGCAGGGCCTCCTTGCCAGGGTGGCTCCTGCCAGCATGTCCCCTGCACCGGCTTCGTGCGGCACCCTGGAACACCAAGATCTGGGTGCACCCCTGCCCTGCGCACACCTGCCGGGCTCCCTAGCACCTCTACTCGATGTCCTGGGCCTGCCTTGTTCCCGCTTTGCATGGTTCTCAGAACGCACTGCTCTGCCTCGGGCCTCTGGGCCTTTCCTAACACAGGTCTTCCTTCCAGGGGGCCCACTTGTCAACTCATCCTTCAAGCCGTAGCCACAGACCTCCTCATCCCAGGCTGAGAGTGGACTCATCCAGGGACCCATCCTCTGCCCAGTCCTGACCCTCGACCCTGGGGCTGGAAGTAGCTGTGTTGGACTCTGCCTCCCCTCTGCTCTAAAACCTTCCCTGGTTTCCATCAAAGTCCATTCAAATCTAGACTCCTAACCTCAGCCACGGAACAGCCAACTCCATCACATCGCACGGCAAGCGCTGTTTGCCCCGTGGGTGTCCCTACTCGTCACTTTCTGGCTCACATTTGTGCACGATGTCCCCTCCGCCCAGCACACCTTTTCCTCACTCTTCATCCAACCGCAGCCTGCGGTTGGATGCGGTTCCTCACTCATACTCGGGTCTCAGTGGAGCTGTCACCTCCTCCAGGAAGCCCTCCTGCATACCCCAAGCAACATCACGGCCCCCTCTGGACTGTCCCAGTGCCAGTGTCTTCCATCATAGCTCTACTCCTCACAGACCTATCAACCTCCAGGATGGGAGTCTTCTCCCCACTCTAGGAATGTGCGTTTATTAGATGCCTGGCCCCATTTGACCCACGCCATTCCTGTGTTCACGTCTTTTTCAGAGAGGGAAACTGAGGCCAGAAGAAGCCACCATGTCAGCCGACATGGCTCTTGGGTGTAGGGAAACTGCTCAAGCATTAAGAGACGGAGGGGAGGCTCATCGAGGGGCAGGCAGAGCTTGGAGGGCTGGGCCAGTCCCCCACAGGGGTTCCCCCTCCCCCAGGAAGCCCATCTGGGGTAGGAATCGGGGAAGCAGGACTCTCTAGGCAATAAGGAGGGGGAGGTGTCCAACACAGCAGTGCAAAGCAACTATGTTTGTTGTTTTAGCCAGTCAGTCATGTCCAACTTGGGTACCTATGGACTATAGCCCACCAGGCTTCTCTGTCCATGAAAATTCTCGGGTAAGAATACTTGAGTGGGTAGCCATTTCCATCTTCCGGGGATCTTCCCAACCCAGGGATCAAACCCAAGTCTCCTGTTTGGCAGGTGGATTCTTTACCACTGAGGCACCTGGGAAGCCCCCATAAAGCAACTATACTTCAATAATAAAATTTAAAAATTAAAACAAAACGGGGAGGGCGGGTGGAGGACTCAGAGGCATGGGAACTTAGGGACAAGGAGACAGGCATGCAGAGAGGGTCGGTGGGAGCTGATACACTTGACTGACCCCTCAGTTTATTAAAGACACCAAGACGCAGAGAATAAATCTAAGGGGCGCAGGGACAAACAGAGGAAAACTTTCTGGGAGTTTTGGGGAGCGGCAAGAGCAAGGATCCCAGTCAATTACGCCCCTACCCCCATCCCACCCCCGGAGTTCTGCCACCTCCTCTGCAGAGCGGGTCCCCGGAGGGAAGGAAGCCAAAGCCCCCTATCAGAAGCCCTCTATCAGAGCACCCCCTCCGCCCGGGCTGGGAGTGAAGGCTGCCGGGGCCTGGCTCCACCCCCAGGAGGTGGGAGAGGAGGTCGGGCTGGGGGCCAGGCGGGGGAGGGGACCCCACGGAGCATAACGGTCTGGAGTTTTCCAAAGTTATAGACTGACCGGTCTGAACGGGGGAGGCGCGCCAGGCAGCGGTGGGCTCGAGTTGTCCCTGGTGGGTAGCCAGGCCAGACCGCACTCAGCGGGGGTGTGGAGGGAACCCGGAGGGTACCCCCCCCCCGCCCCCGTCTCGGGAGCCTGAGTAGGGGCGAAGAAAGAGACAAAGCCCAGCGCAGACTGAGCCTCGAGGTGGAAGGGGGTCCCAACGCACTCACCCTGAGGCTCAGAGATCAGGGTCCGGGTCCCCGCGCTGCCTCGGCCGGGCCGGCTGCAGCCCTTCCCTGGGTCCGCCTGGAGCGCCGCGCGCTGCGAGTACTCAGAGAGGCCGAGGCCCAGCGAGCTCGG
>SJYT01043693.1:815144-825294 GCA_006410635.1 Cephalophus harveyi
GGGGTGGGCCTGGGGAGGGGGCTCCAGAGCAAACCTCAGGCGGGGCCGGCCGGAAGTAGGGCGGGGGGACCAGTTGAGAGCCAGATCTGTGGGCACTGGAAGCCTAAGTGGATTGGGGTCCTGTGCCCGGGAGGCCCCCAAGGAGTGCGCTGTGTGCCCCGCTCCCCGGAGTGTGCACATACCCGAGGGGGCGCCCCAAGGGACATAGCCCAAGAATCTCCCTTTTGAAGGCCAGATGCCAGAGGGCGCCCCCTACCCTGCTCCTCTCTCCTTTCCAGGCGCAGATCGTGGCCATGGCAACGGATAAAGGGACTGGATGCTGGACAGGGCGTCAGAGGGGGCGCCCCAAACAGACCCAAATACAGGAGGTCGAAGAAGGGGCAGAAAATCCCCTCCCAGTCTGGGTTGGATGGCAGAGGCCGCGCCCCCTACGAACACAGAAGCCCACAGGGTGGGGGAAGGGCGCAGGCACAAAGAGGCTTTCCTTCTGCTGGGAGTCCAGGAGGGGGCTGGGAGTGTTCGTGGTGGGGGGGCGAACGGGAACACTGTGGCACAGGCCCCCCACCCGAGCCACAACCCTGGGGAGGGGGCAGAGAGCACAGGGCCAGATTGGAAACAGATGCGGCCACCGTGCCAAGCCCGAGACACCCGATCCGGAGGGGGAGGGAAAGACAGGGCAGGGGGGTGGGGAAGGAGGGGTGGCCCCACCCAGGCAGCCAATCCCGGCCGGCGCTGCTGCCCCCGTGCGGGTTTGAAAACTCCGAGGGAGAGGCCGGGAATTCGGAGGCCCGGTAGGTCCTGGGAGCTTGGGGAAGTGGTCAGGGAGGGGAGAGAAGCCTGACAGAGACCATGGGCCGCTGCTGCGGGGGGCCGGTTCCCCTGGCTGATCCCATTCCAGGCGAATTCCACCACTGATCCCGATGGCTCAGGACGACTCCCACAGCCAGCGTGTATAGAGATCTAAGTATACTCCAGGCTTTGTGACGGCTCACATCACCCCACCGTCAATCACCCCCATTTTCCGAAGGGGTTACGGAGGAACAGAGAGAAATTACCAAGGTCAGGAAGAGCAGGGATTCGAACCAAAGTATGGGTCCAGCGACTAAGCACCCTTACCCGCGATGCTACAAAGACCTGGAGCCAGAAAATGACAAATCACTATAAAGGCAGAGCCCAGGGGTAAACAGCAGAGCTGAGACAGCCAGGTCCCAGCCTCTAGAAGCTCACCGCCCAGTGGGACAAAGAACACGGGCTGTGATGGGCGGTGGGGGGAGGGTGCACAGGCAGCTGTGTCAGGCCCTGAGGGCCGCACTGTGGGCCCTTCTGCTAGGGACCTGGACTACTCACTTCCCAAGGTTGCCCATCCATGCCCTGCTAGGTCTACCCCCATCTCTCCCCAGCACCGAAGGCACCCTCCCTGGGTGATCTGCCCGTTTTCGGGCCCTGCTTTTGCAAAACAGAGCATATAATTCCACTTCCCCTGGCACTGGGGAGCCATGCATTGGAGAGCCATCCACCTGATTCTTCAAAACACAGGGCACATGGTAAGTACTCTACATCTACAGGCAAACTCTCCACCTGCCCCTTCTTCATGGGACACATAGTAGGTGCTGCTAAATGAACACACAGTAGGTGCTGCTAAATGAGAAATACTCTTGACACCTCCTTTCCCCATAACCCTTGGGGGCCCACAGCTGATGCTTCATAGAGGTGGGACAGACACCTGGAAACCCAGCATCTTGTGGGAAGCACACAGGCGGTGCTCTGGGTCAACATGGGTGTGGAATCAAGCGGCAGAACCTCCCCCCTACCCCAGTGTGGTAGGACACGCAGTGCGCCCTCAGAGAATGCCCCCAGGAGCATGCTTTGCTTGCATCTACAGGCTGATGGTCCAGGCCAAGGGCTCGTGCAGACCCTGGTTTGAATCCAGGTACATCCCACATGACTTCAAGCAAGAATCTGCGCCATTTGGGGCCTTGGTTTCCCCATTTGAAATGCAAAGCAGGCACACAACAGGCACCCAATGAACCCATCTCATCAGGCTGGGTGACCTGGGGCAGAAATGCCTGTCTCTGGGCTGCCCAAGCCCCAGGGGATGGTGGCTGGGGATGTGCCACCCCCTCCCAGGCAGGCCCTACCCTGTCTGCGCCCTTGCCTGTGTCTCCCTGGAGATGACTTCCTGCTTCCAGGTGAAGGAGGTGACCACAGTGGGGTGGGAACACAGCCACCCCCTAGGTAGAGATGGAGCCAGACAAGCCCTGCGTCTGGCCTCCCTCAGCTGGGAGGCCCTGTCTGCTCAATGCCCTGAACAATCCCCACCCCCCCCAACCATCAAGGTTCTGATCATCCCATATGTTAACTGTCTGGACATGGGTCTGTCTCTCCCACTAGACTGTGACCTCAGAGGACAGGGCTGGGTTTGTCTCTGTCTCGATCAGAGTGTGTGCCCTGAGTCGGGTGCCCAGCACCCAGCAGGTTCTCAGCAAACATTTCTGTAACAGCCAGGCCGGCTTCTTACCCAGAAGAGCCCCCCCTCCAAGTTCTACATTCTCCCCAAGATGCTACACTGTGCGTCCCAAAGCAGGGGTCTTCATCCACCCTTTTTTTATTTATCCATTTTTAAAATTTATTTGGCTGTGTCAAGTCTTAGTTGCATCATGTGGAATCTTTAGTTGCAGCATGTGGGATCCAGTTCCCTGACCAGTGATGCAACCTAGGCCCCTGGCATCGGGAGCATGGTGTCTGAGCCACTGAATCACCAGGGAAGTCCCTATCTGCCCTCTTTTTAAAAATATTTCTTTTTATATACGAATTTATTTGCACCAGGTCTTAGTTGCAGCACATAGAATCTTAGTTCCCTGACCAGGAATCGAACCCAGGCCCCCTGTATTGGAAGCATGGAGTCTTAGCCACTGGACCACCAGGGAAGTTCCTACGATGTGCCAGGCCTGGCTGGAGGCACTGGAGATGGAGCAGTGACCAAGACTGAGCAGGATCTCTGCCCTCATGATCCTGATGCTCCAGGACAGGCAGTGGATGAGGAGGGAAAGAAAGAAAATAACACCAGGGTAGTTGGTGCTAGGTGCTATGAAGATGAACAAAATAGGGACTTTCCTGGTGGTCCAGTGGTTAAGACTCTGTGCTTCCAATGCAGGGGTCTGGGTCTAGTCCCCTGTTCTGGGAACTAGGATCCTACACTTGCCTCATGGTGTGGCCAAGTGAAAAAAAAAAGATGGACGAAGTGAGGGAAGAGGGGACATGTGGGGTGGGATGCAGTATTAAATAGGAGGGTCAGGGAGTAGGAAATCAACATTCAAAAGTCTAAAGAAATCAACCCTGAATATGCACTGGAAGGACTGATGCTGAAGCTCCAATACTTTGGCCACTTGATGCGAAGGGTTGACTCACTGGAAAAGACACTGATCCTGTGAAAGACTGAGGGCAGGAGAAGAAGAGGGCAACAGAGGATGACATGGTTAGATAGCATCACCGACTCAAAGGACATGAATCTGAGCCAACTCGGGGAGATAGTGAAGGACAGGGAAGCCTGGTGTGCTACAGTCCACGGGTTGCAAAGAAGTTGGACAGGATTGAGGGAGGGAATGACAAGGAAGGGAGTGGGAAGGTGACATCTGAGTAAGACCTGAAGGAGGTGTTGCACGTGCAAAGGCCCTGGAGCAGAACAGTCTCTGGTATGGTGGAGGGACAGCAAAGAGACCCGTGTGGCTGGAGCAGAGTGAGTGAGGAGGAGAGGAGGCAGCGAGGAGAACAGGGCAGGTCGATGCAGGGCCTTAGGCTACCCTGAAGGAGGTGGGCATGCTGGAGGGCTGTAGGCAGAGGAAAGGTGGGGTGTGACTCAGGTATTCCCAGATACCCTGTGGCTACCGCATGGAGAACAGACTGGGGTTGGGGGCAGCTGGAGAACCAGGGCAGAGGTGATTGCACTGGGTCAGGCAAGTGATGAGGGAACTGTTCTGGTGGAGGCAGAGAAGTAGGGTGGCAGGGTGGGCCTGGGAGGGGCATGAGCACATTTTGGATAGATTAGGAAGGCAGAGCCAAGGAAGTTTTCATTCCCTGACCAGTGATGCAACCTAGGCCCCTGGCATCGGGAGCATGGTGTCTGAGCCACTGAATCACCAGGGAAGTCCCTATCTGCCCTCTTTTTAAAAATATTTCTTTTTATATACGAATTTATTTGCACCAGGTCTTAGTTGCAGCACATAGAATCTTAGTTCCCTGACCAGGAATCGAACCCAGGCCCCCTGTATTGGAAGCATGGAGTCTTAGCCACTGGACCACCAGGGAAGTTCCTACGATGTGCCAGGCCTGGCTGGAGGCACTGGAGATGGAGCAGTGACCAAGACTGAGCAGGATCTCTGCCCTCATGATCCTGATGCTCCAGGACAGGCAGTGGATGAGGAGGGAAAGAAAGAAAATAACACCAGGGTAGTTGGTGCTAGGTGCTATGAAGATGAACAAAATAGGGACTTTCCTGGTGGTCCAGTGGTTAAGACTCTGTGCTTCCAATGCAGGGGTCTGGGTCTAGTCCCCTGTTCTGGGAACTAGGATCCTACACTTGCCTCATGGTGTGGCCAAGTGAAAAAAAAAAGATGGACGAAGTGAGGGAAGAGGGGACATGTGGGGTGGGATGCAGTATTAAATAGGAGGGTCAGGGAGTAGGAAATCAACATTCAAAAGTCTAAAGAAATCAACCCTGAATATGCACTGGAAGGACTGATGCTGAAGCTCCAATACTTTGACCACTTGATGCGAAGGGTTGACTCACTGGAAAAGACACTGATCCTGTGAAAGACTGAGGGCAGGAGAAGAAGAGGGCAACAGAGGATGACATGGTTAGATAGCATCACCGACTCAAAGGACATGAATCTGAGCCAACTCGGGGAGATAGTGAAGGACAGGGAAGCCTGGTGTGCTACAGTCCACGGGTTGCAAAGAAGTTGGACAGGATTGAGGGAGGGAATGACAAGGAAGGGAGTGGGAAGGTGACATCTGAGTAAGACCTGAAGGAGGTGTTGCACGTGCAAAGGCCCTGGAGCAGAACAGTCTCTGGTATGGTGGAGGGACAGCAAAGAGACCCGTGTGGCTGGAGCAGAGTGAGTGAGGAGGAGAGGAGGCAGCGAGGAGAACAGGGCAGGTCGATGCAGGGCCTTAGGCTACCCTGAAGGAGGTGGGCATGCTGGAGGGCTGTAGGCAGAGGAAAGGTGGGGTGTGACTCAGGTATTCCCAGATACCCTGTGGCTACCGCATGGAGAACAGACTGGGGTTGGGGGCAGCTGGAGAACCAGGGCAGAGGTGATTGCACCGGGTCAGGCAAGTGATGAGGGAACTGTTCTGGTGGAGGCAGAGAAGTAGGGTGGCAGGGTGGGCCTGGGAGGGGCATGAGCACATTTTGGATAGATTAGGAAGGCAGAGCCAAGGAAGTTTTCTAAAGGATTGGTTGTGGGGTGCAAGTTAATGAGGGGACTCAGGATGATTACCTTGAGCACTCTGATCTGAACACGCTGAAGGCTAGAGCTGCCACCTCCGGGAAGCCCTCCCTGACTGCTCGGCCCACCCAGTGCCCCTGAGGGCTGACCCCAGACGAGAGCCCACAAATCAGTTGCTACATCCTCTCTATACACACAGGAGGCCGCTGTCCTTGGGATGCAGCCTGGGGCTAAATCACGTCAGCTCCTGCAGCTGGGACATTTGGGGGGTAATTTTTTTTCAAAATAACTTTTCTTCTAATTATAAAATAGGCTCGTGCAGCAGAAAATTAGGGGAAATCAGCATGAAGAAGAAAATAAAAATTGCCTACAATCCACCCCTCTCCTGGAGAAGAACGGCTAGCATGTGGTCATTTTCATTCATTCTTTCCAGAAACACTTACTGAGCACCTACGGTGTGCTGGGTCACTGAGGACACAGCAGTGAGACAAAAAGCGCCCCCCCCCCCCACATCCCCTTACTCCGCCCTACCCCTGCAGCTCACAGTTAAGAGGGAGAGATGGATATGCACCGAAAAACAAACATCATCACTAACATAAGGCCAGAAGTACTGAGAGGCTGCAAAAAGAAAACAAAATGAACTGTAAGGGTCTAGAAGGATGGAGGGGTCTGGGGGAACCTCTCACAAAGACCTTGACAGACAAACTCCTGGGGGAAGAGTTTTAGGCAAGAGGAGCAGCAAGTACAAAGGGCCTGAGGCTAACTGCCTCTTTCTGGTCTTTCTCAGATGGGTACCCAGAGATCACCATTATGAAACCATCTGCCAGGGTCCAGTCCGCAGAGTTTAACGGGTCTTCACTCACTCTCCAGTGTAAACAACAGAAAAGGACATCATCAGACCAAGCTGTTACACCCCTTATTTCCAAGAAGAGGCTGATTCCCTCAGGATGGTCAGAAACCTTTGAGACCTGCCCTGATGTGCCCACCCAGGTAAAGCTGCCCCCTGGGGACTTCCCTGTTGGTCCAGGGGTTAAGAGTCTGCATTGCAATGCAGAGGATGCAGGCTCGACCCCTGGTCTGGGATGATCCCACATATGCTGGGAGCAACCAAGTCCACTCACCTCAACTATTGAGCCCCTGAGACACTAGAGGTGTCCATGCGTCACAACTAAAGATCCTACATGATGCAACTAAGACCCAACGTGCTGTGCTAAGTCACCTCAGTCGTGTCTGACTCTGTGATCCCCTGGACTGTAGCCCACCAGGCTCCTCTGTCCATGGGATTCTCCAGGCAAGAATACTGGAGTGGGTTGCCAAACCCAATGTAGTGATATAAATAAATATTAAAAAACTATACCCTGGACATTCTCAAGCAGGACCCCCACTCCCAATCATTTCCCTGACTTCACATTTGGGACCAAAATTTCTGAAAATTTCATTTAAGGGCAACCACCAAGCTCCACGCACTTGGCTTTGGGAGCAAGAGAGAAACTGGTTGGGCAGCTTCCTGCTTTCTCAGGCTCTGGGGCTCCCGGGCCCCAGGTTGCCCAATGGGCCCCTCCCCACCCAGTTCAGCATTCATGCCCTGGGGCAGCGAGCGTGTGCCGACCAGCCCGGTGTCTGCCTCGCCCACACTGGCATCATGGCCCTGGCGCCGTGTCTGCCTGCCAGTCACACCGCAGTGAGCACGCTACCTGCCACAGGCACGCAGCACCTCCTCATCTGCCTTTTTCATCTTCTGGTTCCCTCAGGCCTAGCTACCATCCTCTCCTGGAAAAAGCTGGGATGCTTTCAGGTGCAGCTGGATCCAGCAAACCTGCTCTTCCCTGTGTCCTCCCCTGCTCAGCGAATAGGAGCTCTGTCCTTCCAGAGGCTCGGGCTAGAACCTGGGGACTGATCCTGACTCCTCTCCTTCCCTCACCCCCACAACATGCTGCTGGTCTGGAAATGCTCTCAAGCCTCTCTCCATATGCACTTCCCATCCTGTCTAGTCCCCATCAGTACCCATCTGGACCAGTCACCCCTGTCCTGGTTCCCTAGCTCTGCCCTTTGCTCCACACAACCTGTTCCCCTCCACAGTAGCAAGAGGGTGCTAATAAGTACCTGAATCATCTCCCATTCTTCCTCTGCCCCCAACCCTCTAGGATCCCACCTCCCTCCAGCAAAAGCCCAAGCCCTGCCCTGCTGCCTACAAGGCCCTTCAGGACCTGCCCCGTCCCCTCCCTGCCCTCCCCTCCTGGCTCACTCTTCTCCAGCCACAGGCCTCCTTGCTGTTCCCCCAACTCCCCAGGCACAGTCCTGCCCCAGGGCTTTTGCACATACTGGTTTCCTCCGTATGAAACACCCTTCCCCCACATTTTCACAGCTATTTCCTTCTGTCGACTCAGGTCTCCCTCAAACATTGCATCCTCACAGAAGAACTGATCACCATGGTTGATCACTGCCACTAAGGTACCACCTCCATCAGCCTTTATCGCATATTCATTCTCTAGCTTTTTTTTCTTGGAGGGGGGTCACTTATTTTCATCTGAAATTATCTACTTCTCATTTACTGTCTAGATTCATGCTGTCTGATAAGGAACCACCAGTCATAGGTGACTAAATTAAAATTTTAAAAAATTAAAATTCAAAAACCAGTTCCTCGGTCACACCGTGTTTCCAGTGTGGTTCGTGGCCACAGGACTGGCACAGACATCACATATTTTTCTCAGCACAAAAAGTTCTGTGGCCAGCTCTGCTGGAAGCGGTGGGAACTGGGAGGGTAAGGCCAGGTCAGTTTCAGCTACTGCTGGGTCCTAGCGCCTGGTATGCAGTAGGCACTCAATAAAAGGTTTCTGAACGAAAGAATAAACTAATGGCTAAGAGGCCTTGCAAAGTCTGGAGGGGCTGATGTACATCACTGGCAGAGGTCAGCAGGTACTATCTGCAGCCACAAATCCACACAGCTCGATTTGAACTTGGGTCTACTTTGCTTCCACCCCAGGCACCCTCTGGGGGCTGCTGCTCTGGCCCCAAGGGCAGAACTTTGTGAAAAGCTGCTCCAGCCACAGCCAGACTCCACTCTGCAGCCAGGTGCCAATGTGCTGACTCAGTCAGAGGTGGGGGTGGCAGGGGTAGCGCCTCCGCTAGGCCCCTCATCGCCCACCTTGAACCAGCTGTGGCCGCTTTAATATATCTGGCCACATCCGCTCTGTAAGATGCCTCTGTACCCGCCAGGTCCCCAGTGGGGACATGTGTGGCATTTCCCCCTCAAATCCTCCCTGCCTTTTTCCCGACTTCTGCCACATCCCAATAACCCTCATTAAATCTTTCATTCAACTGGCTCACGCCGTTCTCTTAAACTAATTTACTTTAGAAACTAAGTCTCTAATGCACAGCTCTAACTGCCTGGCCTTGAAAGTCACCAGAAAAATTATTACAATGAAACTATGAGTCGAGTTCTTCCATTTTCCCTGGATTCTGTTGCTAAACCCAGAAGCACAATGGGATTTGGTTATGGAGAGATTGCCAGGTATTGGTTTTAAAGATCACCCTGTACCCGACTGAGACTTCCTTCTTGACCTGTTACTGACTGAAAGCAGAGTCGCTGCTGGTCCGTGTAGCTCTGTGCCACCAGATGCTTCCTCCATTGGGTCACCCCTAAAAAGCCTCATGCTGGTGGCAGGTCCCTCTCAGGACTCATGGCCCAGAGAAGGCAGGAGCCCTAGGTTCTTGTCCCATCTTGGTCCCCAGGGAGCTGTGTGGCCTTTAGCAAGTTCTTGCCCCTGTCTGGGTCTGTGTCCCTACCTGTGCAGAGGACAACTGGGTTTTTGGTGCCTGGGACTGATTTTGGTGGGGTCAAAATGATGATCAGAGAAACTGAGGCACTGGCCAGAGAGAAGCCCAAGACAGAGCTTCATGCAGTATTTGACCAACTTGCCTCATGAGGCTGAGACCCAGCCTTGGTCACTACTGAAATCTTAGCCATCTTTCCTGTACAAGACCCTATTCTGAGCTTTGGGGATGCCGCAGGAACCAGGGCAGACAACCATCCAGGGTTTCTCCTCTAGGGAGGGAGACAGATGGAGGCAGCCACGCAAAGATGGGGGTGGGGAGGGAATTCTGGGTAGAGGATACAGCGTGTACAAAGGTCCTGTGGTAGGAATGAATACACTAAGCTCTGGGGAAAGAGGGAGACGGGATTAGAGGAGTAAGGTGGAGGGATGTGATGTGAAGAATGAACATATATGAGGCATGAACAATTATCATACTTCCGTAACAATTCTTTCACATGTGCATTTAAAGAGCACCTGCTGTATACCAGGCTCCAGGCTGAGCACTAGAGACATAAGACGACCCAGGCAGTCCTGGCCCAGCATCAGGAAGTTCACAGGCTGCAGGGGAGGCGGATGGGGGGCTCTGGCAGGTAAGCGACCAGAGGTGTGATGAGGAATGCATCTGGCATGGGGGTGGGGAGGGCTTCTGGGAGAGGTGATATCTAAGATGTGAAGGAATAGGGGAACTGGGAGAAGAAATCTGAGTGGCGCTGGACTGAATGGGAAGAAGTGGGGATAGGAACCTCGGGCTAAGTCTCACCTCACAGGTGAGAAGCCTGAGGAGACAGACGACAGCAGGGCCCTGCTTGGCCCAGCCATGAGCTCAGGTGTGGGCAGGACCTCTCTGGGCAGCTTCCCAAGTTCTCAAGTCCTCGGTGACTAGGAGGT
>SJYT01043693.1:826055-855356 GCA_006410635.1 Cephalophus harveyi
CCTCAGATATGCAGATGATACCATCCTTATGGCAGAAAGTGAGGAGGAACTAAAAAGCCTCTTGATGAAAGTGAAAGAAGAGAGTGAAAAAGTTGGCTTAAAGCTCAACATTTAGAAAACGAAGATCATGGCATCTGGTCCCATCACTTCATGGGAAATAGATGGGCAAACAGTGGAAACAGTGTCAGACTTTATTTTGGGGGGCCCCAAAATCACTGCAGATGGTGACTGCAGCCATGAAATTAAAAGATGCTTACTTCTTGGAAGAAAAGTTATGACCAACCTTAGATAGTATTTTCAAAAGCAGAGACATTACTTTGCCGACTAAGGTCCATCTAGTCAAGGCTATGGTTTTTCCTGTGGTCATGTATGGATGTGAGAGAGCTGGGCTGTGAAGAAGGCTGAGCGCTGAAGAACTGATGCTTTTGAACTGTGGTGCTGGAGAAGACTCTTGAGAGTTCCTTGGACTGCAAGGAGATCCAACCAGTCCATTCTAAAGGAGATCAGCCCTAGGATTTCTTTGGAAGGAATGATGCTAAAGCTGAAACTCCAGTACATTGGCCATCTCATGCGAAGAGTTGACTCACTGGAAAAGACTTTGATGCTGGGAGGGATTGGGGGCAGGAGGAGAAGGGGATGACAGAGGATGAGATGGCTGGATGGCATCACTGACTCGACGGACGTGAGTCTGAGTGAACTCTGGGAGTTGGTGATGGACAGAGAGGCCTGGTGTGCTGCAATTCATGGGGTCTCAAAGAGTCAGACACAACTGAGCGACTGAACTGAACTGATGCAAAGAGCCGAATCATTGGAAAAGACCCTCACGCTGGGCAAGATTGAGGGCAAGAGGAGAAGGGGACGACAGAGGATGAGATGGTTGGATGGCATCACTGACTCAATGGACATGAGTTTGAGCAAACTCTGGGAGAGGTAAAACACAGGGAAGCCTGGCGTGCTGCAGTTCATGGGGTCACAAAGAGTCGGACACGACTGAGCAACTGAACAGCAAACAGCAATGGGGGAAAGCGCTCTAAACCAAGCCACGTGCAGAGTGTGCACTCAATGAGCACTCTGGCCCTTATTCCTGGCTCTTCCTGTAGGCCAGGCATCCACGAAGCAGCTCACTGAACCACCTCAAAGACTGGGGTTACTATTCTCCCCATTTTTCAGTTGGAGAAACTAAGGCCTGGAGGTTGGGCTCCTATTCTCACCACTAGAAAGTGGCAGAACTAGGACTTGAACACAGGCTGGTTCTCACCTCCTCCCCTTCCCCCGATCCAGGCCTCGGCTTCCCTTCTTCCTGCCTGACTGGAGGTCACCCAGTCCTGGAATTTGTAGCATCTTGAACCTAGCCCATCTGTGACTTTGTAGCTCACATGTGGGTGGGGACTGATGGCCTCATGGAGGCATAAAGATGGACCTCTGGCTCCCAGATATATCAGGTATTATGATTAATAATTAATTATTCCAGGACTTCCCTGGGGGTCCAGTGGCTAAGAATCTATACTCCCAACACAGGGGGCCCAGGTTCAATCCCCAGTTAGGGAACTAGATCCCACATGCCACAACTAAAAATCCTGAAGTGTGACAACTAAGATTCCTATGCAGCCAAAGAAATAAATATTTTAAAAAAATCATTAATTATTCCCCAGCAAGCAGTGCTCATCTGGGAGCTATGATGGAGGGAGTGCAGATTTGGGTGAAGGCAGGGGTTTGGACTCAGCAATTGTCCTAGGAGATCTCACCTCCGGGCCTTTGCACTCTCCATTCGCCTGCTAGGAACATTCTTTCCTGTAAAATCCACCTGTCTCTCTCCCTCACCACCTCTGTTCAAATCTTTTTTTTTTTTTTGGCAGGCACGTTAGAAACACAGAGCCTTAACCACTGGACCACCAGGGAAGTCCCCCTCAAATGTCACTTTTTCAGTGAGGTCTTCTGGGACATCCTCTTGAAAATTTTGCCTCCCACTCTGGGCCCTCCCCAGTCCCTTGTAATTTTTCCCCCCTAGAGAAGAAGACTTCCCTGGTGGTTCAGACAGTAAAGCGTCTACCTACACTGGAGACCCGGGTTCGAGCCCTGGGTGGGGAAGATCCTCTGGAGAAGGAAATGGCAACCCACTCCAGTACTCTTGCCTGGAAAATCCCACGGACTGAGGAGCCTTGTAGGCTACAGTCCATAGGGTCGCAAAGAGTCGGACACGACTGAGCGACTTCACTTCAGAGCAAACTACCACTCTCTCTGACATTTTATGTGGGTTTTATCTGTGCTTTGTTTATTCTCGGGCTCCCCAACTGGAGTGCTAGCTGCAAGAGGGCAGGAGATTTGTTCTTTCAAATTCCTCCTGCTGAGGACAGGAAGCAGCTGGTGTGTGGCAGATGCAAAAGTTTGTGGACGGGAGAGCCCCTCTTATCTGCTCCTAGAAGCAACCTCCATTGCTGGTTTGTGTCAATCTCTGCATATCTCTCCCAAGCAGTTACAGACCAAAAGTAACACCAGAATACAGAGTGGTTTTTTTCTTCCGTGAAATTGTATCATCTTGTCTATATCATTTCCCAGCATTCCTCCTTCTTTCAAAAGACACTGTATCTACTGAACACACTCATCCCTAAACACTTCCCCTGCTGTGTATAATCTTCCATTACAAGGTTATTACAATCCCCTGTTGATGGACACCTAGGTTGGCTCCACTTTTTATTTTTACCTCAGTCTCGACCAATGCCTGTGAATCTTTGCATCCACATCTTCCACATCTCAGGGCAGAGAGATGGGCAGTTGGAGGGTCTACACCTTCCCTTTGAACCTGCTAACATCACTTCTAGGAGTTTTTCTAAAAGACACATCCCCGTGAAATGTCATGTGTAGAAAATCCTCATGGCAAGACTTGAAACAACCTAAGTGCCCAACAATAGGGGCAAATTGGTTAAACATATAATGGTGCAAGGGACCAAATAATGCCACAAAAGATTACCATCCTTTAGTATTATGAGACCAGTATCACAGCTGTGGTGAGGAAGATAGAGCCAGATGTATAATTATGAAATCACTTTTAAGATACATTTTTTTGAGAGAGAGGAAAAACAACCCCAAAGTATGGAACAGCTTTTAAAGGATGCTACCATTTGGTTAAGCCAGGGAACATAAATCTACCTGCCTACTGAATGTTAACTGAAGATGTCTAGATAACTGCTCTGTCCAAAACTGTGGCCACGGGCCACATGTGGCTGTTTACATTTAAATGCAATAAAATGGAATAAAATTTAGAAGTTGAGTCTTCATTTGCACTAGCCACATTTCCAATGCTCAACAGCACATGTGGCCAGAGGCTATTTTATTAGAAAGCTATCACCAAAGAGTGTTTCTAAAATTGTACAGAAGTTCTGCTGCTGCTGCTGCTGCTGCTGCTACTAAGTCGCTTCAGTCATGTCTGACTCTGTGCGACCCCATAGACGGCAGCCAACCAGGCTCCCCTGTCCCTGGGATTCTCCAGGCAAGAACACAGGAGTGGGTTGCCATTTCCTTCTCCAATGCATGAAAGTGAAAAGTGAAAGTGAAGTCACTCAGTTGTGCCCGACTCTAGCGACCCCATGGACTGCAACCTACCAGGCTCCTCCGTCCATGGGATTTTCCAGGCAAAAGTACTGGAGTGGGGAAGTTCTGCTAGACAGTGCTAATACAGAGCAGGGGCCAACAATCCGGCCCCCTGGCTGTTTGTGTCAATAAAGCTTTATTGGCATCCAGCCACCGCCATTCATTCACATATTGTCTCTGGCTGCTTTCATGCTACAATAGTGGCACTGAACAGTATTGATGGAGACTGCCGAAAAGATTTACTATCTGGTCCTTTACAGAAAAAGTCTACCAACCGCTGTCCTAGCAGGAGACTGGTGGCTGCTTCTGGCGAAGGAGAGGGGAGGAGAGCTGCGGATAGGAGGGGAGTGGTGGTAGAGAGACTCTCCCCTGTGTATTCTTCTGTACATCCTCCATTATAGCTCACATGTATGTGTTAGCTGGCCAGAAAATAAAAATAAAAGATGGTGAGAAGTAGCCATGCTGATTTATTCTCCCGCTGATGACGCCCAGGGGTCCCCCTCCCATTTCCAATCTGGAAATCATCAAGCTTCATACATTTTTGCCAAGCGGATGGGCAAGAAATGGATCTTGTTTTAATCTGCATCTCCTGGGCAAGGGATGAGGAATCTTTAAATATGAATGCATGCTTATCTACTCATCCATCAGACCCCCAACTCTAAAAAGCCAGGGATCCCGTTGATCTCAGTCACCGCAGCATCCCAGCACCCGCACGGGGCCAGCCAAACAGTTGGAGCCCAATAAATGTGTACCGAGTGGATGAATGAGGGCCTGAGGGAACAGGGCCCAGGGCTGGGGCTCTATTACAGGCCGAGGATCACTGCAGATAGCAGTGGGCATTGAACACCAAGCCTAGCTCCTCCAAGGCAGGCTCACCAATGGGCCCAGGGCAGGCCTGGCTCCCAAGCAGGCCAGAGCTGGCGGCCCCATGGGCAGGAGCCTGGGGACACCCTTCCCGGGGATGGTGGGGGGGAATCTCGGGCTCCAGGCAGGAGAGATTATATATTCATCAGAATCTTAAACAAAAGCCCCGCGGCCGCCTGTCAGCAGGCTCTGGCTTTTATGGTAATCGGCGATGAATTACCCACAATGCCTGGCCAAGCGCAAGTGGTTCTTGGCCCAGATCCTAAACTAATTTTTATATGTTCGTGTGTATATAATTTCGCTCACTCCCTCCAGTCCCACTTCCATCATTAGTGGAAGCATCGGGGGAGGGGCGAGGGGAGGGAGCAGAGGGAACCCTGGATGTAAAAGCAGAGGATGCTCATCAAGACCCCCCTCCCCTCCCGGGGCTTGCCTGGCACCAGGCCCTGGACTCAGCGCCTGTGGAGGTGGGAGATGAGTGCCAAGCTGGAGCCAAGGGGAGTCTGGAAACCACCAAGAACCAAAGCTGGCAGCCCCGGGGCGGGGGGGCGGTGGGTGGAAAATGCCCAGAGAAGAAGGAGAGGGCAAGGTGGGGAGAACGTGTGGGCCCAGGAATGCTGAGCCGCAGGCTGTGCAGCCTGAATCAAGTGCCCTAACCACTCTGGGCTTCAGCCTCCTGGTGTGTGAACCAGGCCTTCTTTGTATCTTGAACTGGAGGCTTCTAGTGAATATCTGCACTTCTGCCCCAAGAGCCCCAGTGGAGCTTGGAGGTGGGCAAAGCCCCAGCCCCATCTAAGCCCAAATGTATACCTGGCTGTGCTCTAAATGCTTTGTACATATTAACTCATTTCACTTCTGCCTTTTGTTACCATCCCCATTATACAGATGAGGAAACTGAGGCTGAGAAAAGGATGTGCCCCTGGCTTGTTGGTGGCAGGGGACACCAGCCCCACATGACACCCACAGGCTGACTTCGGAGCCACCAGCTCCAGGAGGCCCCCTCCAACACCTGCAGAGAAGCACTCCCTTTGCTTCTGGAAACCTTAGTGGATGTTCTGTTAACACAGGGGTCCCCATGCCTGTCCCTCCCTGTTCTTGCAGACACTCAGGCCAGAGATCTGAGAGTTATCCTCAATTCCTCTCAACCCCACCCTGCACCCACTGCTTGGCCAATCTACCAGCTCTTACAAAAAAAAAAAAAAAAAAACTCTCCAGAATTTTTCTCCCCACTTCCCTGCCTCCATCTGGTCCAGCCCCATCATCGCTCACCTGGGCAAGCACAGTCACTTCCACCTGGTCCCCAGTGACCACAGTGGCAAAAGGGCACCCATGAGCACCTGAGTCAGGCTCTGTCCCCTCCCCTGCTCACAGCCCTCCATGGTTCCCACCTCCCTAGGGCTCCCAAAGCCTGGCACAACCAGCCCTGTCCCCTCCCTGCCCTCCCCTCCTCCCTCCCTCTCTCTCACTCACTCTGCTCCAGCCACTTGGGCCCCCTCGCTGTTCCTTCAACACGGTCCTGCCGCAGGGCCTTTGCACAGCAATTCCCTCCCTCTCCTCCATGGAGCAACTTTACCCCAGATCTTCACATAATTCACTCTCATTTCCTGCTGGTCTTCACTGAAAGATCGCCTCCTCAGAGAGGCCCTGCCTTGATTCCATAGCTAAACCAGTTCCTTCCTGATCACCCACCCCTGGCTCTGTATTTCTTAAAAGCAACCTGTAGCCCTTTAATAAATAATCTATTCATTTGTGTATTGGTCTTCCCCCTGCTACACTTGGCAGAGGCAGGGCTTTGTCTTCTGTGTTCTCCACCACTCTATTCCCAGCACCTTGGCAGGGCCCAGCACATACTAGACGTTCAGTAAATAGATGAATCTCTAGACCGCCCACCCCCCAACCCAGTAGGACACTCAGAAGCTTTTTTGGGGGTCTGAAAGAAAATTTTAGATCTGAAACTATGGGGGGGCTTCTGCAACTAGTCCCGTGGCAGCAGCTAAAGAATAAAAACATCTATCCCACCAAACCATTCAGAAGCCTGCATGCACTCGCTAGTGGCTGAGGCAGAGATTCTAGACACTCTGTAGGATGACCAGATGAGGCCCAGCAAATGCCAAGGTGTGCATGCCATAGGACTTCCCTGGTCGCCCAGTGGTTAAGAATCCACCTTCCAATACAGGGGGCTTCCCAGGTGATGCAGTGGTAAAGATCTGCCTGCCAGTGCAGGAGATGCAAGAGCTGGGGGGTTAATCCCTGGGGGTGGGAAAGCCTCTTGGTGAAGGAAATGGCAAACCACTCCAGTATTCTTGCCTGGGAAATTCCATGGACATAGGAGCCTGGTGGACTACAGTCCGTGGCATCGCAGAGTTGGATGCAACTGAGCATGTGCACACACATTCCCATGCAGGAGACACAGGTTCGATTCCTGGTTGGGGCACTAAGGTCCCACATGTCATGTGGGCAACTAAGTCTGCATTCTGCAACTACTGAGTCCATGTGCCACAATCAGGGAGCCCACGTGCCACAACTAAGGAAAACCCGATGCAGCCAAATAAATAAATGCAAATAATTATTTTTTAAAATGTGAATTCCCCATAGAATCTCTTACTTGTGCTTGAAACCTGTGCATGAAAGCACTGCGGCTTATCTCACGGGAAAGTGAAAGAGAGGGATGAATGGGCACGACCATCAGGAGGGGAGTGGGCATCCCAATAGCATACTACACGGCCCAGAGAAAAGCAGGTGAATGCTTCATACATACTGCAGCTGTGTGAAAAAGAAGAGCACGGAACAGTGGGCACAGAATGAGTGAATAAGGGTGGAAGAGACCAAGAGACCTAGATTTGCTAATGTGGAAACAGGACTTCCCTGGTGGTCCAGGGGTTGAGTCTGCCTGCCAATGCAGGGGACATGAGTTCTATCCCTGGTCCAAGAAGATTCCACATGCTGCAGGGCAACAATGTCCAAGCACCACAACTACTGAGCCCACGTGCCCCAGAGCCCAGGCTCCACAACAAGAGAAGCCACCGCAAAGAGAAACCTGTGCATGGCAAGGACGAGTAGCCCTTGCCTGCCACAACCAGAGAAACCCCACGTGCAGCAGAGAGACCCAGAACAGCCATGAAGGAAAGAAAAACAGTAATAACAACACCAGTTACTATTTCAAGACACACATCTCACCTCATTCTCTCCCTTTTACAGAGGAGGAAACTGAGACTCAGAGAGGTCAGGCCACTTACTCAAAGTCACACAGCTTGGAGGTGGCAGAGAGAGGAGATGAGTGCAGGTCACCTGGTAGCCCCAAAGCCTGGCCTAGGTTGAGGTGAAAAAGCTAGCTTGCACCTCAGCTCAACACCGAGTATACAGTAAGTGCCCCATAAATGCCATGGAGATGCCCAAGGGCAAAGGGAACACAGGAAAAGACCATGCTCAGGCAGAAACAGTGAATTTCCGAGCAGTGGATCAGGTGTTTGCTAGGGAGAAGGGACGAGGGCTTGAGCAATCAATCCCTTTGATGCTGGGAGCCGGGCATCGGGGAGTGAGATGGCTGGCTCTGAAGAGAACAATTGTCTGCCAATCTCATTTCCTCCTGTGACAGAGATGGGCAGGCCTGGCCGGGACTCACGGCTGGCACAAAGCCAGTCCCAGTGGGGACCTCCCCACCTGTCACCCATGATGTGTTCATCAAGAGCGAGGGGAAAGTCATAACCATCCAGGGTGGGAGGCTAGAGGGCTGGTGTGAGGGCCCCTTTTGGGTGGGGAGGGGAGAGCCTGGCCCAAAGGTCAGTGTGGCTCCTGGCAAACCTTTCCTCCTCTTTGTCTCAGCTGGACCAACTCACCATCCAACCCATGCTTATGGAGAACCATATGGCATGAGATCCAAGACCATGAGCTTGACATGAGTTTGGTCGCAGGCTCTGCTCCTTGCTTACTCTGTGACCTTAAGTAAGTCATTTCCCTTCTATGAATCTCCATTTCCCTGTCTGTAAAGTGGAGTTTTCACCACCTGGCTTGGCACAACCATCCTAAGCCATGGGCTTTAGATTCAGAGCAACCCAAGTCTGAATCATGGTTCAACCTCCTTGCTGGGTGGCCTTGGGCAAGCAGTTTAAGCAATCTGGGTTTGCTTTTATCTTTCCTGGACTAGGAAAATGGCAACCCACGCCAGTCTGCTTTTCAGCTTCCCTGGTGGCTCAGTCAGTAAAGATTCCACCTGCAATGCAGGAGAAGCGGGTTTCATCCCTGGGTTGGGAAGATCCCCTGGAGAATGTAATGGCAACCCAGTCCAGCATTCTTGTCTGGGAAATCTCGTGAACAGAGAAGACTGGCAAGCTATAGCCCATGGGATCGCAAGAGTCAGATACAACTTAGCCACTAAACTATCACCAGTCTGCTTTTCTTCATCTTTAACAAGAAGTTAAAGAGTGCTTGTCTGAGCTCCTGGATCAAGCCATGCCTGAAGCTGATTTATTCTAAATAAATTCATCTGCTTTTTTTAAAAACTGAAGTCAGTTTGATTTGGGTTTCTCCTCTTTTCAAGCTGCTGCTCACTGTGTATCTGAGGATGGAGCCTCCTTAGGAGCAGGACAGGGAGCTGAGGATAACTTTCAAGGTTATGACTGCTCAATAGTCAACCTGCTGATGGACTTCAAACAGACCCAAACCTCTGGGTCTCAGGTCTCTCAAACGCAGATGCTGGAAGGCAATACCCACAAGGCATCATCCAGGTCTGGGACTGAGGGCAGTGCCTGCTTACTGAGCACCTACCTCGTGTCCGCTAACTGGCTGCCTATTATGGATCCACTGGCCTAACATCTACCACGAGCCATTTAGTGAGCACGTACAATGTGCTGGGCCTCATGCAAGGCACAGGATTTAACTGCTCCACCTTGAGGGCTCACAGCGACTTCACATAGAGAGTCTGCGCCCATGCTCTTCTCTCTGCCTGGAACATCATTCCCTCCTGTCTCTGCCCAGGTAACTCCCACTCAA
This sequence comes from Cephalophus harveyi, assembly GCA_006410635.1. Classification (NCBI taxonomy): domain Eukaryota; kingdom Metazoa; phylum Chordata; class Mammalia; order Artiodactyla; family Bovidae; genus Cephalophus; species Cephalophus harveyi. The sequence goes on from SJYT01043693.1 coordinate 835,497, forward strand.
CCACCACATCTCAGATTAGCTGCCACGCCCTCCAGGAAGCCTTTCCTGACCTCCCCTCCCATTGTTCATTCTTGGAGACTTTTATCTTCTCTCCCTCTTCCTCATCCAAATTCCAGATCGGATGATTTCTGTATTGCATTGAGTTTAAGCTGCATCATTATTTTATGTGTCAGTGAGAAAGAAAAAATGCTGCCAATTAAACTGAACATGACTGCTTGCCTTTTTTTTTGGCCACACCAGGCAACATGCGGGATCTTAGTTCCCCAACCAGGGATCGAACCTATGTCCCCTGCAGTGGAAGCACAGAGTCTTAACCACTGGGCCACTAGGGCAGTCCCTAGACACATCTTTCTTATCACACAGAATTATCATTTGACAGCAACTGAACGGGGTTTTTTAGACTTTTTTGGACACAGACTTGGATCACCTTTCTCTCCTGAACATAAGTGGAAAGTGTAAGTAAAATATATGTACAAGTTTTCCTAAAACACCTCTGGATCCAGGCCCAGGTCTTCTGAATTGTTTTTTACCCCAGTGCTGCTGATTCAGGGTTTTGCACATGGCACCTGTCCCTATGCGGCCAGGCTCCAGACAACTAGCATTTCCCACGGTTGGCTGCCTCAAGACTTCCCTCCAAGCTTCTGACATCCGTACTAAGGGATCCACGGAAGGCTCCCATCCACTCTCACATGGCCCAAGCACTGTAGTTTGTCAACTAACATTTTGGGGGCCATAGTGGGCAAGACAGGGATAACCAGTCTGCCTAAAATGGTCTGGTGCACAGCAGGAGCTAAAAAAATATTATTGGGATGACAAGCAAAGAGCTGAGTCTGATTTCACCGGAAATGGGGAGTTCAGAGAGGGTGGGCAAGAGCCATAACATCACACAGCTAAGAGGCAAGGGCAAATTCAAATCCAGGATCCTTGGTTTTGTCCTGGTATATCTGCCGACAGTATTGACAACGTACTTTCCTAAAATGGGGTAGAGTGGGGATTCCAACCAACTTCTTGACTAAGAGAAGGCAAACTCACCCAAGCCTTTACATGCATGGGGTAAAAAAAGATACAAATGAACTTATTCATAAAAGAGAAACAGACTTATGATATTGAAAAGAAACTTATGGTTACCAAAGGGGAAACAGGGCACTGAGGGATAAAGCAAGAGCTTAGAAAGACCATAACAGACGCTATTATACATAAGACAGACAACCAACTGTCTATATAGCACAGGGCACTATACTCTATGTTCTTTAATACCCTATATGAGAAAAGAATCTGAGAAAGAATGAATATATGTATGTGTATCAAACTAGTCAATCCTAAAGGAAATCAACCCTGAATATTCATTGGAAGGACTGATGCTGAAGCTGAAGCACCAATACTTTTGCCCCCTGATAAGAAGAGCCAACTCATTGGAAAAGAAACATGCTGGAAAAGGCTGAAGGCAGGAGAAGAGGGTGGCAGAGGATGAGATGGTTGGATGGCATCTCTGACTCAAGGGACATGAATTTGAACAAACTGTGGGAGATGGTGAAGGACAGGGAAACCTGGCATGCTGCAGTTCACGGGGTCGCAAAGAGTCAGACATGACTTAGTGACTGAACAACAATATGTGTAACTGAATCACTTTACTGTATACTTGAAACTAACACTATACTCCAATAAAATTTATTATAATTTAAATATGCATGTGAAAATATAAATTATACAGTTCAGTCGCTCAGTTGTGTCCGACTCTTTGCAACTCCATGGACTGCAGCACGCTAGGCTTCTCTGTCTATTACCAACTCCAGGAGCTTGCTCAAACTCATGTCCATAGAGTCGGTGATACCATCCAACTATCTCATCCTCTGTCGTCCCCTTCTTCTGCCCTCAATCTTTCCCAGCATCAGGGTCTTTTCCAGTGAGTCAGTTCTTCTCATCAGGTGGCCAAAGTATTGGAGCTTCAGCATCAGTCCCTCCAATGAATATTCAGGACTGATTTCCTTTAGAATTGGCTTGTTTGATCTTCTTGCAGTCCAAGGGACTCTCAAGAGTCTTCTCCAACACCACACACTTCAAAAGCATCAATTCTTCGGCACTCAGCTTTCTTTATGGTCCAACTCTCACATCCATACATGACTACTGGAAAAAACATAGCTTTTACTAGATGGACCTTTGTCGGCAAAGTAATGTCTCTGTTTTTTAAATTATAATAAACTGGGTCAATTTGTATATGGGTTTCCCTGGTGGCTCAGACAGTAAAGAATCCACCTGCAGTGTGGAAGACCTGGGTTCAATCCCTGGGTTGGGAAGAACCCCTGGAGAAGGGAATGGCAACTCACTTCAGTATTCTTGCCTGGAGAATCCAAATGGACAGAGGAGCCTGGAGGGCTATAGTCCATGGAGTCGCAAAGAGTCAGACACGACTGAGTGACTAAGCACAGCATACACATAAATTAGGAAGAAGTGACGGCCACGAAGAGCTTAGGGAGCAAGCTGCACCCCACCAGACCACCCAGCCACTGTGCAACATCTAGCTGTGTGACACTGAGCAGGTGACCCAGCCTCCCTGGGCCTCGGCTTCTCTGCCTGCCAAATGGGTATCACAGTTGCCCATAAGAAGTCTGCCTTCAAACTCTATCCCAAACCTCCCCACTTCTCCCCTATCCTCTGTGTCCACATGGTTCACCCCATTACCCTGCCTGGACCACCAGTAGAGTCTCCTCTGCCCTGCTCCCCCCACCCCACCCCCATGATGTAGCCTCCCCGCAGCACCCAGAAACCCAGAAGGCTCCCACGAGAAGATGTGTATAAGAGACAGGCCCCCACCTGTCCCTCCCCCCTTCCCTCCCTGCCTCTCTCTGGCCCCCTGGCTCACTCTGCTCCAGACACATGGGCCTCCTCACTGTTCCTCCAACACCCCAGGCACAATCCTGCCCCAGGCGCTTTGCACAGGCTGCACTCGCTTCCCAGAACATTCTCTCTCCCACATATCCACTTGGCTCCCTCCCTTACCTCCATCAGGGCTTTACTCAAGTTGTCAACTCCTCAATAAAAAGCTGTCCCAATGACTTCATTTAAAATGACAGCCCTGGGACTTCCCTAGTGGTCCAGTGGTTAAGACCCTTAGTGGTGAAGTGCCCCTTCCACTGCAGGGCGGGGCACAGGTTCGATCTGTGGTTGGGATATTAAGATCCTGCTTGCCACACAGGGCAGCCAAAAATAAATAAATAAAATAATGACAGGCTTCATCCCTTCACTCACATATCCCTTTTCCTCTTTCATTCTGTTCTCTTATCACCACCTGACATGACACGTCGTTTGCTTATTGTCTCTTCCTGATCACAACCTGAGAGCCACAGAAGCACGCACTTCCTCCCAGCAGGGAGCCCGGCACAGTAGGTGCCCGGATGACACGGCACAGATGTGGGGGTGGCTGCAGCCACAGCTGAACCAGCCATCCGTAGGGCCTCTGGGGCTGGCTGGGAGCCGAAGCCTCCACGCCTCCTCCAGGGCCCTTCCTGCCCCCATTTCTGAGCCATCCCTGGACTCTGCCCTCTGCCCCCTTTCCTGAGTCCCCAGCCAACACCTGCTGAGGAAACGCAGGAAGCAGGGGCGGCCTCCGTAGTGCCTGTGGCCTAGGCCAGGCATGTTCCTCCGGACAGCTTAATCCCTGCCCGGGTGGGAGGGAGGCCCCAGAGGCGGAGCCAGGATCTTCCAGCCAAAGAAACAGACCATCTCCCCGCTCCCGCTCCCAGGAAGAAGTGCCATGTTGGAAGGTGCCTGATAACTGTTTAGGGAGTAGGTATATTATTATTATTGTTATTATTATTTTGGCCACACGGCAAGTGGGATCTTAGTTCCCCGACCAGGGATCAAACCCGCACCCCCTGCATTAGAACCCGTTAGCCAGGATCTTCCAGCCAAAGAAACAGACCATCTCCCCGCTCCCGCTCCCAGGAAGAAGTGCCATGTTGGAAGGTGCCTGATAACTGTTTAGGGAGTAGGTATATTATTATTATTGTTATTATTATTTTGGCCACACGGCAAGTGGGATCTTAGTTCCCCGACCAGGGATCAAACCCGCACCCCCTGCATTAGAACCCGTTTTAACCACTGGACCACCAGGAAAGTCCTGGATGCATTAATGATGGCCACCGTGTCACCTTTACTCTGAGCCCAACAGTAAGGCTTCGCTCTTACTAACTCTTCAGATCCTCCCAAGGATCCTGGGAAGATGAGGGTCATCATTTCCCCTATTGTACAAATATGGACACTGAGGCCAGGAGGTGACATCAGAGCAGGTGAGCAACAGAGCTGGGACTCAAACCCAGGCCCGTCTGGTTGTGAACCACTAATTGACATGGTCTCAAAGTATAAAACAGGGCAGGAAAACATCGGCAACATCTACAGCACATTTGCTGTGTCCTTAGCCCAAGGTGGAAGGGGGATAACAGCGTGGGTGCCTCATCTCCTGGTCACCTGCCCACAATCTGTCAATATGGGCCCATTCTATGGATGAGGAAAACTGAGTCCGCAAAAGAAGAAGTGATTTCCTGAAGGTTCCCAGAAGTGGCAGTGCCCAAAGCGGGTGCTAAATTCACTCCATCCTTCCCTGGGATGGGTCACGGAGGCTGTTTCAGAGATAACTCACTTGCTATAATGAGGCTGGCTCATATCTCAAGAATATCCACTGTGTGATCCAGGCCCCAAGTGGAAAACCCTCAGGGGTATCATTTCTAGGTGGGTAAACTGAGGCTTCAAGAATTTCAGCCATGTACCTGATGTCTTGAGATGTTCACTGACTGGTGAATCGAGGTTCAGAGATGTTCCTCCACGTGCCCAAGGCCACACAGCCAGCAAGAGGCAGCACCAGGACTCAAACTCAGGGCTTCCCAACCAGACTTGGAACAGTGGGCTGGCATGAGCCTGCAGTGGAAGCTCTCAGCTCTGCAAACCAGACGCCTGGTGGCCGTGATGGAGTATCCACAGGGACAGACAGTGCGAAACCCCAAATGACAAGTGTTGGGATGGAAACAGCCTTGTGCGTGGCTCGGCTGTTTCAGGCGTAAAAATGAGCGGGGGGAGGATGCCTAACACCAACTGTATTTTTAAAAATCCCACAGCGATAAGGAGGCTGGCCCGTCAGCACGGCGTCACATCCGTGGGCATGCAGAAGCCCAGAACGCAAGGACGCGGCTATTTTAAAGGGGCTATTTCTGGAGGCCGAGGTGAGAACGCGGGGGCGAGAGGAAGGATCAGGAGCAGCCACTGAGCGGCCCGAACTGGCCGACTGTGGGGTGGGGGGGACACAAACAAGTGAAAAGGGAGGACTCGGGAGCCACCTGCTCGGTTGCTACCAATGCAGGCACTGCCACCAGCCAGCTGGAAGACCCGAGGCGTCTCAGAGCCCCATTTCTTGCCTTGTGAATGGAGACCTGTGTATCCAAATCTCTCAGGGGGCCCTACTGTGCACAGGTGCTGCTGTGGACACAGTAGAGGAGACAGGAAGGAAGGAGGTAGATGGTGAGTAAGAGGAATATGAAGTAGAGATGGCAGAGCCAAAGCGGGAAAGATGGGGAGCTGGGTGGAGAGGCGAATTTTGCAATTAACAACCTTACAAGTTATTTCACAAATAATAACTTTGCAAACCTCAATAAAGATTGGGAGGAAGCCTCACTTAAAAATGAGCAGAGACCTAAGGAAAGAAAGGAAAGTGCTGTGTCCCCAGGCTCACCTACGGATGCTATTAGGATCAAGTTGGGCTGTAGATGTCCAAAAAACAAAACAAAACAAAACTCACTGGCGAGGCATAATTTCTCTCTTCACATAAAGGAAGCTCCCAGGTGGGCCTCTCAGGGCTATTTTGCCCACCCCTAATCATCAGGGTCCAGGCTCCTTCCATCTCTGATCTCCCATCCTTAGCCATGAACCTGCCTCACAGTTCAAAATGGCTGCCTGGTTGCCTACCATCACCTCCATATTCCAGTTGGGGAGGGAAGTAGGGTAGAAGGAAGCATGTGCTACCTCCCTTTGAAGACATTTCCAGGAAATTCTGTTCATTTATCCCACTGGTCAGAACTGAATCACACAGCACAGACAGCTGCAAGGTATACTCAGAAATGTTTGGGTTTTTTTTTTCCCCACCAGGTAGCTATGTACCCTCCAAAGTCAAAGGGTTCAACTGCTGTGCAGGAGAAAGGAGGGGTTTTGAGAGACTCTCCCCCACCACAAACATGAAACCCTCCACTCCAGGATGCTTTTCACTCATCCCAGGCTCCGCCTCCCCAAAGACCCCAAGGGTGCAAACTGCAGCTGCAGCTCAAGTTCAGGCTCCGTGTTTCAGGGGCCGTCCGGAAGGCAGGGCCCAACCTGTGGGCCACCCTCACTAAGCACCTGGGCCCAAGGCGCCAGGCATTTCCCGTCCCACCTCGTGCCTGCCTGGTGAGGCTGCCCAGCCAATTTATCTCCTTCTCCTCAGTAAACAACTGTCAGGGAAAATAAATAGTTTTTAATAGGCTCATTAATTGAATTCAGGGAGAAATAACCTTCTCCCTAGGCTGTTGAGAAGGAACACTCAGACACACATAAGAGAGTCCCAGGACCCTGGTGTGAAGGTAGAGACCCCCAAACAGTCATAGCTGTGTGCAGCCGCATGGACTCCACCAGCAAGGGGGCCCTTCCCCTCCCGGGCTTTTTCCAGCCTCCTCAAGGCTGGAAGTCTCCAGTGGGTGCTAACTGGGCTTTAACGCCTCAGTAGCCCTTGGCCTCTGCTCTAAGCCTGTGGCGGCAGCAGGATGATTTAATGTCATTTTCTTTCTCTCGCTCTCTTTTTTTGGCTCTCATTACATTTATTTTAAAGGTTCATGCCTTCTTATGTCAAGGACATACCAGGTTGCCTATTGACGAGAGTAAGACAAATTTTTCTTCTCTAAGTTTTCAAAGAGGGACTTCCCTGGTGGTCCAGTGGGTGACTATGGTCCCAATGCAGGGGGTAAGCTGGGTTCAATCCCTGGTCAGGGAACTAGATTCCACATGCTTTAACAAAGATCCCACGTGCCATAACCAAGACCTGGTGAAGCTAAACAAATAAAGTGCTTTTTTTAAAAAAAGTTTTCAGAGAGAATGGGTTTTCAAGAAAACTACCAAGTCTTCCCTGATGGGGCTTCCCTGGTGGCGCAGATGGTAAAGAATCCGCCTGCAATGCAGGAGACCTGGGTTCGATCCCTGGGTCGGGAAGATCCCCTGCAAAGGGAAATGGCAACCCACTCCAATATTCTTGCCTGGGAAATCCCATCCACAGAGGAGCCTGGCAGGCTACAGTCCATAGCGTCGCAAAGAACCGGACATGACTGAGCAACTAATACATACACACAGCAAGTCCCTAGGAGGACCAGGGAGGTGGGGGCAAAAGGCACACGTGTGGGTGGTGTCTCAAAGAGCTCTGGATGGGGAATCTAAAGAGGTCACTGCATCTTATCGGGTGATTGTGGCACAGAACCTACCCCGCCCCAAAACCTGGCTAGGGCTCTGGCCACAGAGGTGTGACTCGGTTTCCCCACCGTGGCGCAGTGGTCCTGAGGCGGGCCTCCTGCCACCATGGATCACAGCACCGGCATGGCCTGTGGTTCTCTCTGCCTGGGCTGGTCCCCAGCTCCCGGAAGCACTGCAGCAGGAGACTCAACCCTGCTGGGAGAAGCCAGACTTGAGCCCAATTGCTCCCAGGACTCCCAAACCATTTGCCCCCTCCAAAGTTCCATTCGCAGGTCCCCTGATGTGCCCAGAGAAGGCACTCATCACCACACTGTGTCTTACGACGTTTAGACACATCTTCACCGTGCCAGCACATTCCAAGCAGACACGACACAGACCATTCTGATCATTCAGAACAGTCTTGTTCCCCTTTTACAGACAAGGAGACTGAGGTTCGGTCAGGAGACTCCAGGGGCCCAGAGTCATGCTTTGCAGAAGGCCAAGGCTCGAACACAGATTCTTCTAATGCCGAATGGGATCCCCCATAGAAAGCTGGGCCCATTCCTAGGGGCATCTCGGTGACTTCTCTACCTATCTGGCTGAATGTTGTTGTTCAGTCGCTTAGTCATATCCGACTCTTTGAAACCCCGTGAACACAACAGGCTTCCCTGTCCTTCACCATCTCCCGGAGTTTGCTCTGGCTAAATGCACAGGGTGTCAAAGAACAGCAGGGTTAGTGGAGTCTTAAAATTTCCTGGCCCAGCTACTATGCCCTCTGGGGATCCCCTGTGTTCCTCTGGGTTTCTCATCTTCTCAAGAGATAGGAAACTTCCTGGACTCTTTCAGGGTTCCCTGACCCCATGACACTTGTCCTCAGGGGCCCTGGCTCTCAATAGCCATTCACCATAGCTTCTACACCAGAAAGCTCAGGCATGAGGCAGTTCAGAGAGGGCAAGCAAGTGGCTGAAGTCACACAGCACCTCCACTGAGGTCGTGGGTCTTCTAGCAGCCCTGCCCAGGGCAGAGCGAGCTGAGTCTGGGCGTTTGAGCTGCTGATGTGGGGTTTTCCCAGGCATGACCCATCTAATCTGGACAATCAGACACGCTGGGTCTAGCGCAGGAGGGCAGCTTTCAAAAATCAGGCAGGATGGTCTTGGGGGAGGCAGCCTTGTGGAGCTCCCATCCTGAAAAGGGGGTCAGACGGCTTGTAAAACAGCAGCTAAGAGAGATATTGACCAAAAAGTTTGTTCGGGTTTTTTTCGTAAGGTATTACAGAAAAATCTGAATGAACCTTTTTTGGCCAGGCCAATGAAAAGACTACTGGGGAGCACTGGCCGGATAGGGTTGGCCCAGCCAGAAATGGAATGCCCAGCAAAGGAAATAGCAAGGACAAAGGCCTGGAGGTGGAAAGAGAAGAAAGGTCAGTGTGGCCGATGCAGAATGAGTGAGAAGGGAGAGGGCAGAGAAGCCGGCAGGGGACTGGATGGCAAGAAGGGTTTGGGCACACCATCCAGAGAGGCAAAGCAACTTGCCTGAAGTCACGTAGCTCCTAAGAGGCAACGACGGACCTTGAACCCAGACCGGCTGACAGTGACGCCCCTTCATCTGCGACCACCCTTTTGGCTACATAACTGCTACCTGCGAGATGAAACCACAGAGCCTTCTTCTGCAAAAATTATTAACCATTTCAAGAAAGAAACAGTAGGTCATTCAACTAAGTACAGACCCTCTGTGAGTACAAAAATGCACACAGGCAACCCTGGGAAAAGGCTCCAGCGAGCCAGTTCCTCGTCCTGATTCTGTGCCTCAGCCGCCTCCATCTGCCACCTCTCGGAGCTTTTCTAAGGATGAAAGGAGGAAGTTCAGCGAAGCTTGAGCCCTGGCTCAGACACGCAGTGTAGACTCCACAACCGGGGACCGCATGTAATACTGGTTTATTTCCCCTCTGTTGTAACTGTTTGGGAAATTGTGGATGTGGGGTTCCATCCACATCACCCCCTGTGGTTTGTGAAGACAGGTTGGGGGGCGGGGAGGGGAGGTGAAGCCACAGCCATTTAGTCCCTGCTTGTGTTCCCAGGTGGCGCTAGCAGGATCCCCTGTGTTCCTCTGGGTTTCTCATCTTCTCAAGAGATAGGAAACTTCCTGGACTCTTTCAGGGTTCCCTGACCCCATGACACTTGTCCTCAGGGGCCCTGGCTCTCAATAGCCATTCACCATAGCTTCTACACCAGAAAGCTCAGGCATGAGGCAGTTCAGAGAGGGCAAGCAAGTGGCTGAAGTCACACAGCACCTCCACTGAGGTCGTGGGTCTTCTAGCAGCCCTGCCCAGGGCAGAGCGAGCTGAGCCTGGGCGTTTGAGCTGCTGATGTGGGGTTTTCCCAGGCATGACCCATCTAATCTGGACAATCAGACACGCTGGGTCTAGCGCAGGAGGGCAGCTTTCAAAAATCAGGCAGGATGGTCTTGGGGGAGGCAGCCTTGTGGAGCTCCCATCCTGAAAAGGGGGTCAGACGGCTTGTAAAACAGCAGCTAAGAAAGTGAGATATTGACCAAAAAGTTTGTTCGGGTTTTTTTCGTAAGGTATTACAGAAAAATCTGAATGAACCTTTTTGGGCCAGGCCAATGAAAAGACTACTGGGGAACACTGGCCGGATAGGGTTGGCCCAGCCAGAAATGGAATGCCCAGCAAAGGAAATAGCAAGGACAAAGGCCTGGAGGTGGAAAGAGAAGAAAGGTCAGTGTGGCCGATGCAGAATGAGTGAGAAGGGAGAGGGCAGAGAAGCCGGCAGGGGACTGGATGGCAAGAAGGGTTTGGGCACACCATCCAGAGAGGCAAAGCAACTTGCCTGAAGTCACGTAGCTCCTAAGAGGCAACGACGGACCTTGAACCCAGACCGGCTGACAGTGACGCCCCTTCATCTGCGACCACCCTTTTGGCTACATAACTGCTACCTGCGAGATGAAACTGCAGAGCCTTCTTCTGCAAAAATTATTAACCATTTCAAGAAAGAAACAGCAGGTCATTCAACTAAGTACAGACCCTCTGTGAGCACAAAAATGCACACAGGCAACCCTGGGAAAAGGCTCCAGCGAGCCAGCTCCTCGTCCTGATTCTGTGCCTCAGCCGCCTCCATCTGCCGCCTCTCGGAGCTTTTCTAAGGATGAAAGGAGGAAGTTCAGCGAAGCTTGAGCCCTGGCTCAGACACACAGTGTAGACTCCACAACCGGGGACCGCATGTAATACTGGTTTATTTCCCCTCTGTTGTAACTGTTTGGGAAATTGTGGATGTGGGGTTCCATCCACATCACCCCCCGTGGTTTGTGAAGACAGGTTGGGGGGCGGGGAGGGGAGGTGAAGCCACAGCCATTTAGTCCCTGCTTGTGTTCCCAGGTGGCGCTAGCGGTAAAGAAAAATCCGCTTGCCTATGCAGGGCACGCAAGAGATTTGGGTTTGATCTCTGGTCGGGAAGAAGCCCTGGAGGAGGAAATAGCAGCCCACTCCAGTATTCTTGCCTGGAAAAATCCCATGGACAGAGGAGCCTGGTGGGCTACAGTCCATGGAGTTGAAAAGAGTTGGACATAACTGAAGCGCACACACACACGTGTACCCTGGGCGCCGGACCCCACATCCACAAGAAGGTGTTTAATTCCTGATGCAACAAGCAGGACATGTCCCCATTTCCCGGATGAGAAAAGCGAGGCTGGGGGAAGGAAGAAGGGGTGACCTCACACAGCCAGGGAGGGCCTGTATCAGGGTTCGAACTTAGCACTCTGGCCTCCAAAGACCAGGTAGGGAAACGAGGAAAGACCCGGCCATGGCAGCCCCTTTGCGTCCCAGATCCACCACCATCTCCAGAAAACCCCAGGAACCCATGCATCAGGGGCAGTTTCCCGACTGCGATGATCAGCTGGGCCATGGGGGCCAGCACAGGTGGGCTGCAGGCACCCATTTGGGATCTCAGTGTTCGAGTCCAGGAAGGCAGTGCAGGGCGCGGGAGGCGGACGTTCATGGATAAGCCCATAATACCCCAGCTGCCTATTTCTCTCACCGCCTGGGCTGTGGAGCACGTAGCAGCTTTTCAACAGCTCAGTATGACTGACATCTAGAACCCAGTCATTCTCTGTTGCAGGAGGTGGGCGTCGGGGGCATCCCAGCTGCTGTGGGGTATGGAGCAGCATCCCTGCCCTGCCCACTGGATGCCAGGAGCATCCCCTAGTTGTGATGACCACAGATGTCACCAGACTTCACCCTGTTTCCCCCCGAGGTGGGGGAGCAAAACCACCCCAGGCTCAGAACCACTGCAGCGAACTCCACAGATAACACAGGCGACCCAGTGCCCCAGCCCCGAGAGCAAATAGGTACGTTCCAGAAAAGACAAGAGGAGAGGAACAGGTCCTACGGCCAGCAGGTAATTCACGGCACTGCCCCGCGGGACCAGCCGGCCCAGCATTTAATTTCAGTCAAGTTTATCATTATGACCAATATTAATATAATCAGAGCCAATGTTTATCGAGCATGGCCCGCTGGCCCAGGCCTTGTTTTCAGCACTCCCCGGGAGAACAGCACCGCTACCTTCAAATAACCCCTCCAGGTGGCTGTGAGCCTTCAGCCCATTTCACAGCCCAGGAGATTGAGGCCTGGGGATGGCAAGTGAGGGATTGAGCCTATGAAAGGAGCAAATGAAGGTGTTGTAAGGAAAAGAACGATCTGAGAATGGAAAAATAGGGCGATTTCATGTTAAAAAAAAAAAAAAATCCTGATTTCTGGTTTTTCTTGGAGAACCAGGAAGACGAGGGTTGGGGGGATTCTGTCCAGTGTCCCCTTGGCATGACCTCTCCAGCCCTGATGGGCCCTGGGGCTTAAGAATGACATTTCTGGACTTCCCTGGTAGTCCAGGGGTTAAGACTCTGAGCTTTCACTGCAAGGGGCACGGGTTCAATCCCTGCTTGGGGAAGATCCCGAATGCCATGCAGTGCAGCCAAAAAAAAAAAAAAGACAACGAAGCTCCTGCCAAGTCTTCCTGCCTCGGTCTTCTTCTCTAGACCAGTTTGAAGAGACCAGCCCGCCTTCTTGTGGGAGGCTCAGCCCAGCAGGCACACAGGCAACGCTGGTGCAGCTGTGTGGCTTTGGGCAAGTCCCCCTCCCTCTCTGGGCCTCAGCCTGAGAGCTGTTCCTGGAGGTGTTTCCAGAGTTCCCAGGTCTCCACTAGCAATGATCTTTGCATCCAAGCTCTGGGGGCTTTCAGCAAACTCTAGCTGCATGTGTGGAAAACGCCATGCGAACTCCTCAGGGTCAAGACCCCAGGAGGTCACCTACCTCTCTCTTCCGCTTCCCTCATCTCCTGCCACACAGCATCACATGCCTGCCTTCTCAGCTTTGCATCTGGTGTTCTTAATACCTGTTCAACTCAGAAAGCCCCCCTCCACTCCTAGACAAAATAGTGGCCCCGTGACCTGCTGGGGGCCACTGAATTTCCAATCTCCGCAGAACCTACTGCAGCCAGTCTTTTTCTTGCTTATTTATGTACTTACTGTCTCTCCTGAGAAACTACAGGGTCCAAGGGATGGAGGGCCGAGCTTGCCTTGTTTACTGCTGTATCTCCTGAATTCTATTTTCATTTGCTTTTATTTACAAAAAGAAAGCAAGTGAAAGAACGCACCAAGTGCCTTCAGTCTACCGGCACACATTCGTCCATAAGTGAAGCAAAGATCCCATTTTACAGATGAGGACACTGAGGCACACGGTGGCTTCACACCCAGTCCAAGGCTCCCCCAAAGGTCTACGTCTATAGTCTGAGGTCCCACAGTTGGTGAGCAGCAGAGCTGGGATTTGAACGAAAGGTCTGGCTCTCAAGTTCTTTGGCCACCAGTATTCAACAAATACTGACTGAATGAATGAACGATTGAGTGAACTGGCAAATGAATGAATGAAGCTGGCACACCAAGCTGATAAACTTGAGCACCTCTCAGCAGATCTGAAGCCATAGCTGAGCCTGCACAGCCCTGAATCTTCAGGGACCTTCCCCTAGGCACTCACCTAGATTCACCACAGACTCTGGAAGCTGAGGGACCACTGCCTGGGGTCTCAGGAATGCCCAGATCTCTGAGGCAGCCACCTGCCCTCCCTGCCTGCCTCGCCTGGCCTCCCATGGCTCAGATCCTGCCAGGCGCCTGGCCCAGTCCTGCCGCAGATATGGGGCGGCCTTGATTAGGCAGCCAGTGACAGGGAACGCCCCAGTTTGCAGTGGCTGAGTCATCCTGCCATTGTTCCCATGCTGGACCCCATGAGGGGCTGAGGGTTCCAGGGGTGGGGGGGATGCTGCTGGGGAACCCCCACCAGGCAGGTCTGGCTACATATTGACACATCACTTAACACACATTGACTCGTTTGATTCTCCCAACAACCCTACAAGGCAGAGAGCATCACCTCTCCCCTTTACAGATGTGAAAAAGGAAGCACAGAGAGGTTGAGCAAACTGCCCCAGGTCACACAGCCAGCAAGTGGCAGGGGTGTAATTTGAACTCAGGCTACCTCAGCACAGAGTCCATACTCTGAGGAAGGCAGCTGGGGGCCCTGGGGTCTCCACAGTGCCTCTCCAGTGTACCCTGCAGGGGAATGGTCATCAAAGCTACCTCTCTGACAATAGGGCAGCTAGAGTCCCCCTCACACCTTCCCATGAGTTAAGACTTCAGGTTCTGGCAGCTGCTGGTCCTGGGTAAGATTTCCAGTTCTCTCACATGTGGGCTGTGTGACCCGAGGCCAGTGAAGACCTCTCTGTGTGCCTCAGTTTTCCTGGCTGTGAAATGGGTTCCCAGCACGCTCCTAAGGTGCTTACTCAGCAAGGGACCTGGAATGGGCGCCAGCTCCAAATAAGTCAGATCAGCTATTATTACTCCCCGACATCCCCTCATTTGCTGATCATGGGGTTAATTATAAGTGGCGTTAAATTATACACACACAGACGCGTCGACCTCCCTTTCCCAGAACCCCTGAATTTTCACCAACACTCAATTACCCACGCAACAGCACAGCAAGAGAGCATCTTCCTGGCTTCTCTCCACCTGGCCCACCTCCATCTGAGGGTCCCAGCCCTCTGTGACAGAGGCCAAGACACCACTCGGGGGCTGGGGCTGTCATAGGATGAACGCAGCCAGCAACGGCCATGTCCAAGAGCCGAGGCAGGCTGTTTACCTACAGCATCTCCTCTCGGGGCTCGACATAAGGCAGGCTGCGATTGCTCTCTGATCTTAGGGATGAAGGAGCACAGAGAAGTCAACCAACCAGCCCAAGTATGCACAGCAGGGTGGGTGCTGGAAGTCAGGATCCCCTGAAAGTGTCAGTCGCTCAGTCATGTCCAACTTTGCGACTCCATGGACTGTAGCCCGCTAGGCTCCTCTCTCCATGAAGTTCTCCAGGCAAGAATGCTGGAGTGGGTTGCCATTCCCTTCTCCAGGGGATCTTCCCAACTCAGGGATCAAACCTGGGTCTCCTGTATTGCACGCAGATTCTTTACCATGTAAGCCACCAGGGAAGCCCCAGGACCCCCTGAGCCAGAGGCATTTCCTCATTTTGCAAGAGATGAGGCTCCTACACAGACAGGTTAAGGAACAGAGGTGAAGCCACACAGAGAGGGAGAGGGAGAAAGGTGACGACTGGGAAACCAAAAATTTGGATTTTTCAGTTTTCCTAGGAGGGTTAGGGCCTGGCCTTCCAACAAGGAACTAATGTTAAGATAAAAAAAAAAAAAAATCAAAAACGAAAAAACCTCAAAAACAGGGACCATCCAGGGAGTTCTGGACAAAATTTGCTCCTTCAAAAACAGGATATTTATGGGAGCGGGGTCAGTGTGACCCAGAAACCTGAGTTCCAAGCCCCTGGATTGGGGAGAATCCAGGAACATGGGAGTGCAGGGATCCTAAAAAAAAAACAAAACAAAACACCTGGGTATGTTTCCAGGTATGGAATCCTTTGGCCCTTCACAGAACCGGGGGAACCGAAATGGGATTCCACAGCCAGTTCAGAATAGCACCAATCCCTAGGTCCACCCCAGCCAGACCTGGGGAGGGGTTGGGGGAGAGGTAGGGCAGTTCCCCAGAGCAGGGACAGAGACAAAAATAAAGCAGCACAGAAAGTCGGGGCCTGTCCGTGAGTCACTCCCATCACTCCTTAATTTTCGCCTTTGCAGAAGTGTAAGCCAATTGGTTTTTTCATGTTCCCCACGCACAACCCCCCACCCCAACACTTCTGAAATATCAGCCAGCGACAAGACAGAAATGGTACCGCCGGGTTCTTTGTTTTTTCTTCCTTTGTGTGTGTGTGAGCCTTTTCTTTCCTTAAAGAAAAAAGAGAGAAGGGAGCAGGGGGGAATCCGAATACTACACTCAAAACCCGTAAGCATCTAGATGCCCAGAGGGGATGGGAAATTGGACCGCAGGGTTCAAAGACCCAGGTGTCACCACTTCCTGTATATCTCAAGCTATGATCTGCCTGGGTCCAGGCTATCTGTCCTGGTGATGGGGTGACACACACTTAAAATCATCCCCTGCTTCGTCCAGCACTCCATCTTCTCCAGCCACAAGCCAGGAGCTTTCTGGTTCCAGATAGAAGTCAGACCAAATTTTTAAAACCATCTGAAAAGCGCTTGTTCTCCCCAGCGCAGTGGTGTGACTTTTCTTCTGTCCACAGCCCCGCACAGGGTTTTGTTGGCTTGGCACCTGGATCTTGTCGCCTGTCCCCACTGTGAGCCCCCTGCCTGGTGGGCAGCTGTGGTCTCTCCACATCCCCCCCAACCACTGCCCGCTGGGCATCTTTTGCAGCGGGGAAGGACAGAGCAAGGGCAAGACAGGGGCACCTCCTCCTTGTAAATTCTGGGAAACGGGATGCCCGCCCACGGAGGGTGTGCCAGAAGGCTCTTCTGGGTGCAGAGGAAAGCAGGGTGGCGTCTTGGAGCCCCTGGCCAGGCCCCCTGCCTCTCTCCAGAAGCACAAGCCCTCCCCGCTGCCCCCCAGAGAGGACACCACAGCCCACAAGGAGCCTGCTGGGCCGCTGCACTTCTCAAGAACCTTCCTCTGGCTCCGGTTGCCTCTACAAATGGAACCTAAAGGAGTCGGGGTTGTAAAGGGGGGTGGAGGGTGGGAATTGCTTTCAGCTGAAAACGTTAAGCTTTGTCAATTATCCCCCAAACCCGCCAGGTTATAAATATCCGTCTTTATTTTTAGGGTTTTCCTCTCCATCCTGAACTCTATTGGTGGCGCCCCCTCCCCCCGCCCGCCCCCTCCAAGCAGTGGCTGCACTAAAGTCACAGGAAGCAGGTGAAACTTGGGGCTGCGGGGGGCTGCGTCTCGGAGCCACGTAGGCCCTACCTAACCCTTCCCTGCCCAGCCACCTCTCTGGCCATCCTTCAGGCTGGAGGAACCAGCACAGCCACAGGTCCCCCAGCGCCTGGCTCCTGGGAGCGGCAGCTGGAGATGCACGGTGCTCCAACATCTGTTGACGGGCTGTTCCGTGCCCACCAGATGGTAGAAGGGGAAACTGAGTCATCCATGGAAAGCTGTCTGCTGAGGAGAGGTGGAGCTGTCCCCTACACCGATCCCGATCTAGTGGAGGCCAGGCAGACCCCCATGCTCTCAGTGGCCCAAAGAAAATGGACACACAGTCATGGTTCCAGAATTGTCCCCCACAGATACCACCACTAAACTCCTAACATCCAGGAGCTTCTCCCCTTCCACCTGCTCTGACAACTCGGCCCAGAGCCACCGTTTTGGTACTGGGACAAAAATGCCTCAGGTCTCCGAATGGGGCCCCCAGACAGGCAAAGATGCCCAGGATCCCCCAGGGAAGCAGGGGAAAAAGAAAGGCGCGAGGAATGATCCAAGGAACTGAAACAGAAGCACCATCAGTGGGTGACGATTCCTGTGCGGGCGGCAAGCAGGCACCAGGCTGGTAGTGCCCTCCCTCTGTGCCCACCTCAAGGCATGGGACCATGGGAGAGGAGGGTTCACCCCAAGGAGGCTGGCCTGCACCCCAGCAGCACCCTCCAATGCCATACCCCGGCTACATCAGAATGACCCATGCCTCCGCTCCCCTCCCCACCTCCTCAGAGAATGGGGAGTGGGCCAGGCCTGGCCTCTCCTGGCAGGGCGGGTACTGACATGACAGCACCAGCCCTCTTCACCCCCTGGGGGGCCGATGTCATCGACTGCGTGGCAGGAATAGAAAAGCGCATGAGCTCATCAGGCAGGCCGGGTCTCCCTCGACGTTTTGTTCGCCTGAGCCCAATTATACCAACTCTCAGGACAATCGTGGGTGGCTGCCCCCAGGGGGCTGGGGGACCAGGCCCCACGGTGCAGAAGTGCACTGTCACGTTGAAGGCTTCCCCTGGGCCCAGGGAATGGGGCAAGATGAAGCTTTCTGGAGTCGGGGGAAGAAGGGAGACAGGACAGCAGGCATCCGGAGATGTCACCTCCCCAGGCATTGCGGGGGAGTGGGGATGGGGATCCAGCCGGAGACCCAGGCCCAAGTTGGTGGGTTCTGGGATTGACGGGGGCGGAAAGAGCCGCCCCCAGCCCCAGCTGCCTTCCTTCCGTAGCCAAAGTATCAGCTGGCAGAGGAAGAAGAGATCTGAGGGACAGAAGGCAGGCGAGATTGGCAGGGGAAGGGGGGCACAAAGGAAGGGGACCCTGGGTGGGGGGAGGGGCGTTATGCAAATAGCAGAATCGACCCAGTCCCTCGGCCATTAATAAAAGCTCCAGCAGCAGCAGCAGCAGCTGCTGCTATCGGCAGTAGAGTCGCGGGCTGGCTGGCTCTTCTCACGGGTGGAAGAGGGGGAAGCAGGGCGCCCCAAACAAAAGGGACCCTCACCCCTCCGCACCCCGGAACAGCAACAGTGGGGAACACTGATGAAAGGCCAAAACCGCAACCGCCAAAGTCCAGCGGGGGAGACCACCGGGGGCCCAGAGCGGGTGGGACCCCGACCTCAACACCCTCGAGGACCCTTCGGCTTTGTCCCTGCTTCTCAGAGTCCTCATGCCCAGCCTGGACGCCTCAGACACCTCCCTCCCCAATTCACGAGCTGTTGGCCAGGCTGGTTTTTCAGGGGTCTGGCGGGAGACAGAAAGGCCCCACGCTCAGAACGAGGACTCCCGCAGATGGAGATGGGGGGAACAGGGGAATCCCAGCTGAGCCTGAGAAGGGGAAGGGAGGCACCACTCCCCAGATGGAAGCGCTGGGGAGGTTCATACGTTTTGGGGATGAGGACCCAAGGGGGTGGCTAAATTTAAGGAAGGACTGCAGAGGAAAGGATATTCCGAAAAGCTGCATATTTACGGAGCTACTAGAGGAAGGTCTGAAATCGGGGGAAGGATCCCGTAAGAGGAGATTCCAGACTGGGTGGGGGGTGTGTGTGTGTGGCTGACAGAAAAAAAAAAAGATTCCACTTGGGGTTGGGGGGGGATTCTCTGATTTGAGAATTTCAGAGAGAAAGCAGCTGAAGGCGGGGGGTTCTCTGATTTACGGAGAGTTTCGTGGGGGTAAGTATCCAGGATTTGTGGACAGGTGGAATCCTAAATGTGGCAGTGTTTCCATAAGGAGCGGTGAACTTGGCCGTAACTCGGTCGAAACCCTCGCGCCCAAAGTACTGGCGCTCTAACTCGGGGTGGGGGCGGGGAGGGCTTCCCTCTGGGTAAGGGGCCTCCCGCGCCCCCTTCAACCTGGTTCCGACGGCTCCGCCCCCAGGGATGACGTCACCCCTCCTCCCAGCCCCCAAGGGGGCTCCCAGGGCGTGCAGAACCCGCGAGGCTGGCAGCTGAAGGGGCGGCTTCCCCTCTCCCGGGATCCCCACGGGGCCCCCAGCTCCTAGGGGAGGTCGGGCGCCCGGCACGCGCGCCCGCCCGTCCGCCAGGGTCCCTGGGGCTGAGGGCTGAGTCTTGCCCCACTTGGGGGATCTGAGAGGGGGCGCTGGGTCCGCAAAAGGGTGGGGCAAGACAAGGTAGCGGAGGGCCACCCCCCACCAAAGGATAGATGAGACCGAGAGGGCGCTAGGGGGAGACAGCATTGAGTAGGGGGTCTCTAGGGGAAGGGGATTAAAGAGCGAAGGCGGCGGGCACAGCAGCCGCCCTGGGCGCACTGTCCAGTCGGTGCCCTCCTCGCTCTCACCTGGAGGCACCTGTCCCGGGCTTGTCTCCACTCCGGGGCGCCCGCGCGCCCCTCAGCCCCAGCACAGCGCCCCCTGCCTCCGGAACCCGCCCGGGGAGCCTGGCTGGGCGCCGCCGGGGCCAGCACCCCCTCCGCACACACGCGCGTCCTCCCTCCGCGCCTTTGCCCCGCCCGCAGCCCGGGGTGGTGCAGCCGGCGGCGCTGGGCAGCTTCCAACGCCGCGCTCCGGGCGAGTCCAGCCCAGCCCCCTC